>OV884012.1:6989532-7580927 GCA_930367205.1 Acanthosoma haemorrhoidale
GGTGTAATTACGAATTATACGCATTTCTAACTATATATAAAAGCCAAATTTGTTACCGATCACGCGCCCGAGTTTTATGTCAAATATAAGAAGCGATGTTTTCCTATAGACCACTTGCGGCCATAGGACTCACCAGTACTACCGAATATAACTTAAAGAAAATGTTAATACTTACTCTATCAGGAATACTTACGGTTAACTGCTCAATGTTCTTTTGGTTTATGATTTTGGGATGCACGTTTTCTTTTTTTCCGATAGGTCTATATTACCGACAAAACAATATTTAAGAATTCATTTATTTTGACATTAGCTATTGTATTTTAGAATTATGAAAAAAAAGTGTGAAATCATGGAAACATCATTTATATCAATATATTAACTTGCTTTAGATTTTAATATATGTATTCATACAAGTATTCACCTTACAACAGTTAAGTAAACATTGAGAGAGAGTGACAGAGGGGGGCTTCAAGTGTCTGATTCGAACTAAATAAAAAAAAAAAGCTGGTAATTTCTGCATTGGGACTTTTGGGACTAATCAGCAAGGCCGTTACTCTGCGAATGCTTTATTATTATTTTTTTCACAACAAACCCCGCTATGAATACAAAGATTTGAATATTTGAGACATTCAGTGGTGTTTTTGCACGAGAGAGAGAGAGAGAGAGAGGATGGGGGGGGGGGGAGAGTCCCAGAATTAACGCAAGATTTGATTTAAATAAAAACAGTGTTTAGTATTTTTGTTGTTATTTTTGTATTTAATTATAAAGTAAATTGTATAGGGTTATTTATGGAACAACACATCGGTGAAAATGGCCTCCACGACTTTGCTGGCACATACGCACTTTTTTGTCGAAATTTTCCATGACCATTTGGCATAGATGTGGTTGAATTTCGTTGATGCAGCGTTGCATTTCCTCTTTTAATGCACGGGTGGATGTGGGCTTGTTGGCATAATGAAACGAGAGAGTACACGACCTGGAAATGTCTAATGCAGTATTTGAATTGTTTCATGGGCTGTATGGCATGTGGCACCATTTTGTTAAAACCACATATTCGCCACATCAATATCATCCAATTTCGGCACATAGAACTGTGTTCCTGGATTTTCAACAACACTTTTAAATTAATTTACAACAGATTATAACTAATTTACAATAGGGTATAGGGTGATTTATCTTATGTAGTTAGCGGTCGCTACACCATACTATAACAAAACTGAATGCGAGCTCTCTTGGTTTTCATGGTCTTGAAGATTCTGCTTTGAAGTTTGGTCATCCTATTGTTCTCTGTCCGTAGCCTTGTGTTGTCGTCTAGCTACGCCAAGTCATCTTATTTTTTTGTCTTTTAAATTGTTCGTTAAATAAAGAAACCTTTTACTATTTAAAGTGGCTTTGATTCCTTCGGGCACAAGTGAGCTCCTATTGAGGGCATAGTGGCCTCGGAAGGAGGCGAACAGGTAGCGCCACGGGCGACAGCCGCCGTCGAAGGCAGTAGTCAAGGAGCTTCGCTCTTCTGCGGTAGGCGGTTCTTTCTCGTCTTAGACGGTCTTCAACCTCTTATCAGTGTCTCGGTGTAGTCTCTATCAGTGTGTGACCTCTCTCTCTTTCTCTCTCTCCATCTCTCTGTGGATATCTGCCAACAGGAGCTGCTTTGGATACTTAACCTGTCTGTCCAACATAAGGTAATGAACCGCCTGTCCTACCCACACTCGTGTCAGCAGAAAACCATTTATTACTAACTACCTTACTCATTATTGCATGTATATTTAACGTTATATAATAATTAAAAAATATTATAATAATAGTAATAAAATCATAACAGTACTTTAAATATTTTCGATGTAATTACATTCGTACATCCACTACCGCTTACTATAGGCTGCAGGTGTGTGTTATCACCTACCCGTTATGAAATTATTTACATAAACTTACAGGAAGTCTTAGGAATGAAGGTAAATTTCCTGACATATAGGTCATTCTAATCTTATCAGTAGACTACAATTGTACTATCATATACTTAGAGAAGTATCCTAAGTACATTTTAACGGTAGAACATAGAAAAATATATTTGAAATACCATCACAGACGAAAGGGTTTCAGTATCCGAATCATGTACATTTCAAATTTTTCTAAATTTCTACTTCAAATTACCTCAACTGCTAATGTAGGCTGGGTTTCAAGCTCATGTTTCCACAGTATTAGTGGAATATGACAAGAAAAACAACAACAAAAAATGAACCTATTCATGATTGTCTTAACCTCTACAACTCATAGAACAACAAAGAAACATTTAATTTAGATGAAATATTGAAAACAAACTGAATCTGTACAATCAGAATGAATACTTATGATGTGAGGTACTGTCTGGTCAAGCAGTATTACTGTGGCGTGACGCCAAAATGAAGTGATTCTGAACACTAGTGAGAAAATACTGAATATCTGTTCATTCGAATGTATCTAAAATGCAAACAGTATCTTCCTGAGATTGAGTCACACATAAGAAAAGTCACGACGTTACATCTGGCAAATGTCAGTACCATGCGGTTTTTCTTGGAAGGCAAATAGATATTATTTTTTTTACAGTTAGGGTTATGCATAAGGTTTCAATGTGGATTTGTAAGAGATACACTGAAAGTTCTAGTTTTAATACTTTAAGAATATTTGATATTATAAACTATACTTAGATCCAAAACGGCCAAAACGAAGACAGCAAATTAATGCACATTACACATCTTTGACTGAAGGTCAATTGAATAGGTTAACTTATTAAAGGAAAAACCATCTCTGCTACGAATACTGTCGATTATAAAACAAATAGCTTTCTGTTCATCAAACTAAAAAAAAAAAAAGATGTTTGTAAACAGCTGATTGTAATTCCTAACAGCTGATTGCGATTCCTAACAGCTGATTGCGATTCCAAACAGCTGTTGTGACGTATAAAAGGTACACCAGAGACGAGATGGTATCTCGAGCACGAACCGAGTGAATGAAGCAGTCGCTATGACTACCACCGAGGTTCATTCACCTGATCCTGTGAACAATTGCTACCGCAGTTTTATTGCGCTCGAGAACTGATCCGATGTGGTTAACAGTAAAAAAAAAAAAAGAAAAATCTATCATTTACGATTAGTTGGATAAAGTTTTAATGACATATAGAGTAGTCCGGTGTTCAATACAAAGATTATAACAGAATATAATTATCAAATATCAAAGAAAGACTGGTCTTTTAATGCACGGGTGGATGTGGGCTTGTTGACATTCACATCTGACTTCAAATAACCCCATAAAAAGAAATCTAAAGGTGTTAAATCACACGATCTAGGTAGCCAATTGTGATCACCGAAACGAGAGAGTACACGACCTGGAAATGTCTCATGCAGTATTTGAATTGTTTCATGGGCTGTATGGCATGTGGCACCATCTTGTTGAAACCACATATTGGCCACATCAATATCGGCACAAAGAACTGTGTTTACGTCGCCGAATTCATGTTCCTGGATTTTCAACAACACTCTCACGCACTGCTTCGATATTGACATATGAACGGCTTGTTTTTGGACGACCAGTGTGTTTAGTGTCTCCAACTGATCCAGTCTCCCTAAATTTTTCAATTAATCTCTTCACAGTTGTTTAAGTCAAAACACTATTCCGACCATATTTTGTATGAAATTTTCGAACTGCGGCCGCAAAAATTTCATTATTATCGTGTAACGCTCCATTTTTACTAACCCTAAACTGTCAGCTGTCAAATTGTTTTTTTTAGGGTTGCCAGCTCTTTACTGCACAAATGGCGGCAAATTCAAATATTGCGTTAATTCTGGGACACCCTTTACAAAGGATATAGAAGGGTTCAGAGATGGAAATTTGAAGTTAGTGTCCCTTCTAATCTTATACCGATAGATCCCGTTATGAGAGCTTGTCCTATCGGCCACCAGAACACGCTTAGAGACTTACAAACCATGAAATATTTAAAAAAAAAAATCATAGTTTACTGTCATAAAATGTGTTTTGTAAAACCTGTGTAGCATTCTACTATACTGCGTTTCAAAGTTATGAAATATCTTAAACTTAAAAAAAAAATTCATTGACAAAACTGAAGTATATTGATCGAGCCCACGTCAGAAATATAACATTTAAAAACAGATGATGGTTTCAACATTACGGAGCGACCTTTACTCAAGAAATTATTCTGACTCATTTCAAGAAATGGTGTTTTAAGACCATAAGTTTCCACTGCTCTGTTGCAATCTTAGTCTCTCTGGAAGAGATAACACAGGACTCTCCCTCAGGAGTAATCTACCTGAAGATGCTATCTTAGCTCGTTAGCTTTGAATAATAATCGCTACTTTACCAACAGATAAAACAACACTGGCAGCCTTCGCTTCAACAGTATTGTGTGTGTGGATATTTGTGAGCAAAGGATGTTGGCCACACAATTAAACATTATAATGAGCTGTTATTTCAAGCTTAAATTAGCGAGAGTGAGCGATCCAGCGACCTTGGTATGTGGATAAAATAAATGTTTTATCTCTTATTCACTTTCGTCTATATAAATATAGCCGAAAGTGGGTAACAGACCCTTCACTGACACCGTATCCATCCGCAGATAAACGACCTCCTAACCACCCCCGGGAACCGACGACCGTTATCCCAGAAACAGTACTTGTGCCGCTTGGAGGAGCGACTAAACGGCTAAAGGCTCGAGCGAGGAAACGGCCCTGGCTTTCACTGAGAAAAGTATGAAGAAACTTGGTAATGGACTCGTGGAACAAACTGGTCTCGTAGGACGCAGAGGAAGGGGCAGGCCGAATAAGGATGCGAGGGGGAGGTCTGTGGGGAAATTACTCCCCGTTTCGGAATTAGAACCTCAGTGTAAAATTTCATTTCTCTAGGATAAACAGAAACATTTCAGCAGACACATGAGAGAAAACCTAAGGATTATGATATTACAAAACTAAACAACAACAACTTTATTATGATAAAATTACTATCTGCCTCATTGGGCATTTAAGTAATTGTGATAAATGTTTTCATTCATACCATATTTACAATTTTTATTCCCTTGCTCATTCATACAGTATTTAAAACAGCCCAGAGACCTCCCGAATCTACATGGTTGTCACCTCTCTCGCATGCGAACGGGGAAGCGGAGTCTTGGGATGTCGCTTACACTACCGGATAAGATCCAGTTGAGGGGACGAAGAGCGCGAGAGCCACACACGCTCAAAAGCAACAAAGAATTTTGACTTGAACAAGACATGAGAAATTTCTTTATAAACGCTGATACCAATGTACTAGGTGTTCGTTGTAAGCCATGAATATTTGTTGATTGATCGGGAAAAAAACCTTTTGCCTACGCATCGTGTACGCAATCTATTTCAAGCTGAACTGTTTTAGTTTTAATCTGAAATCTTGAAGTCTTTTTAAACTACTTATTTTTTCACTACATACTGTATCTACTGTTTTGTCGTTGCTTCGAGGTTTTAAATTAATTATCAGCTATTTTCTCTCTAATATTCGTATTTTTCTACATCAGTACTGTTTCATTCTTTAATTATTTTCCCTCAGCACCACCCCCTTTGGAAGGATTTCCGTGTGGGCACGGACGATACTCCACTAATTGTCCACAAGCAGATTTCCCGGAACCTAGATGGTCCGATGGAGCGTGGGTAGCGTACTCTTCACTTCCTGTCGGACAGCCCGGATCCTGTCCGCAGTCCGTTTAGTCTCTCTAACAACCACTTCCCTCTTACTCTGATTACCGAAATTAGTTAATTTGCATGGATGGGAAACTAACTACTAACCGCCTACGAGTATTACATAACTAATTTTCGGTAGATAACTCCGTTAAACGTTGGAAAATATTACGTAAAGCAAGAAGTGATTGCTTGATTATTATATTACGCCAATATAATTATAGAGGATTGTATAATTTAAAATAGCTAATAATTTTTAAGGTAATGTATATACAGGTAACATACCGTAAGTACGGGGTAAATAACCGGCTTACGGTACGCTGCACTAACCTAACCTGAAACCATTTAACTTTTCATCCTTGTCTTATGCCACTATTTAAGTCTCTCGTAGGAATAGAATTAAACTGATAGTACTAATGGTTTGTGGCACGGATAAGAACAGAATGATGAGAGGTGTGGGATGGGAAACACAGGTCGGAAGGGCGACATCCGTAGAGATTTGAATTGAAGGAGATTATAAGTCCAAATCCCAAGTATAAATCATAGAAAATAGTTCATCAGGCGCTTTAGCCGAGCCTCGAGATAAGTCAACGATTACCAGGCAACCGTAGTCAAAATGAAGCAATACCAAAAGAGGTGGTTTCGTTTGAGAGGATTCCAAAATCAGAAGAATATTCAGAAATTAAAATATTAAATTTGTGACGAGCCAAAAAGGAATGATTTTTAGCACTTTAATGCGGGGAAGACCGACTGCGTAATCTTCTCCCTCCAAAAGGGGAAAAAGTCCTTGCCAAAATCCTATGCTATAGGAGGACAAGAGAACTCACCAGCTTTCTCAATGTGCTATCTGGGTTTAAAAATGGTTAGGAATCTCCATTTCTCTATTTTAGTAACAAAATAAGAAAAGTAATTACCGGCTTCACCACTTGCTAACTTCACCCAACTTGTCGCTGCGTCTCATTAGATCTATAAATGTGTCCTTACGCCAGGTGCCCCGCTATATACTCACTTGACTGACAATACACCTAAAAGTCTCCAACAATTCCAGAATGGGTTCATGAGAAACGTGGTCCGACATAACTCTCTCAAGAGGTTAATGAACGCCGACCAGCACCCGTTGCTTGGTGTGGCTTTGGTGAGTTCATCCACCGGAGACAAATCAAATTTTTGACTCGTTTCAGCACCTGACAAACCCTGTGTTTGACCACCCTTACTGCATCGATGGTAACAGACTGTTAGGGAAAATTAGATTTTGTTTGTTAGATGTAAGTTTTATGATGCATGAGGTGAGCCTTATACAATAACTATTGTATAAAATCTAGCCAACCTACAGGACATTATATGAACTATTATTGTAAATAGATTCATTTATATTGAATCTATATTGAAATCCATAATTTTTAATAACAAGCCGATATGAAAAAAAAAAAAATATATATATGGAATGTACCTATTAAATTTCATGTATATTGAATCATTGTTATGACTTCTCTCGTACCGCAGGCAGACAGACAGACGGACAATTGCCCCGTACCTCTTTGGGTTCGGCAATTATCGAGCCAGTGTATTCGAGAGGTGGCCTCGCGCACACCATTCAGAGGACAAAGACTCTTCGATAGATCATTAGCGTTAACGGGGGGGGGGGGTTGCCCGTACATTAAAGACATTTTGAATCAATTGATCAACTCCTCCTGGTGACTCGCATACGAACCAGCCACGACATGCAACATACGAACTAACATGGCTCAAGGTTTAACTTTCCAGACTTAATAGATTATCGTTTATATGAAGGAATCGGTTTAAGCCCCAAGGCTAAAGGTAACTTACTCCCATAACGGTTAGAAAGTGGGTAATCAAGAGGTTGCTACCCTTTTCTATCCAGGTTATGAGTTGTCATGTCATTGCCGTGGGATAGTTTCGATGTGACGCCTAACTCTCCCTCAGGTGCGAAGAGATCTCTCACTTCTTACATGTGACATATGAAGCTGAGGTGTTGTTGTCAAGATCGAAGGGAGAGGTTTTTACTTTAAAATAGCCACAGGGTGTCAATTTTAAGAAGTAATGCGGAATAAAAATCATAAAAATAAGGAACTAAACCCTATATAGAATCTGCAATTAACAACCCGTTAACAATTTTTTTTATTACAATCGACAAGTATTTTTTTCCCTTAATAATAAAGGGTGCCCCAGAATTAACGCAAGATTTGATTTAAATAGAAAACACAGTGTTTAGTATTTTTGTTGTTATTTTTTTATTGAATTATAAAGTGAATAGGATAGGGTTATTTATGGAATAACACATCGGGCAAATGGCCTGTACGACTTTGCTGGCACATACGCACTCTTTTGTCGAAATGTTCCATGACCATTTGGCATAAATGTGGTTGAATTTCCTATTTTAATGCACGGGTGGATGTAAGCTTGTTGACATACACCTTTGACTTCAAATAATTCCATATAAAGAAATCTAAAGGTGTTAAATCACACGATCTAGGAGGCCAATTCTGATCACCGAAACGAGAGAGTACACGACCTGTGGAAATGTCTCACGCAGTATTTCAATTGTTTCATGGGCACAATGTGTCACATGTATGGCATGTGACACCATCTTGTTGGAACCACATATTGGCCACATCAATATCATCCAATTTTGGTGCATAGAACTGTGTTCCTGGATTTTCAACAACACTCTCACGCACTGCTTCGATATTGACATTTGAACGGCTTGGTTTTGGACGACCAGTGTGTTTAGTGTCTCCAACTGATCCAGTCTCCCTAAATTTTTCAATTAATCACTTAATCACAGTCAAACACTATTCCGACCATATTTTGTATGACATTTTCAAACTGCGGCCGCTAATTTTTCATTATTTTTGAGATAATGTTCAACAATAAAGACGCGTTGTTCTATCGTGTAACGCTCCATTTTTACTAACCCTAAACTGTCAGCTGTCAAATTGTTTTTTTTTAGGGTTGCCAGCACTTTACTGCACAAATGGTGGAAAATTCAAATCTTGAGTTAATTTTGGGACACCCTTTAAAATCCTTTCTCTATATTAGATAGTTAAGTACTTTATATGTTAATAGTAACGTGTTTATGTTGATTAAATTAAAAAAATAAATACAATTTTATAAATAGTTTCTTTAACGAAATTTCACGTGGTAAAAAATTATATACATTTCGACCTTTGATTATGAATTTATTAACATTTCTGCTTATGTGTTTGATGACGGTGGTCACAACAATTCTAATGTAATTCATCAACGAATTTAGCCTCAAAAACAATTTCAATGACTTACATCAAATTACAGTCCACTAAGGCCATAACTCATATAATCTGACGTTGTGGTAATTTTATTTTTATTAATTTTATACCCTAATTGAATATTATTGAAAATTATTTTTAAACATAACATTCATCTAATGGAATTACCTCTCAAGAGATTACACACCGTTACTAGACTTGAATTTATTTTTTGATTACTAAGTAATAATCTATAATGAGTCTTCATGAGTAATCATGGAGTCGCTTATATTTTCAAGAGGTAATCTAGTCATCAATTAATACTACCATCCAAAATACCACGTCGCTTGCTCTAAGGGTGTCTACTTTAACTAAGTAACTGAAAAAATCTTAAAAAATATTCAAACCGATTTAATGGAAATGTATTACACAAAATTTTAGGATGTCTTGATATTAATTATTAATAAAATAATAGAGAAATTTGAAAAAAAAAATCCGTTCCATTAACGATTTTCTACGTTTCTCACAAAGTTTGATTACATCTAAAGATCAAGGTCAATTTTAAGAAGTAATGCGCAATAAAAATCGTAAAAACAACGAACTAAAAACTACTAAAATAGAATCTGCAATTAATAACCCGTTAACAACTTTTTTTATTACAATAGACTACATTTTTTCCTTAGTAATAAAATCGTATCTCTTTATTATATACTTAAGTCATTTATATGTTAATAGTAACGTGTTTATGTTAATTAAATTAAAAAAAACAAAATACAATTTTATAAATAGTTCCTTTAACGAAATTTCAGGCGGTAAAAAATGATATACATTCGACCTTTCGAATAATTCGAATTTCTTAATAATTTGAACTCTTTAGCTGGTTACTTTGGTAAAATTGAAAACCCCCTTGTTTATTTAAACTTAGAAATACACGAAGCGGTTTTCTGAAGAAGGGGATCCTTTATAATTCAAAATTGTCCTCGTAATGTTTCAATTTTCGATTACTATTTTTTCTTACTGTATGTAAAAGAGCATCTTCCAATAGGGGCTTCCGAACTTTGACAGTTGATAGCGGCCATAATTGTTGAAGCTGCATCTGTCAAGTTGGCTGTCATTTATTCAGTCTGTTTTGCCAAATCACCATGGACGGATATAGCGTTTAAAAACACGTGCAATCGATAAAATTGTTTTATCAATATGGGTGTTCTGTTCGGGCAACGTTCCGCGGTCGCCATAACTGTCCTACCGAGAGGACTATTCGCAGTGTGTTGGATAAATTTGAGTCCACTGGTTCAGTAAACAATCAACTAACGCCCGTACGTCGACGAAACGCAGGATCTGCCGAAAACATCGCCGCTGCCCGTGAGATTGTGCAGGAGAATCCGAGGCAGTCGATATCGCGTCGCTCACAAGAACTCGGTCTTTCGCAGACCACAACTTGGCGAATTTTCCGTCGCGACTTGGGCCTGCACCCGTACACAATCCAACTGACCCAGGAGCTGAAGGTAAACGACCATAGACAACGACGTGTGGTCATCTCACGTGGAAGTGATGTGAACTGGCCACCGAGATCGTGCGATTTGGCCCCGTTAGACTTTTTCTTGTGGGGTTTTATTAAGTCGCAGGTCTATGCGAATAAGCCACAAATCACAGCGGTCCTCAAAGCCAACATAACCCGTGCCATCGGTCAAATTCAGCCTGATTTATGCGCTTGAGTCATGGAAAATTGGACATTTCGGATGCGCGCCACTCAGCGAAGCCACGGCGGACATTTGCACGATGTTATATTCCATACATAATGGCATCATTAGGCCTTTCAAAGGAATAATTTTCGATGATATCTCACACACACTTTGCTTTATTTAAATTTAAATATAGGAAGCGCTTATTATTAGTTATTGGAATTTCTCGATGATAGATGGTACAATCGATATTTTTCTCTGGTCCCTCTCTCGTAAGTCGACTGTAAACATATATAAAATTAATGTTAGTTGGTAGAGTACCTCTGAGCCTTGGGTCTACTATTTGATTGTTTACAGATATGTATACAATAATAAACTGTAAATGGCCTAGTAATAACAACCATTAGAAAACTACTCTTAACAAGAGCCCTAAGTTCTAAATCTAGTTTAATCTCTCTGTCTGTTCGGAACCAGTCCGTATTTGTGATAGGAATTAGTTCAGTCTTCTCTCCGACCGACATAGAACGGGTTTCTCGTGTGTGTGTGTGTGTGTGTGTGTGTATTTATAACGGAGGTCGTAATATACAGCTGGCATTTGTATTGGCCAACTGTATCATTTTTTTTTTCCAAGTGAAACTATGGAGGGAGAAAAGAACAGCTGTAGACAGACATCACCATGGTTATAACAATGTTTGTTCATTTGTTTACGCATTATAGCCGACAGAATATCGAAATATCGATTGTACCATCCAGAATCGATTCAGGTGCAGAAAATGGAACTGCACTATTCTATTTAAATAAATAAATTCACTGTTCGTTCAGGGATTCGAACCGAAAGCCATGGAAAAATCACGAATCAGTACAAAATTTTCTATGTTGCATACTATTTTTTTTAGAAGCATGATAAGCATGTCGCAAATAGTTAATGCTCAATCAATCAGTAATCAACTAGTCACTATAGACTTACAAAATATTCGTGTTTAATTTAAATTATAAATTTTAATTAGATGTTTTGCTGAATTGATGGTAAAATATTGGGTTGGCAAGAAAGTGATTTCGGTTTGCACGAGTAGATAGCGTTATGTTTGTTTCGTTATTCAAGGTTATTTGTTTCGTCAAGGTTAGATTTTTTTTTTCTTTTGAGATTTGGTAGTGGATACCTTTAGGTTGCTATAGAAAGATGTTGCGTGTAATTTTGTTTACAACTGTCAGTTTTAACATGGAATGGAAAAATAAGCTTTTTCGACACATTTTACTATTATTTTCAAAAAAGGCAAGAAAGCTGCTGAGGCTCACAAAGAGATGTTTAAAAAAGTTTGTTCTGGAGATTTTACACGTACGAAACAATTGGAGCTTGGTTGGGAAGTGATGTCGCATCACCCATACAGCCCCGACCTTGCACCATCCATTCATTTCGAAGTTTACAAAACTTCTTCAATGGTAAAAATTTCAGTTATAACGATGACCTCAAATCGCATTTGGATGAGTTTTTTGCTGATAAGGACCAGAAGTTCTATGAGCGCGGGATCATGAAGTTACCAGAATGGAAGATATTTGACTGATTACAATTCATTGTTTGTATTGAAAAAATTAAGTTTTCAAAACGATAATTTCTTTTTTAAATATATTGAACCGCTGTGAATTATTACTTTCTAATTATATGTTTAATTTTCTTTTATTTGTTTTAGTTTTCAATTGTTTGCTTGATTTTATTGGCCATTGTTCAGATTATTTACTATTTATTAAGTATATAGGATTAAGCCTGGAAAAAGTATGTTCCATTTATCTGAATTTTAAGATTATCTCTTTAATACATTTATCAATTCATTAAAGATGACAAAGCTAAGATAAATCAAAAATAAATATTAATTCAATTTTAAGGTAGTGTACAGTTGGTGCCAAGGCTGTGGTTAACGGCAGCATCTGAAATAGAGAGGACACCTCCGCCAATTTCTCCTGCGGAGGAGTTTTAGCCCCCCCCCTTCGAAAAATATTTTCTCTGGCCCGATCGGCTCAGAGAAAATATCTCTTTCTCCCTGTGATATCCATTAGGTCTGACAGGGTCTCGTCTGCCACCTACGAAGTCGGTTCAAGAAGAGGAAGAAAGGAAATGGAAAGCGAATGTGACGGATAGATCAGTGAGAACGGATAACGTCAGGTGCCCACCTTCTGTGACAGGTAGGCCGGCCACGTTCGCGAACGAGTGCTCATGCGGAAAATGACCCCGGACCACTTAGGCTTTTTTATGACCAGGCGCCGACCGGATGAAAAAAAACCGTTGTCGAATTTATTACCTGCTTTAGCTGGAACGGATCACTCGACTCGTGGCTAGAACATTGTGAGATTGCTATGGAAGTTCGCGTACTGCCTTTGCGCCAGTATTTAAACTTCCACCTGCACTTCGCTCATCCTTTCCTCCATAATTATGGGGCTACTCAAAAGGAGAGAAGATCCCTTGGAAAATGCTCCACAAGCTACTGAAGATCAAGCCTTCGACTTCCGATTCTTGTAATGACTGACCTAAGGTAGAATATTTGCTGATAGACTGTCAAGACCTGCTAAATTTCATGCAACAAATATGAACGAGCTACTCTCACGACCAGGTCACAGATACGCCAAAATAAAAGGCTCTTTTCAAGAAAATGTATTCAGATAATTATTGTCCCAGTAATGGAAGACAATTTCGGGAACAAAACTTTTTATTTTTTTTTCCTTAGCTCTCTAATTATAAGATTAAGGATGAGGGGAAAATAAAGTGATATTTGGGTTGAGCGGATCCTTGTACTAGAAGTACCTGCTTGAAGGTGGTGTGAGGGAATTAAGGAGCGTGGGAAGCCTCGGTAGAGGTTGATTGTTTCGGTACAGTGGTGAGAGTCCACTGGTGGCTGGGCCTAGAGTCTCTCTAGGCATGTAGTGTATTCTTATTTAGTCTGATTTCAGTGATGGTTGCCCGTTAGAGGCTTGTTGTTGGTGGTCCAAGTGCCGTGATGTCCACCATTTCTTCTGCTTTACTCGATCTTGTGAGTTGCCATCGTGCCGGTTGCGGTGGGGGTGTCATGTCTCGGAACAGAGGGTTTTGGCTATGTTTCATCGAGTCAAAGAACTTGGAAGGATCGACTATTGTCTTCTTTGGATGGCTTCGGTGATGGTGGGGACCTCGAACTTTTCGTGGATGTCGGGAGCCTTCATATCACGAAAAGGGGTATGCCATAGTGCCGTGCGCAGGATTTTGTTCTGGAAGCTCTGGAGTCAAGTTATTGTGCTAGTGTGTAGGAATCTGAAGAGTGGTGTCCCAAACAGTAGAGCTGGCCTCAGGATCTTAACATCCCTTAACAATACTTAGGAATAAAAGGTATTTTATAGGCAAGAATGGAACGGAGTTCTAAAGGAATAAGGAACCCATGGAATGACGATGTGACGAGGATGCAACAGCATAAAACACTGCTGATAGAATTTTTTTTTCGTTTAGTTTTAACATGGAGTGAAAAAATAAGCATTTTTGACACATATTACTTTTTTATTTTCATAAAGGCAAGAAAGCGGCTGAGGCTCACAAGGAGATATGTGAAGTTTATGGTGTTGATTGTTTAACAGAACGCACTTGGCAGAATGAGTTTAAAAAAATTTCGTTCTGGAGATTTTTCACTGAAAGATGACCAACGTTCTGGTCGAACTTGTGAAGTTGATGATAACAATATGAAAGACATAATTGAATCGAATCGTCATATAACTGTGCGAGAGATTGCAAAACAGTTAAATGTATCACAGACAACAATTGAAAATCATATAAGACGTCTTGGACTTGTTAAGAAGCTCGATAGTTGGGTTCCGCCACGACATTGCGGGGCCTCACATATCTTTAGTAACACGTACGAAACTATTGGAGCTTGGTTGAGAAGTGATGTCGCATCCGCCATACATCCCCTTATGGTTTTCTTAAATGGTAAAAATTTCAGTAATAACGATTACCTCAAATCGCACTTGGTTGAGTTTTATGCTGAGTTTTTGCTAAAGTGCCGGAAGTTCAATGAGCGCGGGATCATGAAGGTACCAGAAAGATGACAAAAGGTCATCGAACAGAATGGAAGGATACTTTCTTGCCAACCTCAATAGAATAAAACATTTCAAATATTTAAATATACTAATGCACGGTAAAACAAAAAAAAAAATCCACTTTTTACTCAAAAGGTTATAAATTTTTGTCCATAGACTGAAGTTATCGTGACAACTAAAATTATGGGACGGTGCCTCCATTTATTAAAAATTATTAACCTTTCAATAATTGTGTGACCAGAATGGTCCCTAAAAACAATTCATTTTTTCTAGATCGCCTGGAACTTTGTTATACAGACTTTTTTTTATGACTTAGTAATTTATAATTCGTCTGATTTGGTTCCCTGGCCTATTAATTGTATTCTTCGCTTGAGGCTTTAACTCAATCTGTTTCAACTCTTTTACTGTTAGCAGTTTGAATTTCTCCAAATTCGCATGCATCCGCTTCAATCAATAGACATTTCTCAAATTTGTTTAAAATTAGAACCATTAAAATATCCAAACACTTATATGCACACGTATCAACAAATATGCAAAATTATATTTAGCTCCATGTCATCTAAGAACCATAACACATGGGCTGCTTGAAAACTACATTACTTTTCAGGAACAAAAAATCAGTTCTTATTCTTAATCATAAAACCTAAACCATTCATCATGTACTCGTTAGAGCTACGAGTGGAAACATAAGGGACTTTTTTATGTTGAAAAAACAATCAGCGTATAAAAACAAAAAAAAAAAGATTGCGGAGGTGGTTCAATACGTAACTCGCTGGCTGAAGACAACACTCGAAGAAACGTCTATTGTGTAACTCATAAAACATAAAAAGTCCCCTCACGACCACTTTGAGTGCGGTAGTAAAATCAACATCAACATCACTTGAACTCGAATCGAAAGATCGAATGACACCGTTGCATAGATAGTAGTGAGTTTCGCAAATGTTCGGCCTTCGATGAGGTATTTCGGCGAACGACGAAATCCTGGCGTAACGCGTTCGCCTTTGCCGGATTTGTGCGAATCATCTCTGTTACAGCAAACATTTACCTGTACAACCTGGCCATTGAACACGCATGAAATTTCCATAGTGACACATTAGGAAAGGTAATGAAATGTCTAGTGTATGTTGCAAACGCTAGTCATTTTCGTGTTTAATGTAAATTATAAATTTTAATTACATGTTTTGCTGAATTCATGGTGAAATATTGGGTTGGCAAGAAAGTGATTTCGGTTTGCGCCAGTAGATAGCGTTATGTTTGTTTCCTTATTCTTTTGTCAATGTTAGACATTTTTTTCTTTATAGATTTGGTAGTCGATACCTTTAGGATGCTATAGAAATAAATTCTGTGTAATTTTGTTTACAACTGTCAGTTTACGGCCAGTTTTAAAATGGAGTGAAAAAATAAGCATTTTCGACACATTTTACTTTTTTATTTTCATAAAGGCAAGAATGTGGCTGAGGCTCACAAAGAGATATGTGAAGTTTATGGTGTTAATTGTTTAACAGAACGCACGTGTCAGAATTGGTTAAAAAAATTTCGTTCTAGTGATTTTTCACTGAAAGATGACCAACGTTCTGGTCGACCTTCTGAAGTTCACTGAAAGAGTACCTTCTGATGCTGACGATGACAAAATGAAAGCCATAATTGAATCGAATCGTCATACAACTGTGCGAGAGATTGTAAAACAGTTAAATGTATCACACACAACAATCGAAAATCATATAAGACGTCTTGGACTTGTTAAGAAGCTCGATATTTGGGTTCCGCCACGACAATGCGAGGCCTCACACATCTTTAGCAACACGTACGAAACTATTGGAGCTTATTTGGGAAGTGATGTCGCATCCCCTATACAGCCCCGACCTTGCACCATCGGATTATCATTTATTTCCAAGTTTACAAACTTCTTAAATTTTAAAAATTTCAGTAATAACGATGACCTTAAATCGCACTTGGTTGAGTTTTTGGCTGATAAGGACCAGAAGTTCTATGAGCGCTGGATCATGAAGTTTGCAGAAAGATGGAAAAAGGTCATGGAACAGATTGAAAGATACTTGACTGATTAAAGTTCATTTTTTGTATAGAAAAAGTTTTATTTCATACTAAAACCAACCTCAATAAATATGGAGAACACTTTGAAAGTGCCACCTTACAGCTCTATAACCCCACCAAAAACGTATTTATGTCAATAGGAGAAAATATTCATATTTGTGATAATAAGTAGCCAGCACCGATATTAAACCGTTTCAAATCACTACTTACATAAAATTCAATAGCGTATAATAGGAAGATGAAAAAAAAAACTAATCATTATTAATTTCATGATAGGCCCCAAAAAATAAAACATAATCAATTTCCACTTTATTTGAATCCTCTTTCGCTTGAAGGAATCAATGAAGGAAAGTTTTCCTATGAAGCGAAAGGACTATCTCTGTTTCAAATCTTAATTGACTTTATGAAGAATCTTAATTTGGTGAAAATAATTGCTTTTAAGTTGGTTCTGAAAGTAAAAAAAAATTATGTTTCTTGATTAATGGAGAAAGTAACTGGATAGCTTTTAGACAGTCGGAGAACTTACTTGGCCCATCGTCACTCAGGATGAGAAAATAGTTATTGATTCCTGCTTTATAGTTTTTTTAACTACATCAATAAAAATTAATGATTACTGATTTTTCTTGAAAATGGTTACTCACTGATTTGTTTTTCATATCCAATTATAGTTCGCTTTAATCCCTAGACCCTACTAAATGAATTTGAAAAACAAAATGACCTTGCCTTGCCTTCTGTTTCGTCTTAGCGACCCGTAAACCAACAAGACACTTAAATTTGAAATATTGGTTACATAACACCATTTTCAGAAACGTAAGTTTTCTGCCGGCGAAACAACCCGTTTTGGGTCTTTTTGGGAATAGGGACTTCTTCCTGATTGTTTTTAATCATTTCTCTAGTATATTATCTGTAAATGAAAGGTTCGGGGAAAGTGTTTAGTAAAAGATGATTTAGTGTTTGAACATATTTATTCTGGTGGCCAAAAATTTACAATGTCATTTATTAATTGAAACATGTTCTTTTTTGTTTCTTGCCTTTGCTTGTGCCCATAATGATTCAATTCGTTGTGTATGACTACCTGTAGTGGGATCTACGAAATTTTGTGAATGATTCACAGTACAATGCTGGTAATTCATTCCTGGTATGTTAATAATGCGGGTGTAGGATGCCCACATGTCAGATATAATGGTTGTACCGGGCTGAATACATTCTGATATTGTTTTTAGTAGTGTTTCCGATGTACGGTCTGGCACGCAATACATGAAGCATTGCTTATCTTCCCAACTAACACCTCCGAAGACCTGATTAGGATAAATTCTACCAACGTGATACTTGCGCCGAGAAAAACTCGATTCGCCTATCTCAACTGTTTTCCCTGGCCCTCCGATCTTTCTGAAATTTTTTAATAAATGATCTACGCCAACCTGTCGAATCATATTTTTCCGATCTGTAATAGTATCGGTTGCTAATCCTAGTTCCTCTTGACACAATTTAGTAGATGTATATTCTTTTGTCCAGCAGTATAGCAAAATAACAAATTTATCAAATGGCAAATTAGTGTATTCTAAAAATGTTCCTTTTCTCAATCCAAAGGTTTATTTGCAGCCTCTCACGTTGCATATCCATCTATCCTTTTCGCCTAGATAAAGTTTCATTTGATGGCTATTAGGACACATTTTTTCACTATGCAATACCCCTTAGATTGAAGAAACAAAACCGCTTTTTCCTTCGTATCTACTTCAGCAGCTAAATCAAATAACGGCATGATGTTTACCTTCAGGATGACAAAACTAAACTGAAATATTATCAGGTAGCAAGGCTCACTAAGACGGGTCAAATTAAACATAAATATAGATAAAAACATTACAGGAAAGGTCAAAGGCAAAATAACCAAAACAATGCTAAATATCAGTGCCCTATTCCCCCGTTTTTTGTGGCAATTCGAAGAAGAGGATCTAATTTTTGAACGGAATGTCAGTTAATGATTCCAGACATTTTGAAACTGGTGACATTAGCCTCGGGACGAAAGAAGGTTCAGGGCGAAAATCGTCATTCGATGTTGAAGCTCTGTGGGGCTCTGCTGAGGTAAGAGGCAACGAAAAATACTCAGGAATTGGCACGAGATGTTGGAGTTTCCCAATCCACCATAAATCGTAGGCTGCATAACTTGGGATGAGGTTAAGTCGCTCATCAAGAGTGGTTTCCTATGAGTTGACCATTAAACCATTAAAAGGATTATTACTTGGGATGAAGAATGCATTCATGTATCGGGAAAACCCTAAGACCAAGAAACAATAGACTGCAATCAGCCTGCTCTGCCAGTCTCTAAGTAAGGGAGATTCGAAAAACATACACTATATATTTTGAAATTACGAAGGCATAATTCATTTCGGAAGTTCGAACCATTGATTCAGAACTTTCTAGAGATAGGTTACAAAGGATATTGGGACCCAGCGTTACCTGGGATTAGTAAACATAAATCGGGTTTTGTTTCAACAAGATAACGCCCCATCTCACACTTCTTGTTACACGAAACAAATAATTTTCAGAACTTGATAGGATTGAGTTGTTCCTTCGCCCTGTTAACAGTCCGGACTTTCTGCACCTTCCGACTACCATCTGTTCCGGTCAATGGCTCACTCTAACTTCAAGGAAATACCTTCAATTGTCTGGACGAGGTTCAAAATGAAGATGAAGAAAATTCTTCCGTTGAAAACCCAAAGAGTGGTACTGTGAAGGAATCCGAGAGCTAGCCTAAGTTGTGTTAAAATAAATTGTTTTTAAATTGGCAAGAAAAACGGTCTTTTTTTTTATGACTCGTGCCGTTACAAGTAATTTGCCAGGTAAGGAACTAGTACAATAAAACAGAAAAAATATATCTCATTTTGGTCCTTTAATTGCTTTAAAGAACTCATTAAGATATTTAGAGGGTGGAACATTTTATTTACGGTGAATAAAATATGTTGGTTATCCACAAGGTTTTTTTTCTGATTAAAACAGATTATCAACTTAGTTTCCTTTATCTTAAAATTGACGACTGTTCTTCGATACAGATATTATAAACAAAAAGTTATGATAAATGAAAATTATCATAATTATTTATTGTAAAAGAAAGTTTTCTACAAGTGATCTGTACGTTATACTGTCATAATGTAAACCAAGAAAGGGACAAAATTTTTAAACGAACTCAAATATAGAATTCTATCAATATATTTGTTAAATTTTTCACCCTATACTTTTGTAACTACTAAAAAAATACGTTGTCGTTTTGTAGAGTGGCTTGGCTTAAACAATTGTGAAGAATGAGCCCTATGAGATTATGTCTACATAATCAAAATTTGTAAACATGTTTCACAGAAAAAATAATTATTGGCCAATCGAACTCGTGTACTCAACCAACTGAGCTACTTTGCACGAGTAGAAGACCTTCTCAATACTAATTGTCTTCGGCTGTAAACTCTCTATAATTAATAATAATAGTCAGATCCGTACTACAATTAAAATTTACTATAAAAAAAAAATTGATTTATAAATTACCAAGACTGAGTGAGCTTCACCTCTTTCATTCTCCTTACAGTCTAGTCAACGGTTTCTTCATTGCTTACGGTATACCGTATTTTGTTCAATCTATTCAAGATAGACAAAGGTGATATCGCCAATCTGCCTTTTTAAGCAATAAGTAATTGTGATAAATGTTCTCATTCATACCATATTTAGAAATTTTCATTCATACAGTATTTACAAACAGCCCAGACACCTCCCAAATCCGCATGGTTGTCACCTCCCTCGCGGGAAGCGGAATCTTGGAAATCCCCTTCGCTCCTCCGTTTTTTTTTGTTTTTTTTTACCTCTTTATTAATAAGTACAATAAACATAAATAAATAATTTTTGATTCACATTTTTCTCCTCGTACTGCATACACAGATGCATTCGAAGGAGGGCATAAATATGATACATTTCAGTTTGATGTTAAAAAGTCAAAACACATACACAACACTCGGTGATGAGCCTCACCTTCAGCTTTCAACCGGGAAACAAACTAAAAACTAAAACCTATATCTAGAACCTAAGACTAAAGCGTTCCTGCCGCGACAGCGTCCTGTCATCGATGGGGGAACGGAGCGGGGGTTATCGTGTTAAACACCGGGTTTGTCAAGTACTGTAGGGAGTCGAAAAATTTGATATGTCTACGTTGGATGAATTCATCCACCGTATGCAGCTCAATGACCTCGTGAAGCTCACTGTTGCTCCGCTGCTCGAATGAAGTACCTCTGACCACTTTCACCAGTATACCGTTTTGAAATTGTTTAAGTCGCCGAGCTGTCGTATACGTCAGATGACGAAAAAGCGGTGCACCATACAGCAGTGTAGGCCTGAGTATACTCTTGTAGATCAGTAGCTTCAGACGCAGTGATAGATTGGGGGAAGTCAATAAATGCGTAAGCCGGTAAGACTTCATGCGTGTTTGCTTCAACTTCTTCGCAAAATGGTTACTAAAATGGAGGTCGCTCCTCCGTCAGCCTTGTCACAGGAGAAGAGCCAGTGGAGTCTCTGACCATTGCTCGGACTCCCACTGTCACGCATTTATAGCAGGTCACCAGGCCACTGCCGTCTCAGTCTCCGAGGAGGATTATAGGGATGAGTGGTGCAGTGCAATGACTGTGCTAGGGGATTAGGTTGGTTGGATAGGTTACTATGGAATTTCATGAACTTGGAAGGGATGATTTCAATTATGTAAGGTATATTAAGATCAATAATCACTAACTGAAGATACGATAAACTTAATTCAGTCCTGTTGGTATTTTTTTGAATTTTGTCTAATAATTATCAGTATGGTGTCGCTATTGTCTTTGTTATCTTTTGAAGGATATCATTTCGTAATTGACTAAAATTAAATAAGTTAAAAGTACTCCCCAGTTTCTCGAGAAGATTATCGTTTAGTTACATACCTACTAATTGCGCCTAATTATTTAACAACTGATAAGGCGTGAATGGAAAGTGTGCACAGTCAATGGGCTGTAAAGAAATTGTTTATAATTTGCAATGTTAGCGATAATTGGCGGTTTCGTAACACGGGTTTCCTCTGGCCACGAAGGCTTCTGTTTACATCCAAGACTCTTCGAAACGGAACATAGGGTTTCGCATGTGTTATTCATGATCATTATGAATAATGAATAGTTTCTTTTAAATAAGTACCTTATTTAACATGTCTACTTTCATAAAGCAATACCGGATATATAGAGGGACGTCTCGGATTAGAATAGTGATTAGGACTGACATGGTCAGAGACATTGTGTTCCCTTATCCGAAGTAACAACTCTACGTGCGGACATAGTACCTCGCTGTCTCCATAGCAATCAACTCCAGGGTGATTAAACCCCGTGTTTTCGGTGGGAAGATCTCGGCTTCGGGAGACAACGCTAGATCAGATACCTGGTCCTTGCAGCGTCCACCTCTAACAAGCCTGTATCCTCTTTGTTCTTCTTATCATCAAAGGAGATATCTCGCACACGAGTATTCTTTTGCCAAACTGTACAGATTACGAGATAACAACGTTTCCTTACAACAAAGCTTATTTTGTCGTATAAAATTTTTTTATCCTCTTTCTCCTCTTCCTGTATCCGAGAAAGTATTTAGGCTTACATCTCAAAAGGCTGACATGGAACTCACACACGAGGCTAAAAAGACAAGAACTAAACAGACGCTCTGGACAACTGTACATACTAATTCGATCTCTCAATAAAAAATAAATTACTAATTGAACTCATCCCTTCAAAGTTCATGAAATTCCATAGTAACCAATCCAACCACCCCAATCCCTAGCACAGTCACTGCACCACTCATCCGTATAATCCTCCTCGGAGACTAAAGCGGCAGCGGCCTCGTGACCTGATATAAATAAGTGACAGTGGGAGTCCTGGCAATGGCCAGTTTCTACCTCCACAATATAATTAAACACATCCATACAATCCTTCTAGAAGATTGAAGAGGCAACTTCTTCAATATCTCCTATAATTAACTCGTTATCAGAAGTCTTAGCACTAGGAGGGAGGTAATCTCCCCTAGTTGCCGGAGAGTCTGCTGCTCTCGTGCTCGATATATCTGTATTGCTCCTATCTAACAATAATAACGTGGCTGCAAGGCTGATTATGGCTCAGCCTTCAGTGGACTCTCACCACTGCACTGCAACATTTCCACCTCTACCGAGGCTTCCCACACTCCTTTATTCCCTCACTCCACCTTCACACAGGTACTCCTATTTTTCCCTACTTTATTTTTCCCTTATCCATAATCTTAAAAATTTGTGAGCTAAGGGGAAAAAAAAAAGACTGATTATGGCAGATTGCTTGTCCTTGTAAATATGTGTGTACTGTATATGAGATTATTTATCTATTTCAGCCAATCTCAAACATTACTTTTATGTATGGATAATGTGGAGAATTATTTTCATTAATACTTTCATGAAAGTAGTCCCTACGCTATCGGTGGTATATTTGTATTGAACGAAACGGTGGTATATTTAAGAACTCGTCTGGCAATTATCACACCTAAGTCGTACAAGGCCGCCGAAAAAAGCGACTGACGTAATTGTTTAGCGGATCCGTGTCACGTCAAATGTTTGACTTGGTCTGTAACTGAGGACAAACACCAAGTGGCACGTACTCGTTGCCGAGGTTTGGATAAATATGTTTCTATTTACTCAACGTGCCAGCTGTATCAATAGTACAGGCCTATAGAATTTTACAGATAACCAAAACTACTCTGATCCCACAAAAATCTGTTGATATCTTTCGTCTTGTACATAATCAGAGACATGTAGTTTGTACATGACTACGAATTCAGTGGCGAAACAAGAATTGTTGCTATCAATCGAAATTAGGTTCCTATTAATCGCGAATATAGGCTGTTACTCGAATTATTGGAAATTAATATTGTGTGGTCAGCTGTTACGAATATTGATAATACTTAAAGTAAAATAATAAGATAAAAAACAATGCATAGCATAAGTATGGCAATGAAAATAACAACTCAGTTCCTATGGATGGACGATTCCCAAGGAATGAAAATTATAGTTAATGATAAAAAAATAAAGACTATTAATTATTCGGAATAAAAAAAAATTATTCGGATTTCACCTTTCTTTTTAGTAACTTACCTTACTAAACCTAGCCTGTACCTCTTCTCCTGAAAATAGTGCACTGTCTTGGAGTACCCCTAAACTCTCCTGGAGCCAGATCAATAAACTAACCTCATAGAACACAGGTTTATCTCTATTACTTAAACTTGTTTAAATAGATGTTTTCATTGCTCATAATCATTAATAATATTTAATAAAAATTAATGTATTGTTGAGTCTCAGGACTAACAAGATTACAAGACGTCTTGGAGCGTCTGAAAGTGTCAACACTGATTAGAATGAACAACACAGCAACAACACTGTTTAATGTCAGCCTGTTGAAAACTAACGCAAGTTGGTGAAAACAAAAACTAGCATCAGAAGCGCTATCGTTTTTTTTTTTTAAATGATTTGCTCACTCTTCCTAACTAGTAAGTCAGTAGACAATTTAATTGCTGGACTTACGTACTTGACCCGCAACGTAAACATGTGTTAGTAACTTTTTAATTTCATTACCTTTACATGTATTATTATTGCCTTATAAAAGGCAGATTGTAATTATTGCACAATAAAGTTCTATTCATTCTCTCAATTTCATTACCAAACTTCATATGATCCGAGGCTTATCATGAAAAAGACTGGCTGGCAAGCAATTGACACTCACATCATTCTGTAAACCAAGTTAAGAATGAAAATCTTCATTTTTGTATCTTTTCTTTTTTGTTTAGTGTAATTTTCCTTTTTATTCTGTAAATATGATTTAGCATCAATCTCATGATTTCTATTTCATTTCAATTTAAAGAAAGCTAATAATAAAAAAAATAATTTCGGATTTTTAGTGAGAAATTAAACTCATTTGTTTCAATACAAAAAATGAACTCTAATCAGTCAAATATCTTCCATTCTGTTCGATGACCTTTAGCCATCTTTCTGCTAACTTCCATGCTAACTTCCAAGTGCCATTTGAGGTTATCGCTATTACTGAAATTTTTACCATTTAAGAAGTTTTGTAAACTTGGAAATAAATGATAATCCGATGGTGCTAGGTTAGGGCTGTATGGGGGATGCGACATCACTTCCCAAGCAAGCTCCAATAGTTTCGTACGTGTTGCTGAAGATGTGTGAGGCCTCGCATTGTGGCAGAACCCAAATATCGAGCTTCTTAACAAGCCCAAGACGTCTTATATGATTTTCAATTGTTGTCTGTGATACATTTAACTGTTTTGCGATCTCTCGTACAGTTATATGACGATTCGATTCAATTATGGCTTTCATTCAGGAACATGAAAAATCTCCAGAACGAAATTTTTTTAAACCGATTCTGACACGTGCGTTCTGTTAAACAATCAACACCATAATCTTCACTAATCTCTTGGTGAGCCTCAGCCGCTTTCTTGCCTTTATGAAAATCCGGCCTTCAATATATCTGTTACAGTCCACTATATCTGTTACAAACATTAGTCTGAGTTCTACCCCCTTGCTGAGTTAACAGATATCTTTTTATTTACAAGTGTGTGTTCCATTCCATTGAACCCCTTGGATGGAAGGTTGGAACTGTACAATATATTAAAAAATATAATTAAATTGAATTCTTGCAATATATTCTTGAAATAAGTATGAAACAGTGTACATGTTATGACTGAATCTGTGACCTTAAGCTCTCCTTTCGAACTGTAGTAATGAGCAATAAAAGGCGCCATTACAGCAGTAGGTTTCCCATCCTTTGAAGAGAGCGCATCCTTCCGAGTGTCCTCGGAGTTCCTTATCTGCACAGGATATTCTCTTGTTCATTATCCTCTATTCACACCGCGTCTTCTAGCCTCTTGAAATAGACCTATGACTGGTGTGTACTTATTATGGAATATAATACGTGGCCTTCACTCACAACAGCAAGGATTCACCTACCCTAGTAGGAGAGCTTTCTTTATGTAACCAGACAACTCCATTGCTTCACATGTCTATTGCGTGATTTATATTATATAATAATAATAATATGGGCTAATATAAAATCTTTGAATCGGCAGAACACGCTAGGAAGTGAAGTGAGTCATGGGACACACATCTGAATTTTTTTTTTGTTTTTCCATCAGATAATAATGAACTTTCAAAAGCCGAGTAAAATTATTATGTTATTTTTAAAAGATAAAAGAATAAGTAAATGAGATTTATGAGCTAAGATCCCTCACATGGGGAAGATTCTCGAAAAGATAATACTGAACTACCTGAAGGAGTTTTGTCCGGAAAATGCTATCATTCCGTACGAGCAGACAGGTTTTCAGGCTCATCTGAGTACAGAACATCCGCTTGTGAAGGTACAAACGGAAGCCACCCTTGGTATCAACAAGAATACAGCAACTGCTATGATTTCGTTGGACTGCACGCAGGCTTTCGACTCAGTGTCCCACGGGATGCTGTGCCGACCGCTTTGTGACTGGGAATGCCCAGAGCAGCTATATACCATGTTGGTTTCGTTCTTGAAGAACAGATCGGTGAGGGTACGGGTGGGTGATTGCCTCTCTAACCCATTCCCTCTGACTTGTGGAGTCCCTCAAGGAGCGGTTCTGTCTCCGTTTCTTTTCAGCATAAATTGTTGGGACAAACTATGAGAAAGCTACTGTAATCGCTTTCGCTGACGACATTGTGGTTTACAGCAGCAGCATGAGTGCACAAAGAGCTCTTACACACGCCGAGTCAGTTTGTAACGTTATAAGTGACAGACTGGGCATGTTAAACATCAGTGTAAACGCAGGGAAGACCGACTGCGTAATCTTCTCCCTCCAAAAGGGGAAAGAATCCTTGCCAAAATGGTATAGCATAGGAGGGCAAGAGAACTCGCCAGCTTTCTCAATGCACTATTTGGGTATAAAAATGGATAGGCATCTCCATTTATCTACTCATTTTAGTAATAAAATAGAAAAAGTACGACAAAGGTCTTACCGGCTATCGCACTTGCTAACTTCACCTAACCTGTCGCTTCGTCTCAAATTGATGATATATAAATGTGTCCTCCGGCCAGCTCTGCTGTACGGTGCCCCGCTATTTACCCACTTGACTGACAATACAGCCAAATGTCTCCAACACTTCCAGAATGGGATCATGAGAAACGTGGTCCGACATACCTCTCTTTAGAGGCTGAAGAACGGTGACCTGCAACCGTTGCTTGGTGTGCCGTCGGTGGGTAAGTTCATCCGCCGGAGACACATCAAGTTTTTTGACTCGTTGCAGCACCTGACAAACCCAGTGTTTAACACTATGACCCCACAACCCTTCTCACTTTGATCGCAATAGTGACAGACTGTTGGGGAAAAATTAGGTTAACAATTATATATATATAGAACTTTATTGTGCAATAATTACAATCTGCCTTTTATAAGGCAATATATAGGTTAACAATTAGTATGCAAGTTAGTTTTAAGTTTGATCAAAAAGGTGAGCCCCATCACCTTTATTAGTCAGTTTGGTCCAGTCATGTATAATGTGTATCATTATACTTGTTTATTCATTATATAATTTTTATAAAATAACAAAACCTGTATATAATGTAGCAACGCTACAGGAAATACAAAAATAATTTGTAAATAGATTCACCTGAGGATCTATAATTATATATAATTATCTGTAAATTTTAAGGGGCTATGAACAAAAAATCAATTCATTTCTGGTATGTATAATTAGTTAGCTTCGTAGGGAAAATGCACAGAAACCTCTCACACACCCTCTTTTCTAAAATCGTCTCATCTTCAAATCCACCTTTTAGCGCTCATTGTCGGTTCACAAGGGAGATTTCTTGATGATCGTGAAACGTATACGACTCATTATGAAAAGATATAACAAAAGTCATCTATAATATATATATATATATTATAATATTATAAACATAGAAAACGTATTCAAAATCAAATTGAGGTTCTTACGAAAACGTGACGTGAACATTCGGTTTCCAGAAAAATTCTCATTTGCGACGACTGAGGTCGATAATTATATAAACGAAGCAAAACGGAACTTTTCTTATTGAATAAGCAATCCATCAAATAAAAATTGTAATTATTTTAATAGACACAGTGCGTGTGATATTTTTGTATTCGTCAGAAAATAAATATTCATTTTTCCCCCCTCTTACCCCCTTCCAGAGGACGGTTCCTCCCTCGCAAGAGGTTTCCCTGCGAGCCCGTGAAGCGTACTGCAGGGGCTGTTTTTGATGACTGTGGTGCGCGTATTCCAGTTCAATTGCATCAGTCAGCGCACCTTAGGTCTTTATTAGTAGTTTATTCACATTCACAATCCGCTACTAATGACTTACATCCTAAGTAGCTTTTACTTTCTATAACCTATTTACATTTTTTTTTGCTTACCACTAATTAACTTACATAAAAAAACAGTAACTCATTTGCCTAAGCCTCCGTAATGCTACGACGTAACCTAAGTACATTATTAAGCATTCTCATTTCAGGTTGTATTAACTGTAAACTCGCTACGTTGAGCCAGGACTCACTCGTACCTGGTCTTCGACCTCTTTGATCATCTGAGGACACTCAGTAGCTCAAGCCAGGTCCCAGGGAATCTCCTACTCTCATGAAATTTGCAAAACGCTGGCTTTCATTCTTATGAGTGCAATCGTTCGGGATAAGCCCCTCACAGGGCACACCACCTTCAGGTTTTCCTGAGCTTCTTAAATTAAATAATAAAAAAAAATTCTATTCAATAGGAGGACATGACGCAGATATTTTATTTTTGCAAAATAACGGATCCTAATCGAGTAAATAACCTGACATTTTTGCGACAAGTCTCTATTTTTTTTTCACTAGTGTTATCGGCAGCCATACTGCCATTATCAAGTGCTCCAAATGCATAAATTTGCAGCTTATCTACGGCGAATACATAAAAAATCGTGAAGGGGAATTCACTGATAATTACTTCGAGAGGTGGTGGCATGATTACCTGTTTAAATTCGAAGATGAATCTCATCAAATCTACTATTTTGAATAGTAAGGTTTTTGAAAAAAAATTCCAATCTGCCCTATTGGCCAATAAGTAATTGTGATAAATTATCTCATTTATGAATATGATATGTCATATTTACAATTTTCATTCACTCGCTCATTCATACTATATATACAAGCAGTTCAGAGGCCCCCAAATTCACGTGGTTGTGGCATGCAAAAGAGGAAGTGGAGTCTTGGGAAGTCCCTCACGGATAAGAGCCAGTAGAGGCAGACGAAGAGCACGAGAGCCACAGACGCTCATGATTGGAGAAACTGGCCATTGCCAGGACTCTCAATGTCACGTATTATATAGATTAATTTCCGAAATTGACCCGAACCAGCTTCTGCTGTAGTGCCTAGTTATTATTTGCGTATTCATTCATTTTCGCGTATTTGTGAATCATATTTTCTACCAAGCTACAAATGATACTATATAACTATTATATTTTTTGTTATTTGGATTTGTTGAATAGTTTTCAAACATGTAACGATGTCTTACGTTAGGAACATGTGGGTTCTAGCATACTAGAATAACGTTTAAAAAAACTACTTAAATCATTTATTTTCTTTTTTTAATTTTAATAATGAGTAACTTACCAAATCTCAAAAGTAAGTATGGAGTTAATTATTTAAAATTTTTTTTTATTTTTTGTCTTTACTAACTTGAACGCCTCTCTCTTCTTTGGTTGATCTGACTACTGAAAATGAACAACAGCTGTCTGATTCAAAACATGCTATATTAAATGCTCCATGATGCAAATGGAGCATGATAATGATGATGATGGTCTGGCAATAACAATAAAGGATTGTTATATGTTCAACATTTACATGGTTTAAAGCTCCAGAAGGCGTGTTTTAGATTTTTATCTCCCTTAATGTTGGGCTATTCCCTTTTGAAATTATGATTAAGATTCCCCTGTAATGATATGTTTGACATTTAATTGAGTATTATCCTAAGCTAGGAGAAAATGTTTTGAAGAATTTTTTTTTCATTTAATCATTTCAAGCTTTTAACTTAATTAACTTTAATTAATAACTGCGGTAGCTCCAACGATGCCAATCTATTGTAATACCCTCCACTTTAAATAAAAGGTTTTCTCACTCGCACATTCTTTGCAATCTTTCATAAAGATAAGGAAAGTAGCAATTGTTGATTTTTAGGTTTTTATACTCACTTGACTTACAATGCAGCTAAAATTCTCCAGCAATTCCAGAATGGGATCATGAGAAAAGTGGTCCGACATACCTCTCGAGAGAGGTTAAAGAACGCCGACCTCCACCACTGTTCGGTGTGCCATCAGTGGATGAGTTCGTCCACATCAAGTTTTTTGACTCGTTGCAGCACCTGACAAACCCAGTGTTTAACACTATGGCCCCACCACCCTCCCTGCATCGATGGCAACAAACTGTCACGGAAAATTAGGTCAATATTTAGTTTTAAGTGATAAATAAGGTGAGACCCATCACCTTTAATAAATTCGGTCCATTAATGTATAATGTACATCATTAAACTTTTGTACAATGCAGATCACTATTTTTTATACTAGAATTTGTATTAAATATAGCCAAGATACAGGATATATAATGAAGCAATCGTAAATAGATTCGTTTGTAGAATCTATATTTTGTAACATACATTAAATTTGTAACAAAGGGATATGAAACAAAAAAAAAAAAAAAACTATCGTCGTTGTTAACCTTTACCCAAGAAGGCATGATTACAGTCCATTAGGAGGATACGGGGCCTGACTCAAAGGAGCACAGTAGACCTTATTAAAAATGTTAACTCTTAAGTTTTTTCAGTAAAAATTGTAAAATAACTTTTATTTTTTTGTAACAATATGTTTAAACAAAGAGTTACAGTCAAACCTTGACAAGTGATACAAAACTTGTTTCGTACTATCATTTTCGCCTCAAATAAACTCTTTAACTGGAATGTTTTCACCTCTATAAGTCGAATCAGTTTCCCTGGATATTACCTCTGTAAGTGGAATAAACATTTCCAGGTGTAGATGGCGTTTTTTTCTTCTTTTGACTAATCCTTTAAACGTAAAAAATTAACGTATTATTACTTTTTGACTTTATCCCTCTATTCCTTCCGCCTCTCCCACTGACAGTCAATAAGTACGAGCAACGCATCCGGTCACTATGTCCCGATCGTTAATATCTATTTTTACTATTAGTGAAAAAATAAAATTTGTTAGTGAATTTCATAGCGAAGATGTATAAAAAGATTTCTTACTCGTTAGTTATGTTATATTTTTTCAAATACAATATAAGGTAATAAATAACAGTTTGTTTTGAAACCTTTTTTATTGCTACGAATCCTGGTTACATGGTATATGTCCGTGAACGTGTTTTAGGTATTGTTACGGGTATAGGGTAGTATACAGGTAGCGAATTTAGTATCTTTCAAATTATTAATAATAATATACTAATTAATTTTATAGCAGGTCACGTCACTGCCGTTTTAGTCTCCTAGATTGTAGGGATGAGTGGTGCAGTGTAATGACTGTGCTATCTTGGGATACTTGTATGAAGAGATGTTATCGATTGTCATAAGATAAAATGGAACGATATTATCGAATATATAATGGTAGAAAATGGAGAATCATAACAATTAATAAATAGATATATGTATAATAAATAGTAAAACACAGTCTAAATAGAAACTAAGATTACTACTATTGAATAAGTAGGATATCAATTATATACTGACATGGAAATAAATTGATATGCAAGAAAAATAAAGAGATCTTGACCAAGTAGGTTTTAATATATAAAAACACACATCAAATATATGCACTTCACAGATTCTGAGTTTGTCAATTGACCGAAAAAATGGGTTTTATGTGGAGCGGAGTCGGTTTGATTATTTACAGTCCCATTTTAAAGAATTTAGTACAGATATTTTTTTCTGATATGATCTATTTCTTGAGTTTAATAAATGACGAAGCTCTTATGGTTGATTTAAATAAAAAACCCTTCGCACAAGTTTGAAAAGTGACAGAAAATGGGTTTATTGTTATAAAAGTCATGATTTGGCTGAAATACCAACTTAATCTGAGTTTGATGATATCCATATAAATTTTGGTCCTCTATAACGGTCGTACTATAGTTTTTTTTGTCGACTCTTCACGTTTTTGTGATTTTGTAATATTCTAATCTCATTAAAATATCCCCAATAGAAATTTAATATGGCGTCAATTAGATTAATTACATCTAGATGTGGTCAATATTCACCTTGGAAACGCACTCAATATAGTGTTATGGCGCATTCACGTGGTGTTATGGTGTAGTTTTTCTTTTTATTAGTAAAAAATAAAAGTATCCTTATTCGAAAAATAGAGTTTTGGAATAGCCTTAACCCTTGTTAGTTACCTCTCTGAAATATGCATTTTCGTTCTTCCTTGTCACCTGAAGATGACTTACCTTTGACGGTGGTATTTTCGGAAATGTTCCTTCAAAATGATCTTGAAAGGAGAGACAAGCCACTCCTCAACCGGCATAGAACCTTTAATGAATATTTGCTGACCCTCCATTACATCCTGTCGATAAACATCCTGTAGACCACTCATCCAAGGAACTACCAGGCCGCTATCGCTGCTCAGATCTGGCCTGTTCATTCGCCCTGTAATTTGCCTTCAGCCTCCTTGTAGCTGTTTACGAGCAAAGTAATGGATAGCTACCCCTAAATATTTGTATTCTTCAGTGAATAGTAGTAAAACTATTTAAAATTACTTTTTGCCCTCACAAGTTGATTATTTAAAGTAAAATAAGCTCTTTGCATGTCCTCTTGACCTATGCCACAAAACATTTACTTCAAAAGCAGTTCAAACCTCCTCACCGGCTTACGTCAATAATCTTGAGTGCGGTCCCAAGCCGAATATTGACCACATCTAGATGTAATTAATCATATTAATATCACACCATATTAAATTTACATACATTTCTATTTATTTTTATCATCATGCTTGATCATGGAGGACATGCCGGGATCGATATGGGTGCGGCAAAAGAAAATATTTGACAGGGTTTAGCAAACAAAACTTTCGGTTTGAAAATTCAGTAATATAAAACAACCGTTGGCTTATAGTCTAGGCCAGATTTTGAGAAAGTGTGAAATTTTTAAGTGTAATAATAATAATTTGATTTACTTTCTGGATTAATAAGCTTTTAGAGAAACTTGATTGTACATAGTCATATTGGTTTGTTTCCAGAAATGCTTCCTTTAATAGATATAGTGGCAGATTAAAAATGTATCATCCCTAATCTGGAATAACTCAGCCGAAACCTACTATATCAGGAAAATTATTTGAATAACATTAAAAGCAAGTTAAATTTTGTATCAATTGAAATAAGCTACAGACAGACAGGCTCAATAACTAAGTTAAAATGGTATTTCAATATAACTTTAAAATATTATTTAAATGTATAAAATAGTTCCCTAAATTTCAAATATAATTAAAATTCAGGATGTTCTGAACATTGTAGCGTCTATATTTTATATGAAACTTCTTTATTGTTATAAAATTACTATCTGCTTTATTAGGCAATAACTTATTGTATTCAATGTTCTCATTCGTACCATATTTACAATCATTCACTTGCTCATTCATACAGTTTTACAAACAGCCCGGAGGCCTCCCAAATCCATATGGTTGTCACCTCATGTGAGAGAGGAAGCGGAGTCTTTCCACCTTCAAAAATTTTTCTTTTTTTCTTTTTCTTCATAGCCCCTTTATATTTACAGATAATTATATAAAATTAAAGATCCTCAGGCGAATCTATTTACAAATTATTTTTGTATTTCCTGTAGCATCGCTACATTATATACAGGTTTTGTTATTTTATAAAAATTATATAATGAATAAACAAGTATAATGATATACATTATACGTGACTGGACTAAACTGACTAATAAAGGTGATGGGGCTCACCTTTTTGATCAACCTTAAAACTAACTTACATACTAATTCTTAACCTAATTTTTCCCCGACAGTCTGTTGCCATCGATGTGGGAAGGGTGGTGGGGTCATAGTGTTAAACACTAGGTTGGTGCAACGAGTCAAAAAAATTCGACGTGTCTCCGGCGGATAAATGTACTCATATGTTGTTTAGCGTTGTTACTTACTGTCATGCCACTCAAATATCAAGAAGCAATGAAATTACCACGTTACCTGCTATGAACAGATATAAGATGAAAAAGAGTGTTTTAAATGTTCCTTGGTCTAAGCCAATTACTACTTAGTTCCTCATATTAAAAATCTTTGGTTCCCAACATATTTTATATGGTTCATTAATTCTAAAAAGTATGTCGAGACTTCAAAACGAATTGATTGAAAATCAATACAAATACTGCAGGGTGGCCACTTTTATGCATATTTTTTTTTTTTTAGAAAACCAACATCGAACGATTTGAATAATGTAACCAGAAAGCAATATAGGATCGATCGTGAACGATAAAAAAAAATCGATCAGCTGGAATCGATTCATCTGACTACGAGATAGAGAGATAAAGAACCGAACAAACGAAATGGGCCATAAATGGTATCGATCCATTTCACTTTAGATTGGATTTCTCCCTGTTAAATCACTGCCTCCAGTCCCTATCTAGGTTTCAGCTTTCATCTAACATCTACCCACTTCCTACCTCTATGTACCTTTGCCGCTGCTTCCGGCGGCCCTCTACGTTACCATTAACAAAGAGACAGCTGGACGGTTTATACATCTAAAAAGTATCCGAAGCATATACTGTTTGATAAACCGCACAGATGTCGAGCAACTGACAATTATCAAGTACAAGCTCTGCGGCACGTGTATTATCAGCATTATAGACTGCTTGATAAGGCGGGACTAATGGTCTTGTTCGGTGAAAGGTCTTGTCTTGCCCGGTGGTTATAGTTTGTTTGTGCAACGGACCATTTAATCAATCCCCTATATAGTATAGGAGACACTTAACTTCGTTCTTCGATCGGTGTTTAATTCAATTAGCTTTAAGTGCTGCCCGATGTTGTCTACTGTCACAGTTGAAAAGTGTTATCGGGTTAAATATAACCAAGCGATGGCTAAATAACCATTCACATCAACCAGTGATTGGTATGTCAATAACCTTAAATAACTTAACGAAGCCTGGAACAGGGGAATTGGGGGATGATGCCCTACATGAAAAGTTAACTTCGTGGTTCATAGAAGTGAAATATGAAAACAACCTAAATGATCATGATAAAGAAGAGTAATTTTTTCCTATCATATTAAGTATGATACGACATTAAAGATTTTAACTTATTTGTAGTATGAGTTATGTGTTGGGTGTTAACTGGATGAAAATAATCATTGTTTACTTGAATTTTTGATATGGTTTTCTTAACTCGGAGAGCAGAAAGAATATGACATTTTGGGAGTAGTTTAATTAATGAAATCTGAATAAGGTTAGTGCGATCCACCAAAGACAAATAGTTTCGGTACGTAAACCTAGGGATGTTAAGGTAAGGGTGGATGCCCGCCGCGGGCTAGGGCCTCTGCGACCCGACCGCTGTCCGTCGGCGTCGAGAAAGAAGAGATAAAATGGGCAAACCTGTGGCCATTGACCTTTACTGGTGGTGGCCTAGTTGGCGGACAGCTTTGCTCGTATTGATCTGACTCCAAAAGATCTTGGAAGGTGTGCCTCGACAGTGCATTATGTTCCTGAGAAGACGTACAGACTAGGTATTATAGGTAGTTTACGTGGTCTTAGAATGACCACGAATTCAAACTCGGTATGTAAGGTTAGGCGAAAACCGTCCGGATCCCAAAGGCGAGTGTGAACTGGAGAGAGTGGGAGTGGATCGCTGGGGGAGACGCTTCTAGAGTTTTTTAGGGCCCCACAGTCTGCATGGAAGAGATCTCTTCCAATGAGGTGCTAGTTTTAGCGAGACAAAGTCTGAGAATCCCACTAAGAAGGTGTGGGGTCTGACAACGCCGGACTAAAACATAGCGAGGTTAGGAAAGAGAAATGCAGAGGTATGTCTCGAGTAGACAAGTGCCAGTGCTGAAAGAGAGAGAGAGAGAGAGAGAGAGAGAGAGAGAGAGAGAGAGAGAGAGAGAGAGAGAGAGAGAGAGAGAGAGAGAGAGAGAGAGAGAGAGAGAGAGAGAGAGAGAGAGAGTGAGAGAGAGGGAGAGAGAGAGAGAGAGAGAGAGTGAGAGAGTGAATCTCCGAACCTGGGCCTTATATAGGCTGGTCAGGGGCTGGGGGCTATGTCCACGCCCTCTAGTGAGCTAGTTCCCCCTCTCTAACTGACGCCTAAGGTTTTGATTATTAAAATATGGAAACGTATACGGGTGTTTTCTGGTACAAGAAGAGGCTACCTTCTATTTATTCGTGGAGAAGAAGTTGACACAACAATCTTGTAAAGGTGCGGCAGTCGCATCTCGTCTCTTATTGTAGAGATGTCCCTTTACAGTCACAAGGTAATATCTTCCTGAGATGAAAACCATTTTGTTTGCATATTTTCCTGTTACGTGTGCTATTATAGCAGTTGTGAAACTGTCTTTTGAGCAACGTTTCGCAATCCACTTACTCAAAGCCTGGATGTAGGTATTATCTCGTTGTATAAGTGTGTTTCTTTTCAGGTTTTCATGTTTTTTTTTTTTTTTTATAGTAATTACACTTTTTTTCTTGACGATTGAAGACCAGCCGGGATCACGATTTTATTTTAGGTGCTAATAGAATAATGCTACTGAAGGTTCAGAGGGTTGCTGAACAAATTAGAATAGAATGTTTCTAGTGCCTTGTTCTTTAAGAATAACATTATGGTAGGGCATAAAGTATACTCTAGATAATTTGCAATAAATTGTCCATAACAAATAGTAACAAATAACCAAAAAAAAAGAAAGAACCACTTTCAGTAAATGAACTCAAGAATCGTTACTGAAATAAAGAATAATGGAAAAAAAGAAAAAAAAAGAAAGAAAAGGAATTTGAAAATAAACGAATTAATAAGAAAAAGGGAAAAGTATTGTATCAATAATAGTAGACTATTAACTCTCTTGCAAGCGACTGTCAGCAGGTCTTAGATTTCGAGGGTTTAGAAGACACCTAAGGATGTACTATGTCGGATATCTTGAGAGAGTTGTGAAGTGGGCAAGAAAGGATTTGAGCTGCAGGATATTGTAAAGGGTGTCCCAGAATTAACGCAAGATTTGATTTAAATAAAAAACACAGTGTTTAGTATTTTTGTTGTTATTTTTTTATTTAATTATAAAGTAAATAGTATAGGGTTATTTATAGAACAACACATCGGTGAAAATGGCCTCCACGACTTTGCTGGCACATACGCACTTTTTTGTCGAAATTTTCCATGACCATTTGGCATAAATGTGGTTGAATTTCGTTGATGCAGCGTTGAATTTCCTCTTTTAATGCACGGGTGGATGTGGGCTTGTTGGCATAATGAAACGAGAGAGTACACGACCTGGAAATGTCTAATGCAGTATTTGAATTGTTTCATGGGCTGTATGGCATGTGGCACCATCTTGTTAAAACCACATATTCGCCACATCAATATCATCCAATTTTGGTGCATAGAACTGTGTTCCTGGATTTTCAACAACACTCTCACGCACTGCTTCGATGTTGACATTTGAACGGCTTGTTTTTGGACGACACTGGTCGTTGAGTGTTTCCAACTGATCCAGTCTCCCTAAATTTTTCAATTAATCTCTTCACAGTTGATGAAGTCAAAACACTACTCCGACCATATTTTGTATGAAATTTTCGAACTACGGCCGCCCAACTTTAATTATTTTTGAGATAATGTTCAACAATACAGACACGTTGTTTTATCCTGTAACGCTCCATTTTTACTAACACTAAACTGTCAGCTGTCAAATTGTTTTTATTTTTAAGGGTTGCCAGCACTTTACTGCACAAATGGCGGCAAATTCAAATCTTGCGTTCATTCTGGGACACCCTTTATATGTAAGGAGAGTGAATGAGAATTAGTGACTTTGGAAAATGTATGAATGAAGGAAGTATTGCCTACGGAAAAAAGGACGTGGGTGAGTGTGAGACACTGTGGAGTCCCGAAGACAAGCCCTAGTAAGGGGGTTCGTCATGACTTGCTCAAATCCAAAATTATCGTCTTAGTGAGAGCTATAGTGATTCACCTTTAGCTGTCTGTAGTCAAATAAGTTTCTTGCTTTTTTGAAATAAGATATTCGCTTAATATGAAAGGGTTCCTTAGCCGCTGATGCGCAGATAAACAGCGTACAGGAAATAGAGTACCACTTACACCCTCAAGAAAGTGGTGCGCCCGTATTGCCAGCCAGCATCTTGTGACACTAATACGACGACCACTTAATACTACTGCTGGTAACTTAATAACGAGGAAGTGTTGAGAGCTTTCATTTTTGTTTTTAAAGTTAATATAGCAGAGGAACATCTTGTTAACTTTGAGTTCACATTATAAATAAACTGTAACTTGCAATTAAGAATGTTAAACTTAATAAGATGTGCTTGTGTGGCATAGGGAAGTTATAGCGAATAACAGTAATATGTAGAGCAGGTTCTACTCTGTACAGCTGTAAATTATAACTAGACATTGGTAAATAAGTAAGTTTTATTGTGATATTTAAAATAAACGTTGAAAACTTCCCGTAATTTATCAATATATATGTTCCTAATAACTTATTAATCAAAAATATTGAGACATTGCTGCGTGTAATCAATGTGAATCCCTCCATTCCAACACCTCACTATCCAAAGAGGTACTCGTTAGTTTGGGAACGATTCGTTCATTATTTTTATTTGATTGTTTACAATTTATAGATTATTGTTTGCTGCTAGTTTGTATCAGTAATTCTTGTTTTCGTGTGTTCAGACTTCAGCTTATTGTTTTTTTTTGGTTTCTTATAGATGGTTCTTATGGACTTTGTTTATTAAAAGCAGTTTTTATTTTACTTTATTTGTACTTTATAATAATTATTATAATTCCTAAACAGGTTTACACTTTATTATACGTTGTTATTACTAATTTGTTTTGGTCTTTTTTACTATTTTATTATTATATTATAGTTTATTTTATTTGTCAGATGTGAATTTGTCATTTTAACGTTAATGTTACTCATAGGGTACTTTGTCCCGGAGTAATTCTATTTCTATTCTATAATATATTAGAACTTCTTTATTGTGCTCAAATTACAATCTCCCTTATTAGGCAATAAGTAATTGTTATAAATGTTCTCATTCATACCATATTTACAATTTTCATTCACTCGCTCATTCATACAGTATTTACAAAAGGACCACAGACCTCCCAAATCCACATGTTTGTCAACTCCCTCGCATGCGAAAGGGGAAGCGGAGTCTTGGGAAGTCCCCCACGCTACTCCGTCAGCCGCGTCACCGGTGGAGGCAGACGAAGAGCAAGAGAGCCACAGACGCTCAGGACATGATTGGAGAAACTGACCATTGCCAGGACTCCCACTGTCACGGATTTATAGCACGTCACGAGGCCACTGCCGCTTTAGTCTCCGAGGGGGTTATAGGGATGAGTGGTGCAGTGCAATGACTGTGCTAGGGGATTACGGTAGATTCTATTCTAAATCACTAAATTCCTCTAGTATATATATATTTATGTATGATATATGATATGATACATTCGCGCATTACATTATATATGCTTTGTATATCTTTCGAAAGAAATTATGTAACTAAATACAAAAAGGAATCAAAGAAAATAAAACAGATAAAATGAAAAGCAACGCAAATAAGCTAAAAACTAAGAAAAACTTTAGCTTATAAAAACTTTAGTGTTAAAACAAAGACAAAACGAACTATTACAATGAAAAAATGATAATTAAATAAAGGAAATAATGACTTTATTATCTATTTAACTTAAACGCATTTCCTAGTTGGCGCTTAGTCAGTCATAGGTATATTAGCAAATTTAAAATTTTCCAAAATAAGTTTATGGAAAAGTTTGTTTTTTTGTATTAACATCTATTGATTTATTTTATGTTTATCTGTCATTAGGATTTTTAGGATACTTTTTTTTTTTTAATTTAAATGTAATTCAATGAAGGCCTTATTTACAATCTACGATGTGTGTGACTTTTATCGCTTGGCGAAAATTTCGATCCTAATAGTGACGCGTTAATTGGGTGGCTAGTGGATACGTAAGAGTATGTACATTCTGACAGAAAAACGGAAATAAAATTGAATTACCCCAGCTGACCTGGGATTTTATGATGATTCTTGGATCAACAATGAAACTATAAAACTTTTAAGGTCAATAGTTGGGGATTTCCGATCGCCCAAACACACACATAAGTGGAAAAAACATCTTTTCTGATAAAAAACGACAAAGTCATTGTTCCGTTTTCGTCAAATTAAGCTCTATTGTATTTGGGTTGGGAAGAAAGGAATTTCGGGTTTTTACTGTAACTTTAATCAGTCAAATATCTTTCAATCTGTTCGATGACCTTTAGCCGTGTTTCTGGTAACTTCATGATCCCGCGCTCATGAAGGTTGGTTTTAGTATGAAATAAAACTAATTTTTTTCTATACAAAAAATGAAGTTTAATGAGTCAAGTATCTTTCAATCTATTCCATGACCTTTTTCCATCTCTCTGCTAACTTCATGATCCCGCGCTCATAGAACTTCTGGTCCTTATCAGCAAAAACTCAACCAAGTGCGATTTGAGGTCATCGTTATTACTGAAATTTTTACAATTTAATAACTTTTGTAAACTTATAAATAAATGATAATCCGATGGTCCAAGGTCGGGGCTGTATGGGGGATGCGATCATCACTTCCCAACCAAGCTCCAGTAGTTTCGTACGTGTTGCTAAAGATGTGCGATACATTTAACTGTTTTGCAAACTCTCGCACAATTATATGACGATTTGATTCAATTATGGCTTTCATTTTGTCATCATCAACTTCAGAAGGTCGACCAGAACGTTGGTCATCTTTCAGTTAAAAATCTCCAGAACGAAAATTTTCAAACCAATTCTGGTATTTAAAATTTAATTTGAAATTTTAAACCAAACCTGCCTAGTGGTGGCAGGGTTCTGTTAAACAATCAACACCATAAACGTCACATATCTCTTTGTGAGCCTCAGCCGCTTTCTTGCCTTTATGAAAATAAAAAAGTAAAGTGTGTCAAAAATGCTTATTTTTACACTCCATGTTAAAACTGACAGTTGTAAACATAATTACACGGAATTTGTTCCTTTAGCAACCTAAAGGTATCGACTACCAAAGCTCAAAAGAAAAAAATTCTAACATAGACAAAATAATAACGAAACAAATATAACGCTATCTACTGGTGCAAACCAAGAAGTGTTGTTCTCAAAGCGATTGAAAGACTAATATACTTAGAGGGCCTAGATGAGAACTGAAAAGAGTGAGGTAACCACAAATACCAAGTGCGAGCCCTCGACTCCATAACGCGGACTATTCTGCGACTGCCTAAGATCATCCTCTCCTCACGTCTAAATATAATCCGCCATTTATTCCGATCGTTGGGTTGCTAAAGTACGGAAGTAAGCCATGGAAGTGTTTGTTGAAGCTCGCTAGATTATTCAATGTCGCTACCTATTCAATTGGAAACAATCTATAACATCTCTGCGGTCGATTTCTAATTCCTCCTCGGATTATCCTTTATTCAATTAGTCATCCTCCTTTCAAACAGCGGGCCATTAGAGCGGAAGACTACTCAAAGCCTGATGGCTGTTTACGGGTTGACTCCCTTGGCTATAATGCCTTGCGCATTGTGCGCTTTGAACGCAGGCAGACTACAGTCGCTTCGTGAATGTGCAAAGTGAATCGGCTATCCATGCTCGATTTATAACTACCCCCCCTCCCCACCAATCGACCTTTTACAATATTAACCGCCCATAACCCGCCCAAGACAATAGGGCTTAAACAAGTCGCGCGTGGGTTGGATTCCTGGCATGTGAACCTGCTGATATATTGTTCGATAGTTTTGTCCTTGGCTTGTAAACAATGTCGCTCGACCTTCACTTTTATCTGTTCACCTGCGCGCGGAGGAATATTTTTATACATTTTTTTTTTTGTTCATCTTAAACCATATAATAACCTAATATTCATACTGAACATACTCCTAATACTTCACAAAAAATATTAAATAATAGCGAAAAAAACTACTTATGATTTTTGATTGAACGCAATTATAAGTCTGGCCCTTTCGAAACTCACTTCAGTCAAATTATATCCAATTTGAGAATAAATTTGAACTTTTCGTCTTAAATATTTCCTAAGAAAAACTAGTTGGAAAGGGAAATATAGAGGAAAAGTTATATTATTGAATGTTTTTAATATATATATGCTTATATATAACCTTCTTTTTCATATACTTCACGAATTATTAACGACCAAATGAATGATTGTTTTCAGATTTATATATAGTATTAAAACAATTTTTATTAAGATAAAATTACAATCTGCCTTTTTATTAGGCAATAAGTAATTGAGATAAATGTTATCATTCATACCATATTTACAATTCATCATTCACTCGCTCATTCATACAATATTTACAAACAGCCAAGAGACCTCCCAAGTCCACAAGGTTGTCACCTCCCTCGCATGCGAAGGAGGAAGCGTAGTCTTGGGAAGTCCCCCACGCTCCTCCGTCAGCCACGTCACTGGATAACAGCCAGCGGAGGCTGACCAAGATTAGATTTATAAACATTATATTTTATAATAATACAATCAAATTATAATATAAAGAAAATATCAATACTAATAATCATCTAAATATAAAATGACATGCAACATACAATCTTACTTATTCTGCTGTAAAGTTCCAGTGTGTTTGTAAAATTGTTATATAAAAAAAAAAAAATTGAAACTGAATTACATAATTTGGAGTTTTAAAATCACTACGAATCTATTCTGATCAAACAAAAGAAATTACCTTGCTTTATAATAAAATTGATATTATCACTGAAATTAATATTTCCTACTTTATATGTTCAATTTACAATAATTGTATTTTATAAGCATTGAAAAAAATAGTATAATTTGTAAGATAATATTCTTCTTAGCTACGAAGTTTGTGTATGAAGTCATTTTGAATGTCTCCTGCAAATACTAACTAACACACAAAACCAAAAATATACAACATGCGATTTCCCTATGTTGTACAATGACGTTTTTTAAAATGTACCCATTAAAACATTTATATTATATAACGTGATTTGACCACTGCTTGTTTGACAAAATGTTCGACCATTTAAAAATAAATGGGAAATATGTTTAAAACGAATTAATTTAGCTACTGCTGGTTTCTAAGAGGTTTTTTATTACTATAATTTATATTTTTCTGTATACTATTAATATTGGCCGGGTTTATTGATAATAGATTATTCAATGTATATAATAACTGAAAATTGCTCATGAATAAAAAAAAAACATGCAACATACCATTTATTGGTTTTTCTTTGCAGTAATTAGTTAAAATTATACTGAATAAATTTATGCCAATGATTAAACAGTTGTTAAATTATTAAATTTATAAGTTACACTAAAATTAACAAAATAAACTAAATTTAAAAATTAAAATACGCAAATTGAATAATAAAAATGAAGATAAATATATATATAGTTGGTAGCCGAGCCCAAACATTGAACGAAAGCTCAATCGTCCTACTTTCTAAAAATTATTCAATCGATTTGAATTGTAAAGGTCTATCTCAAAATACCTTGTAATGTAATGATGAGGCATTAATTGAAATGTAACAACAGGATGATGGATTTGTGGTGATATCGACCTTATGACTCTTTGTATATCGATTATTTTGTACTTTTATCAATTATGATTACAACACTTCTTTAACATCGATATTTCTTTCTTTTTACTCAGGACCCGATGAATACATACCTTGAAACTTCGCCGATTGATAAATTATATTAAAATCTAAGAAAACTTTGATCAACCCAAAGCGAAATCCCAACAAATCCATCCACGCATTTATGTATTAACGACTGACAATGAAGTCCCATTACAAAAACATGATTAATAGATTTTTTGTAATTTTAATCGATTCATCGCGAATCCCATAGGCATCTCTCAGTATTGTTTTTTCTTCATACTATTAGGTTGGTGCGAATGAAATGTCGGATTCTTAAGTGAATATATTAAACTGCGTATCTTTTTCCAAAAGCTGTTTATTTAATCAAAATATGCTCCATTTACTTCAATACACTTTTCCCAACGAGATTTTAATGCATAGATGCCTGTATTGAAGAAATTCTGATCTTTAGAATCAATGAACTCTGATATGGCATTTTTCAGACTGTCTTCATTTTCGTACTGTTTAGCCCGTAAAAACAATTTAAAAAAAAAAAAAAAAAAAAAAAGGTTAGCAATGATGAGTATACGTTCAAGAGATCCAGCTTATTTCGCTCGGTTAGTTCGTGCGGTATACACTTATCCATTTTTTTCACCTTGCCAATTTCAGAAAGACGTCGCAATATTGTTGTAATGTCAACTTCCATTCTGGGAGCAAGTTCCCTTGAAGACACAGTTCGTTTCCACCAATGCTTTCAGTGCATCATTTTTCACAGACGTTTCGGGTCTTCTACGCGGTTCATTTTGCAGGGAAAAATCACCAGACCGAAATTTTTCAAACCAACGCTGCACTTTTCGATACTTCACAGTATTCTCCCCAAACGCCTGGTTTATATTTCGTGCAGCTTTTTCAGCATTATTACCAACTTTATACTCATATAAGAAAATTACACGAATATCGGTTGAATTTATATCGGTGCAAAATTCAAAGCAAATAACAAAAGGGAACACTTTTGAGAAAATTTTCTTTGCTAAAATGTGACTCTGGCAATGGACAGTACGACTATAAACGAGGTTATGTCAAAAACAAAAGCATAAAGGCTAAAACAGGGAGACAAACGTTCACATCTAAAGAAAATCGGACATTTCATACGCACCAACCTAATATATTTCCTATATAAGTATAATAGCTGTTGCTATGGTAATGCGCAAGTTTTGGAAAAATACTAGCCAAAATTAGAATTGACAGTGGGCGCAATGTAGGAATGATACATTAAATGTACTAATAGATAGAGTCAGTAGAACAAATACAAGAGGAAATAGCAAATACAAACTACAAACTGACCTAAATACTTTCTGGACCCGGAGGAAGTATTGTAGAATCTATTTACAAAGGTAAAAACTGACTGATAACAACAAATGCCCTTGTGACAGAACTTAGCTAACTTGTCCGAGCCTGCATACAGACTACTTGACTACCCCTTCAGGAAATAGCGGACATTTGGGCCATTAAGAGGTCAATTTCATGGCTTAACGCACGATTTGAAACACGGCACTTAAACAGTTTAAACCGAGATAAGTAATCGGAGTATTGAACTCATTTAGGAAACAAACTAAGATAAAACTAATTGAGATCCGTAATAAATACAGTTTATAGAGTGTATGTACTTACTTTTGGATGTGTTCCGACGATATCCAACACTCGTTTTCACTTTCACCATAAAGTAGCTCGGAAACCGATTATAGTTTAAAGTTAATCACTATTAGATTAGAAATATGGCACTAATACATATGTGGAATATTAAACAAATTTAACAAACAAACACACGTAAAATTAGCGAAATTGGCACCATCCGACCTGGCAGTGAGAACTAGATGCTCGGGTGCGAAGTCCAACTCGGTGAACCTGTCCGAGCCTGCAAATCAGCTGACTACGCCTTTACGAAATATTTGGACTACTAAGAGGCCAATTTATGTCTTAACGGTATTATTTTCACTTAAAACTTATTTTATTAATAATGGTATAATAATAGTGATAAAATATGTTTCAAGAGACATTTTTCTACGAAGATCCTCTTTAGAATAATCCGTAATATAACATGATCGTACAGTTTATAGAAGGGTCTGTACTTACTTTTCGATGTGTTCTGAAGATATCACACACTCGCTCTGACAAGTAGCTCGGGAATCGATTTAAGTTTGAGCATTCATCACTACCAGATTTGAAATATGACACTAAAAATTTTTATTATAGAACTGTTTAATAATAAAATTAAGATAAAAATAATAGGATCCGTTCTGTTTCAAGTAGGAGAAAGTACTGCCGAAGTTCGACTTTGCCTATTGTGCCAGCTGTTTGTCTAAATATATAACAAAAATAATTTTAATTTCTAAAGTTAAATTTTATTAAAGAAACCGAATTGTATCACTCAGTTCAATTAAAAATAAGCATATTATAAAGGTAACAACGATGCAGAAACACTGGACTAAATTAACTTGGTAAGTTGGTTTTCTCAAAGTTAGAGTTTAAATAAAATTTGAAATGTTTTAGAGTAAAATTAAATTAAAAAAAGATTATTTCTGAAACGATACAGTTGACTGTTATGTGTATATATTCAACAATAATCATTTGTCAATCCAATAAATCATAGTAGCATATTCCCACCAATGTATTGTGGAATATGCACCCCAAATTTTAACTTAACCATTTTTTCGATCACTCTTGCGCAGTGCATACTTACAAATAGAAAGATTACATGGTTGATTTCTGTTTGAAAGTAAAACCTCTCCCGTTGATTCGGAAATCAAATTACTTAGTTCCTTATTTATAGTATTAAATAAAATTTTAGAAAGTGATTTATATTATGGAATGATCAAATACTGATAATGAAATTAACCATTCTCTAGCAACAGGTAAGTTTTCTTTTCTTGTGAGAGAAAAGTTAGATAATCTTTTTGCAAATAAATCTTTTAAACCCCCATTTCTTACGCCAGGGGTCACAACCCTGCCGTTGCTCGACCACGATAAATAATTTTTTTCAGTAAAATGCCACGTACATGTTTTTTTTTTTTAATTTCTTTAAATTCCTATTTAGTTTGTTTGAAAATAATCTTTTATCATTGTTTATCTACTTTCAATTATTATTATGACTGGTTTCTAAAAGCGATTTAGACAGTTTAATATCATTAATCCGAATGCCGTTTTTCTTCAAAAGAACTGGTGCTTGAAATAGTTACCTGTAAAAAAGTTCATACACGATAAAACAGTTTTTCAGTTCCACATATATAAAATTTTTTTTTTTTAATCACTGCTATCCAACTGAATAAGCTTCCACTACATGTCTAGAGAGACTCTAGGCTCAGCCTTCAGTGGACTCCCACCACTGCACCGCAACATTTCCACCTCTACCGAGGCTTCCCACACTCACTCCACCTTCAAGCAGGTACTCCTAGTAAAAAATCCGCTCACCCCAAATAAATTCCTTTATTTTTCCTTTATCTATAATCTTAAAAATATGAGAGCTAAGAAGGGGGGGGAAAATTATTTTTTTCACCTCTTCTGAGACCCTCCCAACACTCCTCATCCCCTACACACTTCCTTCAAATGGGACACCCCCTAGTGAAAGGCTCTTCTCAATACAAATAAATTATCATTTTTATTTTTCCCTTATCCTATTTTCATTTATTTAAGCTATGAAAAAACAAAAAAATTATGAAATTTGGCACTAACTAATTTTTTTTGTGTTGTCAACCCCAGTCATAATAAACAGTGCACATTTTTGTATAGCGTTGCTGTGTTTTAATTGTTTTTAACTACATTATTTTATTCTCAAGGAGTAATATTGTGATATAACTTTGAAAAGGCAATTAAACCGTATTGATTTCATTTACTACGGCAGTGAAGGGTTTTCAAAACTTCAATTAGTTATAATGCTGTGAAGGGTTATTTTAATTACTAGACCGTAGAATGATTCACAGTACAATGCTGGTAATTCATTCCCGGTATGTTAATAATGCGGGTGTAGGATGCCCACATGTCAGATATAATGGTTGTACCGGGGTGAATACATTCTGATATTGTTTTCAGTAGTGTTTCCGTTGTACGGTCTGGCACGCAATACATGAAGCATTGCGTATCTTCCCGACAAACACCTCCCATTGACTAGGATAAATTCTACCAACGTGATTTTTGCGCCGAGAAAAGCTCGTTTCGTCTATCCCAACAATTTTTTTAATAAATGGTCTGCGGAAAACTTCTCGAAAGATATTTTTCCTATCTGTAATAGTATCGGTTGCTGATCCTAGTTCCTCTTGACAGAATTTAGTAGATGTATATTCTTTTGTCCAGCAGTATAGAAAAATAACTAATTTATTAAATGGAAAATTAGTGTTTTCCAAAAATGTTCCTCTCACGTTGCATCTCCATCTATCCTTTTCGCCTAGATAAAGTTTCATTTGATGGCTATTAGAACACATTTTTTCACTATGCAAAATACTCCGTTAGATTGAAGAAACAAAACAGCTTTTTCTTTCGTATCTATTTCAGCAGCTAAATCAAATAACGGCATTGTTTCCCTTCAGGATGACAAAACTAATCTGAAATATTATCAGGAAGCAAGGTTCACTAAGACGGGTCAAAGTAAACATAAATATAGATAAAAACATTACAGGAAAGGTCAAAGGTGGGAACCAAAACAATGCTAGATATCAGTGGGGTCCTTATCCCCCCGAATTAATTATGAGCACTTTGAGGACACGATCGAAATGCCCGACAGTTCACAGATTACGTGGCGTAGAAAGCTCTTGTTCCCACAGTTAAATATTACGCGAGTTACTTTATTGGCCGGTAGCCGGGAGATGCAGCTATGGCAAGTGCATAGTAATGACCACACTCAGTCGCACAGGTGAGGGAGATGGCGGTTTTACTCGCGGGTCGTGAGGCTGCTTCACCGGGGCCGTGACATCGTGTGCCCTCTCTCTGTGTCTCCTTCCGACTGCTAAACGGCTATCACTGATGTAATTGCAATTGATGGTTTACTATTGTATCTTCTTGTTTGTTTGTTTAGTAACGACTACATTCGAATCAGAGCGATTACAATTATTAGCTCGTCCGGATTACAATAGTTACTAACAATTCCGTTATATTTTATGATGCCTCTATAGGATGGCGTCATGAGAAAACTTAAACTAAAGGGTGTCCCAGAATTTGAATTTGCCGCCATTTGTGCAGTAAAGTGCTGGCAACCCTAAAAACAAAACAATTTGACAGCTGACAGTTTAGGGTTAGTAAAAATGGAGCGTTACACGATAGAACAACGTGTCTTTATTGTTGAACATTATGACACTTTCGGCGTCGTAAACAAAGTTGTTTGTGCCGAAATCGGATGATATTGATGTGGTTTCAACAAGATGGTGCCACATGCCATACAGCCCATGAAACAATTCAAATACTGCACGAGACATTTCCAGGTCGTGTACTCTCTCGTTTCTGTGATCATAATTGGCCCCCTAGATCGTGTGATTTAACACCTTTAGATTTCTTTTGATGGGGTTATTTGAAGTCAAAGGTGTATGTCAACAAGCCCACCCGTGCATTAAAAGAGGAAATTCAACCATATTTATGCCTAATGGTCATGGAAAATTTTGACAAAAGAGTGCGTATGTCCCAGTCGTGGAGGCCACTTGCCCGATGTGTTATTCCATAAATAACCCTATCCTATTTACTTTATAATTCAATGAAAAAAAAAAAAAAAAATACTAAAAACTGTGTTTTCTATTTAAATCAAATCTTGCGTTAATTCTGGGACACCCTTTGTAATTTTTTAACAAAACCTGTATATAATATAGCGACGCTACAGGAAATACAAAAATAATTTGTAAATAGATTCGTCTGAGGATCTATAATTGTATATAATTATCTGTGGATTTAAAGGGGCTAAGGAAAAAAAAAAAAAATGGTGTTGAACATGCCCACCTATTTTCTCTTGATCAGCATATAAGGTTATCGGATTCTTTGACCAGGCCACTCAAAGCACGGATGTCAGGTAGTGGAAGGTTACCCCTACTGTGTTTCATCAAGTGAGAAAGTAGTTTCATTTCCTTGTGTCATCGTGAGTACAAGAAAAGTGGAAGAAAGAAAGATATTTACGCAGACGAAACTGAAGGGAAAGGCACTGAATCAATAACCTGGAACGAGGTTTCATTAAAAGTATTCATTTTATAACGTTAATTTAAAAAAAATGACAATATAAGTTCCACAGTAAAAAACAAAGAACTAGCGAAACCTAAGTAAAAGCCAACTCCTAAACAAAGGAGACACTAAAAAAAAAAAGAAAATAAAGTTAACTGTTTTCGAATAAAAATGTGTGCCATCTCAATGCCGCTGGGGTTGAAGACCTGACGCTGAATATTCAGCAGCCGACGAAACGTCCCACTTTCTTGTTCGAGATGACCCCCTGGAGGAGACTCGAGTTACAATGCCATTGTAAATGTAAGAGCTCTGTGATATGTAAATGTATGTAAGAGATGAACTACATCGATTCCTACCTTCCTCGTTGTATTCTTCAACACCTTCGTTCGGAAGAGATTACATATAACGCGCGACCATTCCTAATACATTAGAATCCCAATAATTCGTATTGTTAAGGGACTGACAGTTTGGTACGAATTATTGGGAGTACGAATTATCGGGAGTACAAAATTAAAAAACGTATTAATGCAAACATGTACGTATTAAGAAGTATGTGCAATGTAGTAATGATTAAAACTATGCAATCAACACTGCTTAATACTAAACTAAACAATAAACAATACATAAAAAATATTTTATTAACATATGTTCTAGATTAAATATACACCAATCATTTGTACGAAAAGAATCCGTAATTTTCTATTGACGGGTATTGTCAATTCTTTTGTATATTTCCTCCAACTGGTACCTTTGAATTCCTTGCTTGCGCGAACCACTTTTTTAAGTTCTCTTCAAGTTGTGGGTAATCACCAGTCTTGAAGCGTTTTACTTGATTGCTGCTTGATGTCTGGTAAGTGATTTTGTTTTTGTTCTTTAGGATTGACGTGATCGTGGAACGAGGGACGTTAAAACGCTTGGATACGTCAATTTGCTTAAAGCCACTGGCCACGGCGTTTAAGATTTGTTGTGTCTCTTTAATAGAGAGGCTAACTTTTTTCGGAGGCATGGTAACGCGTCACAACGATAACATAAACGAGACTGAACTGTAGAAACGACAGAAAAGCTTATTACAATAGTAAAAAGAGTGCGAATTACCTATGGGATTTCATAGAAAACATTTATCTCGCACTCATTCTGCTCTCTGGTCTCTCACTGTCCTCTTTCCCTTTGTTGGAACAGCACGAATTAACGAAGTTTTTAGAGGGGGCAAAAAACCTTCCGCCTTTAATATTTCTTCTATTAATGATAGAACCAGGTGAAAAATACAATACCCAAAGAGATGCTTGGACAGCTGACTGAATAGATTGGGAACAGACGCTAACGAAGTGCCTCATCTCTCGGATAGCTTGGCTGTCACATCCTTCTTCTTGGAGAGTTGCTGAATACATAATGTATGCGGTAGATAATGTAGTCGATGCATTTAACAGTGATGTCAACTCCTGAGCGATGATTGGCCTTTATTTCGGAAGCTGTTGTCACTTCAGGAGAATGTATGTCATCGTGACCAAGGAGGAAGGGACTCGAGAGGTTTCAGGATAATTCTTCGTCGGGATTCCATTATTCAAATCTTTTAATAGCTGTCGCGCTCTAACCGCCAGGTTTTGTCGCAGCAGCTCATAACAAACCACAGATGACCATAGATTCACCAGTATGCCACTTATTACCTAATTAAGAAGATATAACAAATATGTCTCTTCACGACACAAATGTTTCATTTTTATTAATTTGACAGGTGTTGAAGAGTGCAAATTATGTGTACTGAATGAATATATTTTTTTTTTTTCCTAAGCTCTCTAGTTACAATTTTAGGATGAATGAGAAATATAAAATATTTAGGGTGATCGGATCCTTGTACTAGGAGGACCTGCATGAAGGTGGTGCGAGAGGAGTAAGGAGTGTGGGAATCCTCGGTGGAGGTTGATTGTTACGGTACAGTGGTGAGAGTCCACTGGTGGCTGGGCCTACTGAAGGAATAACAATGGGTATCGATATTTAATAATTTATTATTGTACTGTTTATCCAAAAGCTCATTAATATATACAAATTTGTAAATACAAAATACCAAAGTTAAATACTTTGCACGACTATAATCCAGTTTTAAAAAACTAACTTAGTTGATAAAAAAAGAAATCATTTTTCATCTTCTTAGCCAAAATATATATTTCGAACAACAGCTAGTTATATTTTTTAAGCAGTGTGATTAAATTTTAGATGTTGAAGAAGCTTTTGACTCAGGTAGGCACCTCAATATGGAAATTTTAAACAGTACAAGAATTAATTTATTATTCATTGAATAATGTCCGAACGTTTTGCTGTTTCTCGTACAGGGTTTTTATGTCTAATACTTTGTGATATTTTCACTATCGATATTCACTTATCCTCCGGCCTGCTCTGCAGTACGGTGCCCCGCTATACACTCACTGACAATACAGCTAAAAGTCTCCAACAATTCCAGAATGGGATCATGAGAAAAGTGATCAGACATACCTCTTTCGAGAGGTTAAAGAACGCCGACCTGCACCCGTTGCTTGGTGTGGCGTTGGTAGGTGAGTTCATCCGCTGGAGACACATTACGTTTTTTGACTCGTTGCAACACCTGGCAAACCCAGTGTTTAACGCTATGACCCCACCACCCTTCCCACATCGATGGCAACAGACTGTCGGGGAAAATTAAATTAAGTCCCATCACTTTTAATAAATTCAGTCCATTAATGTATAATGTACATCATTATACTTTTGTACAATGCAGATCACTATTTTTTATACAAGAATTTGTATTAAATGTAGCCAATCTACAGGAAATACAATGAAGCAATTGTATATAGATTCGTTAGTAGAGTCTATATTTTGTAATAAACACATATATATTGTTCTGTTACTTTAAATATGTTTTATTTACTATTTATTATTAGGTTCTATTAACAAATATAAATCTGGCAAAAAGATGAATTCAATTTTACAAACATAAAAAATATACTTATATTAATTATATAAATACTTGTCTATAAATTCGATTCCTTTTCTTCTCTTCATTCTTTAAACAAAATTAATACTTCTTCTCTTCATGCTATTTCTCTTCCGTTCTGCTTTAAGTCAATAACCACTAACCAACAAAGTTTTTAAGTTTTTCTTACTCACAATCTCAAGCTAATAATATGTATTACGGGCTGATCCCAAAACTAGAGTGTAACTGTGTGCGTTCTCTCAGAACCACAACAACAACTAATTATAACTGGCTAAAACTAGAGAGTAATTCTGTGTGTGTTCTTTATGATACACCACAACTATACTCTCTTTTGTTTTTTTCATACACTCTCACTTGTTTTTATTTTGCCTTCTTGATAAGTTGGATTAATATTATATAAAAACTCCACAATATCTAATACCACAACAATATATATAATATATATGTAATATATTGTAATATACATACATATATATATATTTAAAAAAAAAAAAAAAAAAAAAAAAAAAAAAAAAAAAAAAAAAAAAAAAAAAAAAAAAAGGAATTACTATCGTCGTTGTTAACCTTTACCCAAGAAGGCATGATTACAGTCCATTAGGAGGATACGGGGCCTGACTCAAAAGAGCACTGCAGACCTTATTAAAAATGTTAACTTATTATAACTAACTTTTCTTTTCTAGTAACAATTTGTTTAAACAGCGAGTTACAGTCAAACCTAGACAAGTGGTATGAAATTTGTTGTCCCATCATTTTCGCCTCAAATAAACTCTTAAACTGGAATGTTTTCACCTCTATAAGTCGAATCAGTTTCCCTGGATATTACCTCTGTAAGTGGGGCAGTTTCTATATTTTACCTCTGTAAGTGGAATACACATTTACAGGTGTAGATGGCGCTTTTTATTTTGACTAATTCTTAAAATGTAAAAATTTTACGTATTATTACTTTTAGTCTCCATTTATATTCATTAGTTCACCAACTGGTTTTAGGTTTTATGATTTATAAGCTGAGACATATCACTTTTTAAACATGTATAGACAGTATAATGTACCTTGTACCTTTGTAACAATCGCATTGTACCTTTAATAACAAGTGGATATAAAGAAGTATATATTTACTTTTATGTACCTACTTTTATATATTTAATGACAATAAATCCTAATTAACCGTTGCCTTGAGCTATTGTATATATACCACCATTGTACAATGTGACTTCCTCACATGCCTTACAGGTATAAATACAGACCTCTTCGGTAAATCCAATCGAGTCCTTTATGGGCGGTCTAACGGTATCGTGGCCACTCCTGCCTGATCTGTAAGGACCAGAACCACACCGACCGAGGAGCATAGCCGAGACGTGGGTTCGATTCTCACGGCTGAGCCTGTAATAAAGAAGCAGAAGCCTATCTATTACCGGCAACAAAAAAACCCGGCCTCAGGTCCCCCGCCTCTGTATCGCCGCACCGGTGCGTCGGTCAGTCTGTGTCTTACCGAGGATATTCACTTCTGTCTTGTACCATTATAAAGAGTGTCCCAGAAATTACGCAAGATTTGAATTTGCCACCATTTGTGCAGTAAAGTGCTGGCAACCCTAAAAAAAAAAACAATTTGACAGCTGACAGTTTATGGTTAGTAAAAATGGAGCGTTACACGATAGAACAACGTGTCTTTATTCTTGAACATTATCTCAAAAATAATGAAAGTTTGGCGGCCACAGTTCGAAAATTTCATACAAAATGTGGTCGGAATAGTGTTTTGACTTCGTCAACTGTGAAGAGATTAATTGAAAAATTTAGGGAGACTGGATCAGTTGGAGACATTAAACACACTGGTCGTCCAAAAACAAGCCGTTCAAATGTCAATATCGAAGCAGTGCGTGAGAGTGCTGTTGAAAATCCATAACACAGTTCTTTTGCCAAAATTGGATGATTATGATGTGGCCAATATGTGGTTTCAACAAGATGGTGCCACATGCCATACAGCCCATGAAACAATTCAAATACTGCATGAGACATTTCCAGGTCGTGTACTCTCTCGTTTCGTTGATCAAATTGGCCCCTAGATCGTGTTATTTAACACCTTTAGATTTATTTTTATGGAGTTATCCCACATCCACCGGTGCATCAAAAGAGGAAATTCAACGTTGGATCAACGAAATTCAACATTTATGCCAAATGGTCATGGAAAATTTTGACAAACGAGTGCGTATGTGCCAGCAAAGTCGCGGAGGCCATTTGCCCGATGTGTTAATCCATAAATAACCCTGTCCTATTTACTTTATAATTCAATAAAAAAATAAAAACAAAAATACTAAAAACTGTGTTTTCTATTTAAATCAAATCTTGCGTTACCCTATTAGCCAATACAGGGTGATATTCAAGCAACCTGAAAATATTATATTGAGGTTGGCAAGAATTTTCGGTTTTTTAGTTTAAAATAAAACTTAATTTTTTCTATACAAAAAATGAACTTTAATCAGTCAAATATTTTCCATTCTGTTCAATGATCTTTTGCCATCTGTCTGGTAACTTCACGATCCCGCTCTCATAAAACTTATGGTCCTTATCAGCAAAAACACAAAACTTTTACCATTCAAGAAGTTTTTTTATTTATATTATGTTTATCTGTCATTAGTATTTTTTAGTTATATATACTTTTTTTTTTTTTATAAATTAAAATGAAATTCAATGAAGGCCTTATTAGGCGATGACGTTTCTACGATGTGTTTTATCGCTTGGCGAAAATTTCGATCCTAATAGTAACGCGTTAATTGGGTGGCTTGTGGATACGTAAGAGTATGTACATTCTGACAGAAAAACGGAAATAAAATTGGATTGCCCCAGCTGACCTGGGATTTTATGATGATTCTTGGATCAACAATGAAACTATAAAACTTTTAAGGTCAATAGTTGGGGATTTCCGATCGCCCAACCACACACATAAGTGGAAAAAACATTTTTTCTGATAAAAAACGACAAAGTCATTGTTATGTTTTCGTCAAATTAAGGTTTATTGTATTTGGGTTGGCAAGAAAGGAATTTCGGGTTTTTACTGTAACTTTAATCAGTCAAATATCTTTCAATCTGTTCGATGACCTTTTGCCGTGTTTCTGGTAACTTCATGATCCCACGCTCATAGAACTTCTGGTCCTTATCAGCCTAAAACTCAACAAAGTGCGATTTGAGGTCATCATTATTACTGAAATTTTTACAATTTAATAAGTTTTGTAAACTTCGAAATAAATGATAATCCGATAGTGCAAGGTTGTTGTGTATGGGGGATGTGACATCACTTCCCAACCAAGCCCCAATAGTTTCGTACGTGTTGCTAAAGATGCGTGAGGCCTCGAATTGTCTTGGCGGAACCAAATATCGAGCTTCTTGACAAGTCCAAGACGTCTTATATGATTTTCAATTGTTATGTGTGATACATTTAACTGTTTTGCAATCTCTCGCACAGTTATATGACGATTCGATTCAATTATGGCATTCATTTTGTCATCATCAACTTCGGAAGATCGATCATAACGTTTGCCATCTTTTAGTGAAAAATCTCCAGAAGGAAATCTTTTAAACCAATTCTGACAGGTGCGTTCTGTTAAACAATCAACACCATAAACCTCACGTGTCTCTTTGTGAGCCTCAGCCGCTTTATTGCCTTTATGAAAATAAAAAAGTAAAATGTGTCGAAAATACTTATTTTTGCACTCTATGTTAAAACTGACAGCTGTAAAGAAAATTACACGGAATTTCTTTCCATATAAACCTAAAGGTATCGACTACCAAATCTCAAAAGAAAGAAATTCTAACATTGACAAAAGAATAAGGAAAACAAACATAACGCTATCTACTGGTGCAAACCGAAATCACTTTCTTGCCAACCCAATATATATATGGGTTATAGTTCTGATGATGTTATTATTGTACTTGATAGAATGACTGAAAAATTTGGGAATTTCAAAATAGCGAACTCAACATAAATAGTGTTTTCCGAACAGTCATTTTTAAAGTCAAACCACATTTCTCTGGAGTTGAGTAAGATAAGACAAGAGAAACGCATGGAGGCCGGAAGTCCTGAGGGAGTCCGAAGTAGACTAAGAACAGAGGCTATTCCCGACTCCTGTGGGATCCTCAGAGGCAGTGGATAAGATAAATCCCGCAGGCGTGGACCAGGCGCTTGAGTGCGCTTTCCCTCATAAGTCGCGATGATGGGGCGCTTTGCAGCTTCCATTAGCCTATTCAATGGGCCCTCTTCAGACACTCTCGTCCTTTTGACGTTCTGTCAACAGCCCACTGTCCCAGTGCTTTTGAAAACCTTTCAGCGCCCGGTCAAAACTGTTTTGTATGAATAATGGTCATTTAATTATTCATTCGGACCGGTCGAAACGAAATGACTTATCAGTTATATGGTTAACAATGGGCCACATTCGATTTTATATATGTACGCTCATATGACAAACCCAAAAGTTAATTAATAGTCCAAAGAGAATTTAATTGTCCTCAAGTAATTTCAATTTCAATATTTAATGTTCACATTCATACCATTTGTACAGTTGTTCATTCACTCACTCATTCATACAAACAGCCGAGATACCTCCCAAATCCACATCGTTGACACCTCATTCGCATGGGTTGTTACTGGATACAATCCGTTGGAGGCTGACCAAGAGCGCGAGAGCCAAATACGCTCAGGACATGATTGGAGAAACTGGCCATTGCCAGGACTCCCACTTACACTGCTGTTTTAGTCTTCTAGGAGGATTATAGGGATGAGTGGCGCGGTGCACTGACTGTGCTAGGGGATTAGGGTGGTTGGATAGGATACTATGGAATTTCATGAACTTGGAAGGGATGAGTTCAAGAATGTTATGTATATTAAGATCATTATGAAGGGTTTTTTTGTTGAAGTAATAAGGGGCATTTACTATTGTTCTTAGGACTTTTGATTGAAAGGGTTGGATACGCTTGATGTTCGACTTTTTTGTTGTCCTCCATAGCTCTATTCTGTATGTTCAGATTGCCTTAAGTATAACTTTGTAAACAAGTAGTTTATTTTCGATTGAGAGATGGGATGTCCTTTGAAGTAGTCTTTACAGTTGTCAAAAGCGTCTGTTTAGTTCTTGTCTTTTTAGCCTCGTAGCCAGGTCAGCCGTTTGTTAAGATGGGAAGAATGGCAGGTCACGAGGTCACTGCCGCTTTAGTCTACGTGGAGGATTATAGGGGTGTGTGGCGCAGTGCAATGACTGTGCTAAGGGATTAGTGTGGTTATGGATTAGGTTACTATGGAATATTATATGGATATATTAAGATCGTCATGAAGTGGAATTAAGTATTGTTCTCAGGATCAAGTAAAGAATATGATTAACCATCGATCATCGCTTTAGGCCATTAGATCGAACGTTTATGATGTCAATGTCTTAGCTTGCAATGGATATAATGACTATTAAGTACTAATGGTTTTGTTAAAGTTTGTAATAGAGTATTTATTGCTTCTTTCGTGAAGTAATATTTTAATAATTATAATGTCTACACCTTACTACTTAACTAAATGAGTATTAAGTGAAAAGTGTTCGTTGAAGACCGGCCCCCCTTGGTGCGGGTCAATATGACCCTATCCCCGATTTCACCGAGGTACTAAAAGCACAGTCGATATGATGTACGCTCGTTGCAATGGCTCAGTAGAATTAGGTCTTGCAGTCGGAGAAAGCTATGCAACTGCTTCTCCTGGTTTTCCTAGGTTAGTGTTTCTCTCGGTGTAGTTATTGTCGTACTTAAAGTAAACTAGCACGTACACTGTTTCTGCTCCAGAAGTAGTTCCCAAAGAAATTAAAAAAGAAAGCAGCAGAAAAAAACAAAACCGAGTAGAAGTATATGTTACTAGTAGAGAAAATACTATAACTAACTTTATAACTCAGCATGTACTATTAAACATAGAAATGTATGAAATACACCATTATATATTTGGTAGGCAAGATAGTGATTTTGGTTTGCACCAGTAGATAGTGTTATGTGTGTTTCTTTATTCTGTTGTCAATGTTAGAATTTTATTTGTTTTGAGATTTGGTAGTCGATACCTTTAAGTTGCAATAGAAACCAATTCCCTGTAATTTTGTTAACAACTGTCGGTTTACGGTCAGTTTTAACATGGAGTGCCAAAATAAGCATTTTCGACACGTTTTACTTTTTTATTTTCATAAAGGCAAGAAAGCGGCTGAGGCTCACAAAGAGATATGTGAAGTTTATGGTGTTGATTGTTTAACAGAACGTACCTGTCAGAATTGGTTTAAAAATTTTCGTTCTGGAGATTTTTTACTAAAAGATGGCAAACGTTATGATCGATCTTCTGAACTTGATGATGACAAAATGAAAGCCATAATTGAATAGAATATAACTGTGCGAGAGATTGCAAAACAGTGAAATGCATCACACACAACAATTGAAAATCATATAAGACGTCTTGGACTTGTTAAGAAGCTTGATATTTGGGTTCCGCCACGACAATGCGAGGCCTCACACATCGTTAGCAACACGTACGAAACTATTGGAGCTTGGCAGGGAAGTGATGTCGCATCCCCCATACAGCCCCGACCTTGCACCATCGGATTATCATTTATTTCGAAGTTCACAAAACTTGTTAAATGGTAAAAATGGCAGTAATAACGATGACCTCAAATCGCACTTGGTTGAGTTTTTTGCTGATAAGGACCAGAAGTTCTATGAGGGCGGGATAATGAAATTAGCAGAAATATAGCAAAAGGTCATCGAACAGAATGGAAGATATTTGACTGATTTAGGTTCATTTTTTGTATAGAAAAAATTAAGTTTTATTTCACAATAAAAAACCGAAATCACTTGCTTGCCGACCTCAATAGATAATAATACCACAAAAGATCTTATACATTATAACACAGCCACATTATCTTCCTAAAGAATAAGTTATTCTTAAGAGTGCTGTTCTAAGGAACATTTTTTAAAGCACTTTGTGGGAGTGACAAGCCGGTTCGCTTATTATTTATTTAACCATAACCAACAACGAGCAATACAACTCAAAAACAAAATATTTTTTGGAAATGAAAGTCTTAGGATAAAGACAGCAGATTTAGCAGAAATTCATTTCTGGTCCACTTCTGAACCTGCAAGGATTTTCTGGTTTAAAATTTGATTTCACTATCTGAAGGTTCTGGTTCGGCGTAGTGGCTTCATGGGCCAGTTATCTAAAACGAATGTGAATTTTCTTTTTCGGAAGCTTTATAGCAGACTTCAGAGTGCACAATAGATAATTGTAATTACAAGTTTTCCTTTTCGAGCCTGAGTTGAACTCTATACATCTTAGGAAAAAATCGTTAATATTACTAATATAGTTAGTAGATAAGCACGCCCACTAACAACTACAGACCAGCAATGAAAGTGTAAAACATCAACATGTTTACAACAAACACGATCGCCCGCCCGCATTGTTGTTGCAAAAACAAACACTCTAGGCAGCTCACGCCGTGACCCGCGAAGTGTCGTAAACGAGGCTGACTTTCATGCAACTAATTATGTCCCTACTTATGTTATAATTATTTATGACTCGAACATTAGGGCGAAAACACTTTCAAATGCAACATTAGATCTAAATTACATTTTTGTATATTAAAAAAATTAAAGGAATTGATCACTGTTGTAATTGTTTAAGCGTTACACTACTCTGGGACTGACATATAAAGAAGGGACTTATCAGATCCCAACAGTTTTTTTTCCATTCATGGGCTTAGAGAGAAACAGAGTATTTGTTGTATCTCATGAACACATGTCCATTATATCACGTAGTAGATACTAGATCTTCACCACAGATTGTGTCACAATTATTCATTTCAAAAATCAAATTATATTCTTCCCCGCTGGGGAAGTCTCCAATCTCTGGGAATGCCGGAAATGATCTCTGAGGTAACTCATTACAATGTATCTCTTCCGTTATCTCAAATTTGTTTTGTCAAGGAAAGTGAAGTTGTAAGCCAAAGCTATTACCTTAGAAAATAAATTTGTATTCAGTGACCTTCGTATCTAACGTTATTTTAAAAAATATACATGTACATCTATAATTATTCCAAAAAATAAAAAATCTTGCGTTCATAATTTGCCATCCAATTAAGATATTGAATATATTCTTTTGATTCAAAGATTGATATGTAGTTTAATGATTTGTTATGGAGCTGGTAAGCCGGCCAAAAGAGATTCAATCACGGAACAGACAGACCGACATACCAGACCCAGAAGCTCTACCGTCACAAGACGATGCAGACTCCACGGATGCTCTCTTGTGGGGTTATTGGAATCAGTAGAGCATATTATATGCCAAAAGTTTAAAACACAGAGCATAAAACTCAGGATTCGCTCCTCCTCCTTTTATGACCTTCATCCAGCATCATTTACTAGTCATCATACAGAAACAGCCCATTCATCGACTTTTGAAAGGTTTAGAATTTTATCATAAAAAATTGTTATAGCCATTTGTCAACAGTCAACAACAACAACTTCATTATGATAAAATTACAATCTGCCTTATCAGGCAATAAGTAACTGTGATAAATGTTTTCATTCATACCAAATTTACAATGTTCATTCACTCGCTCATTCATACAGTATTTACAAACAGTCAAGAGTCCTCCCAAATCCACATGGTTGTACCCTCCCTCGCATGCGAAAGTGGAAGCGGAGTTTTGGGAAGTCCCCTCGCTCCTCCGTCAGCCGCCCCACCGGATACGAGCTAGTGTACGCTTTTTCATAGCGTTTGATATTTCTTAATTGGTTGCAGGGTTTTTTTTTTTTGGTTTTTTTTTTTAATAAATGGACACATTTAAGGGTTTGAATGAATAACCTTTTGCAATATTTTATTCCAAAATTAGTAAAGTATTTTTTTATGAATTACTGTTTCAAGTAGAACGTATTGAAGATCATTGTACCTACTCACTCTATTTTAATCAGAATCGGTGAAACGGCAATCAATATTTCCGTTTCATACCTCCGAAACTATGTTCACAGTACGGTATGTCCTTGGGAATGGACAAAGGATTGTAAATGATTGGCTTTCTTTATTGGTTTGTCACCTATTAAATGGAAGGACAACTTCCTAGAATAATTAAGCCATTAGTTAAGTGCAATTCATCACTGTTTCGACATATAACGAATGGCTCCCTCGTGCATTAGAACCGAAGATATCCGAAGCAATTACCGAACACCTTCCTTAGGAGCGACTAGTCAAAGACGCTGGAGTTCGCCGACCCCTGGATCCTCCAGCGACGACTGTGGCCCCAGGCCGTGGAATACATTAGCCAGTCCGAGGCTATCTCTGCTCAAGTCCTCATATCCGAGCCGATTTAAATATAACTGTCTCCGCTTAGAACTAGGAACAGTATTGAACGACACGTCAGCTGATGACTCTCAGGGTTATAGATCATTGATGACTCTCAGGGTTATAGATCATTGACGACCTTCAATTATTTTATGTATTTTTGGCATGCGTTTCGACACGATTCGCATATAAGCCGACAAAACCATACGGGCCAGGTATAGGCTCGATGACACACTGCTGTACCTCAATGCTAGAGTTCAGATGGTACTCAAAAATGGAGTTGGATATAGAAAAAAATCTCAAAGCAGATAATGAAGAAATTTCAAAAGATCCAATTATCGGTCAACATCAAGAGACTGATTTTTAATAAATATTTAGGAATGCATAAATTGTTAAAATTAAAAAAAATATATATATATTAAGGGTTTTTTCGAAGAAGAGTTTAAATCGCATCATGGTTATACTTGAAAGTTTTTTAATATGTGAAAATATGGTTTAAGCTTCAAACTCACGGGGTTTATTAGTTATTGCTTACTCTTTCGGAATTGTATAATAGACAAAAACCCACCTTGAGGCGCTGTACAACTACATTAGAGTTCAGATGGTACTCTCAAGAAAAGAATATTTTAAGTCCTCAGCAGCGAGATTCTATTCACCAACAAAGATGGGAGGGCTTGCTCTGGTCAGCTTTCTTAAAGCTTGCCCAGAGGAAGAGGAAGAAAATAATCTTTGAAATTACCTTCTGAGCAATGACTCTTGACTTTATCTCAAATCGGGTCGTCGTACAGTGTGGGGTCAAAACCTTGTTTTCCAGACAAAAATTTGTTTTCTCGTTAGCAACTCCGGGTCAAATTGATGCGAATCGATTTCCAAAATTTCATTAGTCTAGAATCGAATCCAACTGACTCCAAATCGATATCTTTAGTCGTTCTGCCGTTATGACAAATTTCCCTTTTCCCTGGCCTAGTTTTTATTTTTGGCGTTCAGCTTAGAACGGGTAATTCAGTGGGAATGTATATGGTTTTAAAGATTTTGGTTTTGTGCATATTTTGGTGCAAAAATCATCTCGATTAGTCAATTCTTTCAAACTCTACTTTAAAGTTATGTTTTTTTAAGAATTATTTTTAATAAAATTGATTGATTAATTGATGGCCAAAGGGTCAACCAAAGCCGCTTTGCAGCTCAATTTTTCTAGCTCCTGTAAAAACCTTTAGGTTGCTATAGAGACAAATTCCGTGTCATTTTCTTTACAAATGTCGGTTTTAACATGGAATGCAATAATAAACATTTTCGACACATTTTACTTTTTTATTTTCATAAAGGCAAGAAAGTGGCTGAGGCTCACAAAGAGATATGTGAAGTTTATGCTGTTGATTGTTTGACAGAACGCACTTGTCAGAATTGGTTTAAAAAATTTCGTTCTGGAGATTTTTCACTGAAAGATGATAACCAACGTTCTGGTTGTCCTTCTGAAGTTGACGATGGCAAAATAAAAGCCATAATTGAATCGAATCGTCATATAACTGTGAGAGAGATTGCAAAACAGTTGAATGTATCACACAACAATTGGAAATCATATAAGACGTCTTGGGCTTGTTAAGAAGCTCGATATTTGGGTTCCACTACGACAATGCGAGGCCTCACACATCTTTAGCAACACGTACGAAACTATTGGAGCTTAGTTGGGAAGTGATGTCGCATCCCCCATACAGCCCCGACCTTGCACCATCGGATTATCATTTATTTCGAAGTTTACAAAACTTCTTAAATGGTAAAAATTTCAGCAATAACGACGACCTCAAATCACACTTGGTTGAGTTTTTTTCTGATAAGGACCAGAAGTTCTATGAGCGCGGGATCATGAAGTTACCAGGAAGATGGCAAAAGGTCATCGAACAGAATGGAAGATATTTGACTGATTAAAGTTCATTTTTCGTATAGAAAAAATTGTGTTTTATGTCACACTAAATAACCGAAATTACTTTCTTGCCAACCTCAATATTTACAGGTATTTATTTAATCTTCCCTGATGCAATCCCATTCTTTTATGACGCTGGTGTGAATGCTGAATACATTCTATGGTCATAGCATAAACTACATATCACGTAGCATAATTGATACGGTTCATTTTTTATTACCGCATATTTTATGGTAATGTCCTCTCAGGCTGCGAGAAAGGATATTTTATTAGGCTATTATCTCAGTCAGAATACAAAAGAACTATTAAGAAAGTTTATTATTAGCCTTTACTACCGACAGTATTTTTTTTTTTTTTTACTGCTTATAAATAGGATCTTATTAAAAAAGGAGTTGTTTGTTTTCCTCTCGAACGACTTGGTCAAAGAAGAAACGGCTTTCAAGTTGACTTGGCTCAGCTAGAGCGTGGTAATGACCACAGTCACGGCGCGCGTTATTACCAAACGTTTTCAGTATTCCCAAAGGCGATGGGTGATATTCTATATTTTACGCGGTGGATACTGAGATTATATATTTTTTGCAGATATTTGATGTCACTGACTATGTGCAGTATGTATTTTAAAGATACAACATGGACAATTGTCGGGTTGTGAGGGGGACACCCGCCACGGGCTAGGGCAACTACAACCCGGCCGCTGTCTGGTGAGCGTCAAGAAAGAGATAAAATGGGTGGACCTGTAGTCTTTGACCTTGGCTGGTGGCCTAGTCGGCGGGCAGCTTTAGTCGTATTGATCTGACTCCATAAGATTTTAGAAGGTGTGCCCCAACCAGGAGAAGAGGAACAGGGTAGGTATTATAGGTAGTTTATGTGGTATTGGAATGACCACGAATTCAATCTCGGTACCTAAGGGTAGGCGAAAACCGTCCGGACCCCAAAGGCGAGTGTTAACCGGACTGAATCATAACTAATGCATACGAGAAAATGAGGTGTTTAATTTAAAAAACAACTACATCCATTATCAGAAATTTTACAGCAGAGAAAAAAAAAAAGGATTCCATTTTTATATAAAAACCAAAATATTGTGGACTATGAAAACTTCGGCTCTTTCCAAAAGCAATATCAAAAGTTAATTTAGATTAATTATTGTAAGACATTAATATTTGTAGAGCTTGTGTGAGGTGAGATGTGGTTTAGTTGAATTATGCTAAGAGTGTACAAAATGTAGTTACATGCTATGAATTGTTCAGTGGAGGGGGGGATTGAAGAAAGAATAATTCAGAATAAACTAGTTGATATTCAAAAAAGTAAATTTTTGGGATTCTACCATATAAAGGTGGCTATTTCAATAAAAGTTGAGGGTTGAGTTCCCTCCCCCCCCCCGAAGGTCTCAAAATTTGAAAAGAGGAATTGGGGAAAAATGAAATAACATGGAATTTATAGGAGTGAAAGGGACCTATTTGAAGGTTGGGTGGAGGAATTGAGGAGTGTGGTAGATTTCTCGGTACAGTGGTACAGAGGGTAGCATCGGAGTACCCCAAGGGTCTGTGCTGGGACCACTGCTCTTCAACATATATAAAAATATAAACCTTATACTTTCAGCCTTATATTTGTCTTCTGTCCCTTACATGTCGTTTTTTTTCTTTTGTATGGGGAATATATGAAAAATATAATCTCCATAAAACATGTTTATGGGGCGAATAAATTAATTATTTAGGCCAAGAAAAATATGTTTGTCTATGATTTTGAATAGGATATCATATTACAGATCAATGAACTCTGCCAGTGATTTATTTTTAGAGCGATTTTGAATGCTCAGACGATATCATGGTATATATCATTATTATATATCTATCAAAATGTCAATCTAACTTGCCAAAAGCACTTAGAGATTTTTGAAAATATAGTTTGGAGATACATAAAACATTTTTCTAAAAAATGGTTTGGCTACTCATGAAATTGTTAGAAAATTCCTTGATCTGTTAGGTATCTAGTTATCTAGGCTATCTTGTTTACTAGGTACATTTGGATTGTCATCTCACCGCATCCGGATCTCGGTGAAGACTCGTGAGCTGAGTTTCTCAGAGTCGTTAACTGTCCCAAATGGGAGATAGGCCGTTCGCTGAGTGATCGCTCATTAGCAAACGAGTACTTTCTAGTGACGTACTTTCTGGCCGTTTGGGCGGAGCCCGGGACTCTGACCCTGCGACCCGTGTGACCTGGCGACCATGTGTAAGGGCGACTTTAATCTTTCCCAGCGGTGTGCACCTTACGAGAAGAAGTGTACCTTGTGGGAACTCCTTCGTGGGGGGGGGGCTCGGTTTAAATATCCGGACAGGAGGTTATTGCATTTTCACTTTCTTCTTCGTAAACCATTAGATCCAAAGGTCAGTGGCCTCGTATTTTCGGTCGTGGAACAGGCGGGCAGGCGGAAAGACCATTTATATAACATACAAGTAAATTTTTCGGGTTTTGGCATCTCTTCTGCTTCAGCAGTAAAGGTGTTAAGCCATGACGACACTCCAGCTATAAATATATTAGGGACCAGTCATTGCTCCACCCATTTTCTAATGATAATTTCGGGTTTCTTTGGACCCCATGAAATCAATGACCGATCGGGTAGGTTTTTTTATTCAAACTGTTGGGGAGAGTGACACCATAAAGAAAATCAACAGGTATAATTCTCCGACCCCGTGTCAATTATGCCGGTCATTTGAGCACATGAAAGAAGGGAATGAGATATTAATTGTGGGGGTTTAAATAAATAACGGAAATATCAATGAATGGAAATGAAATGAAAAAAAAAATAAGAAGAACGATATTGCGAAATCGAACAACTAGTATTTTAATGAAACGAGCGATTACATGCGTGATTGACAACAAATAATATGATAATTAATAAATTTAAATACATTTGCCTTTCATATTTTTTAATTAGCAAATCCTTATATTGAGAAAAGCAGTTTGAAATATACAAGGATCAACCTAGGCATGATACGGACAGCCCAGAATAACTTACAATTTTCTAACAAAAAATAACTGATATGAATTTATAAATAAAATAAATCAACTACAGCAATAAATATATACACGCACACATGTGCACACCCAAATACTTATATAAAACAACACACACATGTGTATGCGCATCCACAAGCACACCTGTGTCAGGTGTATTTAATATATAAGAAAATTGTAGTAGATAAAAAATAATTTTTAGATTAAATAATATGGTATTTTAACCTTAAAATATTATGCTCTAATTGGAATGATCCAAGAGGCAAACATATTTCATGAGTTTTACAAATTAATTAAGTGACACATGAAAAAAGATAACAGTTGAGCTAATCAACCTGAATGTTATGCTTTATTCAAAATCCTGTTTCTATTTCCATGTAATATAATTTTGCATTTTTCAGATTACTAAATGTGTTCGGGAACGGAATTTATATTATATACATAAAACACTTGCAGAAAACTAATAATGAATTTGCCTTATAACTGGGTTCAAAAATATTAAATATATATAAATAAAAAATAAGCATTATTGACTAAAATATCAATGGAGCAAGATCCTACAGATAAGGATTGCTAATAAATAAATTACAGTACTTATGGACTGTTTCATTGGGTACCCAAAGCTGGCAGCTGGGACACAAGCGGCGCTTGTGTCGCCAATAATCGATGGCAGGTAATCGATTAGTGGTGGCGAGTTGAGCGAGGTCCTCACTGCTATAACTTCCAGGGCGAACTCACCCGATTACGACGTGATGCGAAGGGGGGGACTCGGAATTTGTCCATAGTTAATCCGCAAAACGTAAACAAACACGTCAACATCAGGACTTACAGCTATCAATCCTTTAGATCTAAAACTATTTGACAAAAGCTTTACTTCTAAATTATTATTAAAATAAAAAACATTATTTTCTCTCGTTTCAATTATAAATTATTGAACCTATTCAAACCAAACCATTCCATTCACTTAATCAAAAAAAAAAAGAAGAAAATTATTTAAAGGAAACTAATCACAAAAAAATCGGCTCCAACACAAACTGATCTGATTTTTTAAAGGTATCTTCGATGAATACACTGCGGGGGTTTTTGGTCAAGACGTTATTACCAACAGTTAAATAGTAAGTAGATGAAAGTCTTTTAAAAGAAAAGCTTTATTATGAATCACAAGCAAAACACTGGTATATACAAATATTAAGAGTTACAGAGTTACAACATACTGGTTTGAATGTCTATGAGCAAGTGGGGTGTCTGGGGCTAAAGCTGAGACATATATGTGTAAAAAAAGGATAAGATTCTGGGAAGTAGGGAGGTCTTGGAGGGATGCGGTTGTTTATTTAAAAATAACAGGAAACCATCAGTGACTTCCATCAAGTCTCAAGGCAGGTATACAGTTCTGCTCAAGACCACTTCACAAGACTTCCACTTCATAGCATTACAAAACTAACGTATAATTTTTTCTATATGAACACATTTCTCATTTAGGTTAATTGTTACATTTTTTAGTTACTTTTTATTGTCTTCAGTTGAAAACCTATATTAGGATGATATCCCACACGGGCTTTACGCATGTCTCGTGAGTACTCATGGTTAGTTCCATGAAACCGCTCTTGTTTAGAAACTTAAAAAAACAAAAAAACAATGCGTTATGCAGGATACTATTTACAGTCTACTAACAAGGATGCTTACAAACTAACGATATACTCTATATACTAGTATGTACCACATACTACTTACAAAGTATTTACAATTATTGAATCCTCTTCTTTACCAAAATTTAACCTAATCTACGTATTTACAACCTAATTTTAACTTGTTCTATTTATGCAGTGCATCTACGCCGTACGGTAAAACAATGCCTTATTGACGTGTCTCCTCAAAATCACGGCTGCTCACCTTCACCCTTCAACAGTTGCCGGACTCGTCCTAGCAACCCGTGATCGCGGGTTCAACGCTTGACAGGAGAGCATGTGCTCCTGCGGTGTCCTCTTCTCCGCAGTATGGGCATTCAGTTCTTTCGCGTTCCTGAATCTTGGATTGAAATCCGCCGTGTCCTGTTAGTATTAGTGAATTCCACCTCCTCCCTCCATGAATTCAAGTAGTTGGGGAGGGGCCCATCTTACCCGCAGCATTTCCCCGACTAAGGGGAAATACTACCTCATGGCGTTCTTCGCCAAGTTGGGCTTTCCCCCTCCTTCGTTCCTCGTCTATTAGTTTGACTTATTAAACCACCAGAGTCACTTCAGTCTTAAAAACTAAGAATGTAGTTTACTCATCAATAAGTTTCCATGAAGCGCTTGGGGACTTCCCGAATGTCCCGGACTTGAGACCTTAGATTTCCCCACAATTATCTTGAACAAGTGTTATTTATTTTGCTTCTTCAAGACAGTTTTCTTTGTATACTTCATTGTGTTTCTCTTCTATTTCCTGTTGTTCTATTTTCCAGCCATTCCCGGACATTCTTCCTATTTTCTTATGACACAATGAGCTGTTAATCTGATATTAAAACTATTGCCTTTCATAATTATTTCATTCTTGTCCCTGTATTGCTGGAAATTCTTATAGGGTTGAACATTGTAAAGTAATTATTGGCTCATTTCAAAACTGGATACTCATGAAAGTGGTCCGACATATTACATTCCAGCAGCGGAGAAACAGTAAGATTTTGAGCTGCCTACGGTAGATGAATTTATTTGCCTTAGGCATATCAAATTCTTCGATTCCTTGCAATATGTGACACTGTGCTCAACACGATTACCCTCTATCCGTTTCTCCATCGATGGCAGAAGGCAGTCGAGGCAGGTTAGTATGTAAGGTAGTTTGTAAGTCCTTATGTAGTCCGAAGTTGAGCAACTTCACCTAGTCCCCTTTTTCTTGTATAAATTTTAACAATAAACAGATTATGTTAGTTTGAGTATAAAATACGCATATATATACAGTAAAAGGGGCAACGCATAGCTCGTTTATATAAATTAGATTAAAAAAATATTAATCAAAAAAACATTTCATAGCTCAGCCAACCGCTTTGTGGCTTTTAGAAATCTTCAACAGTTTCTCAATTACTTACTCTATTACTCTTAATATTTAATACTTAATTATAATTTTACATATATATAGTAGTATAGCAGTATAGTAATATATTTAATATAGTTATTATAATATAATAATAATACTTGTATATAATTTAAATTTAATACTTAATATAATAATCTAATTACTCAATATTTCTGCAATTTCCGAGTATAATCCACATCTTGTATTTTAAGTGTAGTCTTAAAGTTTAGTCGATAAAAAAAAAGTATGACAATGATTGATGGATGGCACTGTGAAACAATGTAATGTTTCGTTGTTGTATGTAGAAATGCTGAGGTGAAAAAAAAACAGTGCGTTGAGCAACTGCGATCTTTATCTGCCTTAAAGCCGTTTACACTTGAGAGATAACCATCGAAGAGGCAGTGACCACTTCCTCTGCCAGCTAGCTAGCTAGCTAAGCTATCTCTCTATAACAGCGGTAACGGAAATGCAGTTTGCGCTAACGGGATCCTTCCGATGTTGGCTTCTCAGCTGTTGACGAAAGCTTTCCAGTATTCGTCCTCTCGTCCGCAGAAGTGTATTTTTTCTTCGTTTATATTTTGTATCAATTCACATATTATATTATATTATATTATATTATTATTATTATTATTATTATTATATTATATATTATTATATATTATATATATATTCACATATTATAATATCCCTAATTGAATTTGTCATAGTTGTTCTAAATTTAGAGGATTGGTCAGTAAATAAAATGGGTAAACCTGTGGTATTTGATCTTTGCTGGGGGCCTAGTTGGCGGACAGCTTTATACGTACTGATCTGACTCCATAAGATCTTAGAAGATAGGCCCTGAGTAAAGTGCCATCAATAAAGCTTTTCTACTGTAAGATGTCTTCCACTGAAACCATACAAGAAATATCTTGGAACAACTCTGGAGATAGGTAGCGTGTTGATTCGGATGCACAAAACTGTGTTTTATTTTCGAAAAATTCGTGTTCATCACTGCAGGGAGCGCTCTGAAGAGAATTAGGGCAATAGGATTTTTCCGAGATGAGTATCCGATTCAGCCCGGAGCCAAAGGGAAGGAAATGCAGGGTCATTAGTAGGTAGGTAGGGGATAGGCAATCAGGTCTGTCGAAAGCCTAGACTATCTACAGGGAGCCACCTCTCAGTATGTAACCTTTCGAGAGGAGGCTGGTGCTCTCTGACTGAAAGCGATACTGCAAGTGGTTAGCTCCAGCCGGTTTCACCACTGACCTGCTTCTGTTTTTTTTTTCTTTCTTTTCGTTTTTTCTTAATTCATCCAGGAATTAAATTAATAGCGAAAGTCCCCCGCCTGTCATTTTTTCTTTTTTGTCCAAGCCCATGATCCCTGGTAAGTAGACGACTCATATAGAAAGGAACAGCTGACCTCAATAGTCCCTCGATTGTCATTTTTTTATAATCCGTTTGTGTTGACGGCATGCTAACTAAATCATATATTGATTATAAACATATATTACTTATTATTATTATAAACTACTTTATTGTGATAAAATTACAACCTGCCTTATTGGGCAATAAGTAATTGTGATAAATGTTCTCATTCATAACGTATTTACAATTTTCATTCACTCACTCATTCATACAGTATTTAAAAACAGTCCAGAGACCTCCCAGATCCACATCGTTGTCGCCTCCCTCGCGAGAGTCACAGACGCTCAGAACATATAAGCGCAGTGTAATGACTGTGCTAGAGGATTAGTGTGGTTGGATAGGTTACTATGGAATTTTATGAACTTGGTAGGGATGAGTTCTAGAATTTAGTGTATATTAAGATCGTTATGAAGGGTTTTGTTGCTGACGTAATAAGGGGCATTTACTATTGTTCTCAGGACTCTTGATTGAAAGGATTGGATACGCTTGATGTTTTTTGCTGTCCCCCATAGCTCTATTCCGTATGTCCAGATCGGCTTAAGTATAACTTTATAGATTAGTAATTGGTTTTCTATTGAGAGATGGTATGTCTTTTAAAGTAGTCTGTACAGTGCCTTTTCCGCCTCGTTAGTGGGTTCTAGTCTTTTGTCGAGCTGAAAGCTTAAATACATAAATAACATTTAGATGTGGAAGTAAATAGTTCACGATTAAGAGACCAAATGCGGAAATGGATGTACTTAAATCATCAAATTTATTATTTAATAGCTTCCTTCGTATTACAGAGGCCATTAACATTCATTAGACTCATCGCATTGAGACAAGCTTAACCGATATACCGTAAATAATATCCGGACAGACATCCTCTTCGCTACTCTCATACGATTTGTCATTATTATATAATGTGCATTAATTATCCTCAAATTACTTCTGGCTTAGTTAAAAGTATAATTATCAACAAGCATATAATTACAGACTTATAGTTCCCTTGTATCTTTAAAAATTTTATCTAATTACTTAACGAATAAAAGGCTTCTTTTGCGCGTGTTTTAAAAAATATATTTAGTGAATGGCTATTGAAAATCCATTTGATCTTACTAATCTACATTATTGGCGAGAAAGTGATTAGGGTTTGCACCGGTAGATAGCGTTATGTTTGTTTTCTTATTCTTTTGTCAATGTTACAATTTTTTTTTTAGAATTAATAGTCGATACCTTCAGGTTGCTATAGAAACAAATTCCGTGTAATTTTGTTAACAACTGTCAGTTTTAACATGGAGTGCAAAAATAAGCATTTTCGACACATTTTACTTTTCTATTTTAATAAAGGAAAGAAAGCGGCTAAGGCTCAGAAAGAAAGAGATATGTGAAGTTTATGGTGTTGATTGTTTAACATTTAAGGTTCTGGTCGACCTTCTGAAATTAATGATGACAAAATGAAAGCCATAATTGAATCGAATCGTCATATAACTGCGCGAGAAATTGCAAAACAGTTAAATGTATCACCCACAACAATTAAAAATCATATAAGACGTCTTGGACTTGTTAAGAAGCTCGATGTTTGGGTTCAAGACAATGGGAGGCCTCAGACATCTTTAGCAACACGTACGAAACTATTGGAGCTTGGTTGAGAAGTGATGTCGCATCCCCTCATACAGCCCCGACCTTGCACCATGGGATATAGAAAAAATTGAGTTTTATTTCATACTAAAAAACCCAAATTAGTTTCTTGCCAACCTCAATAATTACTGAGCTTACGTAAAAAAAACAAAAAACAATTTCAATAACCAATGTACTGTCAGCTTGTACTTTTCGCATCATCATAACTTTTGGTCATTATTCTTATATAAACGTAAGTCGAAAAAAAAAAATTATCATTTACAATCATTACGTCTTTCCAATAGATAGACTCACACAGACACTTCACACTGTCGAAACACCGGGCAACTTAATGACCACTTTTGAGTTTGTACGTGCTTCGCTATATGCAATAGTGATTGTTTTTGAATGGCAAGGGGCAAATGGATATTTCAAATCAGTCTTGTTAGAGTTAATTATAGAAGTTACTGCGCAGGGTATCATTACAGGTTGAAGATTTGATGGAGTCTGTACGTCTTCAAGCTAGAAGCAGTACTGCTTGATCAAGTTTGAAAACATATAAAGTTACATCTGCCGAAATGGCAGGTTCTACCTTCAAACAAGTATCTCAACATCTCAAACATGAAATATCAAACAAAAAATCTCCTTCTTCATACTATTGAAATTATCAAGTCACGGCTCAGGTGTCAATAAATATTTGGACTTTTTCCCTTGTAGCAAATCATAAATAATATAGGCAAAAAACTGATTTATCCAGTAACAAAAAAATAGAAACGCTCAAGTCGTTCGTCGAAAAAAAAATAACGGATTATTTTTATGTCAATATTTTAACAATCTAGAATTTCAATTACCTAGATGGCTTGAGAAAAAAACAAACATTTTTGGGCAAAAATACTGAATAATTTCTTCGGGTGTAGTTGAATTTTTTTAAATCAGAAACCATCTTCTTTTCACCCAAGTCTGTCTGTCTGCCTGCGCTGGCTTCTGGCGGGTCTCCTGTTCAAGTTGGAAGCACATAATTGTACTTGGTGGTCTCGTACGAAATTGGGAAGACAAATTCAAAATTGAGAAAAATTTCATCAAGTAATTTCTTGCTGGAGTCTTTTCAGGAATAGGGACCCCTCATTGTTTTCAATCATTTCTCTACTCTATCATCTGGAAATAAAAGGTTCGGGGAAAGTGTTTAGTAAAAGATGTTTTAGTGTTTGAACATATTTATTCTGGTGGCCGAAAATTTACAATGTCATTTATTAAATGATAGAACAAATTATTACCGCTTTTTCTGTTGCGCCATAAAAACTCACACAAATATGAGTCTATCAAGCTTCTTCTTGTACCATGTTCTTTTTCGTTTCTTGCCTTTGCTTGTGCCCATAACGATTCAATTCGTTGTGTATGACTACCTGCGGTGGGATCTACGAAATTTTGTGAATGATTCACAGTATGTTCCTTATCTCAATCCAAAGGTTTCTTTGCAGCCTCTCACGTTGAATCTCCATCTATCCTTTTCGCCTAGATAAAGTTTCATTTGATGGCCATTAGAACACATTTTTTTCACTATTAAGAAACAAAATTAGCCTCTTAGATTGAAGAAACAAAATAGCTTTTTCCTTGGTATCTACTTCAGCAGCTAAATCAAATAACGGCATGATGTTTCCCTTCAGGATGACAAAACTAAACTGAAATATTATCAGGTAGCAAGGTTCACTAAGACGGGTCAAAGTAAACATAAATATAGATAAAAACATTACATGAAAGGTCAAAGGTGGCAAAATAACCAAAACAATGCTAGATATCAGTGGGGTCCCTATTCCCAAAACGACCCTTATCAAGTAATGATATTTGTTTAGTTATCGTCTTAATTTAAGTCAGCAAACACAAATGAAAATAAATAAATTGATTTTTTTATTGATTTGGATTGATTAAATTGATTTGATATTTTTTAAAAAGTGAATATTTTTTATGATTTCATTCATAATATGATTGGAAAATATTTTTTTGTTAATAACATGTAATTAATCAATAGTCCACACTTTACATAGGGTCGTATTTATTTTCAGCGTCTATTGAGGGAGCAAATAAAATTTATAAACAAAATATTAACCCGCTTTACAAAACTGGGGGTGGCAAAAACTTGTAAAACAGTTAGAATGATTTTTTGTAGTTATAGTCAGTTTCAGCAGCAACAGATAAATGATCTCATTCGTACCATATTTACAATTTTCATTCACTAGCTCATTCATACAGTATTTACAAACAGCCCAGAGACCACCGAAGTCCACATGGTTGTCACCTCCCTCACATGCCAAAGAGGAAGGACATGACTGGAAGAACTGACCATTGCCAGGACTCCCACTGTCACCTATTTTTAGCAGGTCACGAGGCTACTGCTGTTTTAGTCTCCGAGGAGGATTATAGGAACAAGTGGCGCAGTACAATGACTCTGCTAGGGGATTAGGATGGTTGGATAGGTTACTATGGAATTTCATGAACTTGGAAGGGGTGAGTTCAAGAATGTAAGGTATATTAAGATCGTTATGAAGCGTAATAAGGGGCATTTACTTTTGATTGACAGGATTGGGTACGCTAGATGTTCGACTTTTTTGCTGTCCCCCATAGCTCTATTCCGTATGTCCAGAATGATAAATAACAAGCAAAAGATTACTCTTTAGACGGTGGTAAGCTGAAATCGTTTATCATTTTTGCCCTAAAAAATGGTCTGAATAAGCCCACTACTGATCTCAATGTTAATTAATCAATTATCGATTATTTGTAATAGGTACGGTATCATGTAATAAGACCTGAGTTATTACATTTATTTTTTTTTCAACATTTCAAACCGTATAAATCTTCTGTTGCTACGCATAGTGTGAGAAAACCACCCCGTAGGCTATTAAACGCATATTTGTCGATTATAAAAGAGTATAAAAAATAAATGACGATGGCAGTGAAGTATAAAAATAGACGCAGTGAATGTGTGCGAATCGATTGCTAAAATTGAATCGACCCGGTTTTAGTCTGATTGAAGGACGCAGGTAGAGCAGACTTATGCAACTGAACGCTGCAGTAGTGAACGGCGAAGTGAATGACGGCTGACCACGAGTCGTAAACTGTGTCTTTAAAGGTTCTTTGTTTTGGTTGGTTGGTTGGTTTATTTATTTTTATCGAGTACGGCTTGTAGATATAATTCAGGCAGTGGTCTTTCAGGAATACTTTCACGAAAGAAACACGATTGAAGCCGAATTATTTAATCTCTATAGTTGAATTAATAAACACGAATGGAAATAATAATAAAATAAAAGTTTTAAATATAATTAGTCAATTAGTCAATCAATTACCAGCCAAAGAAAAAGTATGCTTGCTTCATGCTGACTGCTTTCTTGAGAGAGGACAATCTTGAAAGAGTGCGAACCTGCTGAGAGTATATTTTGATTGGATAGCAGTTATTAATAAATAAAACCAAAATTCAAATTTCACCTAAGAAAAATTAATTTTAACTAATTGTATAGCCGCATTCGCTGGCACTCAGTTTGACTATTAAAAAGATAAATTGACTTTATCCCAAATAAGTGGAATTAAAAATGCTCAACAAATCAATTTTCATACCATTTAGAAATGGACGTAAAATACGCAAAAAGTTACATGTAAAATCATCTAATAATTAATACGAAGAAATATAAACAATTCCAAATACAGCATAATATATAATATATAATATTATCTTATATAATATATTATTACATTCTTCAAATAAATTAGTTTTATTGTTAACTTTAAATTTATTTTAATTACTATTTACTATTAGGTTCTATTAACAAAAATAAATCTGGCAAAAAGATGAATTTAATTACAAAAATAAACTTAAATTAATTATTTATAAATACTTGTTTACAATTTTGCTTCTTCTTCTTCTTTTATCCTCATAAATTATTTCCAAACCAAATCAATTCTTTTTCTTTTCTTGCAATGGCTCTTCTTGGTTCTGCCAAGTCCAATACCACTAACCAAAAGAAATTTTAAATTCTTTCTGACTCACAATTTACAGCTGACATGTATCACGGGCCGATCCCAAAACTAGAGTCTAACTGTGTGTGCTCTCTCAGAACCACAACAACAACTAATTATAACTGGCTAAAACTATAGAGTAATTTTGTCTGTGTTCCTTATGATACAACAACAACTATACTATCTTTTGTTTTTTTCATACACTCTCACTTGTTTTTATTTTGCCTCCTTGATAAGTTGGATTAAATATTATATAAAAACTCCACAATCTCTAATATCACAACAATATATAAATAAAATTTTTATTTTATTTGAGGGTCAACGTACTGTTGACATTCAAACGAAAGTGAAATAGAATTGACTGCCTAATAATCTTGAATGACCTACAGCTAGTTTTTGAAATTACGTACGAAAAATTTTTACCGCTGTCACTGTTGTTTGGAATCGAAGTCCACAACGTTAAAAACGTCCCTGTGGGTGGAGGGCAGCTTAATGATCAATTTTTGAGTTTTTTTTTTTCTCAAATATCTCGCAAAATAGTGTTTTTAGCAAAAATTAATCTATATTAAAAATTAAATACATTAGATGTTTTTATTCCATTTTTCCTTTGAGCCAACGGTTTAGGAGATAGCGAGGATTAAAAAAAACAACGTAATTTTCCTGATGAGTTTTACTTTAATTTATAATTTTTTAAAAGGTATTTATTAAAATTTTAACTTTTTAATGTTTGAATTTTAAAAATTTCGACAGTTTTGTTCTATAATTTTTCACTGACGAACGATGTCAAAAGCTTTAGTAGTATATAAAGACAATTATTGAACATAAGCTAACCATGCATGCCATTTTAACCTAAATATTAACATCTCATCCAATCCTATTGCTCAATTAACTCGGAGACTAGTGTTTTTAGCGAAAAGTACCCTATGTACAAACTTTACCTTTAAAAATGTTGATTGTAGAAAATAATGAATATATAACTTTGAAGCATATAACCACATCATAGGGGGAACCTTCATTTGCTGGCAAGTTGCTGTATACTCGATGAAAGACAACATAATTTCACCTTCTCCATTTAAGATATATATTTTTGAAGATTTTTGGTGGTTCTTGGAATGTTTTAACTAATGGTTTGGAACACTTTTTATTGCCCCTTCAACTTCCGTCAGTTTTCTTGGGGTCATTCGTTTCAAACATATATGCGTTTGAACTCTACGAAACAAAAATAAATAATATAAATAAATAAATATACATAAATAAATACTCTAACCATAAATGCCTAAAAACAAGGCACCAGATGTAAGTGTTCTAGTGCCGAAAGCAAACTACAGGGGAAATCGCTCCTCCATCAGACAAATTGATGGTTTTTAAGTCATTTTCTCCCTAAGTGCCCCTGAGAACAGAAGAAACGACATCGTTATTATTAGGTCACCTACCTCACATAGGTAGGGGCAGACCTTTCTCTGCCCGTAGAGGGAACGGTACGCTGAATGGGAAGTTGGAAATTTGGAAAAAAATAAAAATAAAAACATATAATTGGAAAGTGGACGGCCCTGAACGGTTTCCTAAGGCTGCAATCAACTGCCAAGGCTGGCGCAATGCTCAGTCATCTTATTTATTATATGGGTACACGAGAGTCAGCCCCCTGGCGACTATGGGTCCCCCCCACACACGAAAAGTTTGGAAAATTCTAAAGAAATCTTCTGAAGGGTGTCCCAGAATTAACGCAAGATTTTATTTAAATAGAAAACACAGTTTTTAGTATTTTTGTTGTTATTTTTTTATTGAATTATAAAGTAAATAGGATAGGGTTATTTATGGAATAACACATTGGGAAAATGGCCTCCACGACTTTGCTGGCACATACGCACTCTTTTGTTGAAATTTTCCATGACCATTTGGCATAAATGTGGTTGAATTTCCTCTTTTGATGCACGGGTGGACGTGGGCTTGTTGACATACACCTTTGACTTCAATTGACTCCATAAAAAGAAATCTAAAGGTGTTAAATCACACGATTTAGGGGGCCAATTCTGATCACCGAAACGAGAGAGTACACGACCTGGAAATGTCTCATGCAGTATTTGAATTGTTTCATGGGCTGTATATGCACCATCTTGTTGAAACCACATATTGGCCACATCAATATCAGCCAATTTCGGCACAAAGAACTGTGTTATGGATTTTCAACAACACTCTCACGCACTGCTTCGATATTGACATTTGAACAGCTTGTTTTTGGACGACCAGTGTGTTTAGTGTCTCCAACTGATCCAGTCTCCCTAAATTTTTCAATTAATCTCTTCAAAGTTGATGAAGTCAGTGAACGCGGATAAATTAGCTGTGAGATCACCAATATTCAATTTTAGGTCAGAATTAGAACGAACGAGTTTTCAAGTTATTTCTCTGATAGAGAACTAACAGTGGACTGTGACATCAAATAACGACGACAAATACCGAAATCGAGTAAAACATAGCAATAAATTATATTAATAATCAATAAATTAATAATTTTAGATTCAATAAATTCCAAACTTACCACCAATAGTAGAATCCCGTCGCCGCTGACCCGTCTCTCTGTAAGGGAAAAGGGGTGGTTTTCGGGATCGGATAGATCGAAATTGAAAAGGAAAATTTTAGGAATCAATCCCCTTTTACCTGTCCGGCGATCGGTCCAGCCTCGGGTAATAGCTTCTGGCCTAATGGATGGTTTCTGACTGTTTTCCTTGATTTCAGGTGAAGGATACAACAAAACTTCCGAACCATGTATCTGTGACTACCATTAAATTCAAACCGATAACTTTGACAAATTAATCTCACAAGTTAATCTCGGCACTCGACAAATTCTGATGCTACTACAACTAAGCTAGGATCCATAGTGACCGGTCTCGACAAACCCCAAAACAGGTGTCCAACGTGAGGTCGTTCCTGCTGTATCTCATAGGTAGCAGCAGCAGCGATAGCCAATGAAATAATTTTCTTCTTTTTTTTTTTAACATAAAGTTTTCTGTTATTAAATTTTAGATTGGCTCAAACAAAGTCAAAACACTATTCCGACCATATTTTGTATGAAATTTTCGAACTGCGGCCGCCAAACCTTCATTATTTTTGAGATAATGTTCAACAATAAAGACACGTTGTTCTATCGTGTAACGCTCCATTTTTACTAACACTAAACTGTCAGCTGTCAAATAGGTTTTTTTTTTAGGGTTGCCAGCACTTTACTGCACAAATGGCGGCAAATTCAAATCTTGCATTAAATCTGGGACACCCTTTATATTTGACGAACTGTAAACATGCGATTACTCAGGACAACAGCTGTTTTAGTGCAGGGGTGTTTGAAGCCGATACCATATGAATTGGATTTATGCTTAGGACCTCACAAATAATAAAATTTTAACGTTAACACTATTTTAAGTTGAATCCATGGATCAAATAGACTTAACACGGAATTTTCTATATAATATTAAACAAATATTATTATATACATAGATAGAGGAAAAAGCCATCGACCAAACCAACTAGTCACTGAACACTTTCCGTGACACTTTTCAATTCATTTTAGGACCTGGTTATAATCAAGCAATCTACTTAGAGCATGTTAAATTTTAAGTAAAGTCACTACTTTATGTTCAAAGCTGGGACTTTTAATCAACAAATGATCATCAGGTCCTTTTATACATTAAGAACATTGAAAAATATGGATGTAGGGTTTCCTTCTTAAGGCTTCCTGGACACTCTGGGATTGATGGTACCCTAATGCCGAGGTTTAGGAGCAAGTTAAGACTGATGGAACCATTTGGTGCGGATAAGCAACACGGATCTGGCCCTCCACCCATGTGCCGCTTACCATTGTCACATCCTCAATGTATGTCTTGGACATACATAAGGAACATCACAGACTTCCGATTGGCCAGTACCCTGTTAAAGAGACTAATAGAAGTTTTAAAGGCCTCTATGTCTTCGATAACACAGCTGTTTCAGTGCCGGAGTATTTGAAGTTGATTTTATATGAATTTGATTCCATTAATTCAAATATGGCATAAGCTTTTGCCTAGGAGCTTAAATTTCTCAGATTTCAGTGAAATATACGTTACACTATTTTAAGTTAATTTCATGCGCCAAATAAAAAAACTAAACACTTATTATTATATTAAACAAATATTATTATATACAAAGATAGAGAAAAAAGATATCGAACAAACCAACTAGTCACTGAACACTTCAGGAGGTTCTTTTCCGTGACACTCTTTAATGCATTTTGGAACAGTTCCTTTTTAAACTCCAGCAGTAATCTACCATCATTTGCGTATCTCATCTTACCTGGTATCGGGCCTCCATAGTTTTAATATCCTGGTGAAACTTTTACCTCGTTCCTCACTCGTCCCTCCTAAATAGTGCACCTTAATACTCATGGTGCACCCAAGGGATTTGAAACTGTTAAGCATCTCGTTTACCAGTTTAACATTAACAGTTTTGGGTTTGCTTTCAGATAAAGAAAATTTGTAGATAACTGCAGCAAATGAAGCGCCTTTTCGCTCAGCCTCATTCATCGGATTTACGAAGGCAGGATCCTTAACTTGAATTGTCTTATTTGTGGCCCGTCAAATATTCCTACTTTATTTCCCCCCCCCCCCCTATATATACAAAGCATGATCCGTTCTTATCAAGAGACTTTACAAACTGCTTCATAAGGCTCACGCTTATATGCAGTAAATATATAACTGATTTCATATTTAGATTCAGCGCCACAAACATAGCTAAAATCCTGGGGACTTTTAAAAAAAATTTAGTTCTTGTAACCCTGCTTTATAGAAATGATACTTCTCTTTGAATTCATTAATTACCTATTGTGACTAGCGTCAAAACCAGTGACTTTACTGTAGATATGATAAAATATCATGTCAATCATAAAGGCAGAGGACACATCCCCTATGTTGTTTTTAACTATATATATAAAATATTCCTTATTGTGCTAAAATTACAATCTGCCTTAGAGAGAGAGAAAATACTATAACTAACGTTATAACTGAGCATGTACTATTAAACATAGAAATACATGGAATACACCAATGTATAGATAGTAATACTACATATATTGAAACTTCTTTATATGATAAAATTACATGCCTTATTAGGCATAAGTTATTCAGACAAATGTTCTCATTCATTATTTACAATTTATCATTCACTCGCTCAGTCATACGATAACCCTATATTGCTAAAGATAAAAAAGAGGACACTTCATTGTTATTAATTTATAAGAACTCTATTTCAAAGACTCCTCAGTCGTTACTGAATGTTACCAGTCGTTTTGTCAGTAGGTTTGTGTGTCCCTGTAGTTTGTTGTTAAAGTTTCTGTTTAATGTTCTAATGCAGTAGTGAACGAAAAGTATTTTAAAATCAGTTTGAAGAGCTTGATTTCGCACGTTAAACTGTGCAACTGTGATGAGTAGGTATTGATTGAAAAATATGTATAGTTTTTAGAGAAACTGTAAATTCGGTTCATCAGTTAATAGTTTCTGGGACAAGGGAAGTTTTGAGCGCTCGTCCAATAAATGCTTTAGTAGTTTTAGCTGGTGACTGAGCGTTAGCAACGTCAAAAATACAACAATGTTGGCTAATACAACAACGGATGTTGCCTTTTTTTTTCTAGTTCGTTAGTTTGAGCCCGACCCTGTGTAAATTATTCAGAAGATGTAAATTATTCACAGATTGACGGATCCGTAACATATGAGGCATTTACGGAAATGCCAATATTTACGATAACACCCGAATAGAGGAAGCTGCTTGGATATTGCATCAGCGATAGTTTTTTGAAGAGTGGCTTTGACAGTGAACGAGCGTTCGCCAACAATGTCACGGTAGAGCAAACACACAAAGTGCACAATGACGTCATGAGCTAGTTAGTTCAGTTCAAGGTGTCGCATGCCAACGAGCTAACAATTCCTTCATCAGTGATTTGTTTGTTCAGTAACTGCCGTCGATCAGCGAGATATCGTTCGATTTATGTACGAGTATCCTATTACCTATCAGGCAAATACTATTGTTTCTCGGTTTGTTTATCTGCGTCAAGGCCGGGTAATGAGGACACAAGTGCCTTCATGGCGAACTGTTACATTATTTTATTTTTATCATTCCAGTCTAAAAGTAGATCTACTTCTGTCACAGACTCATTTAGATATTAGGAATATGAATTTCAGTAACTCCATACCTGGGCAGAAGGGGTCATAAATAGTTTAATCGATACAATCCATGATGCTTTTATCTTTATTACTGTTCTACGTCCTGTTTTCTCGTTTGGCCTACATGCTTGACAATAGACAATAAATTCTGGAAAATTCTTATTTGATTTTAGAATTGCTTGATTCAAAAATCAGCGGCCTCAATATTATACTTTCATCAATTGAAATTTCGTTTCAGAAATTATGGCTTGGTAAGAAAGTAATTTCGGTTTTTTAGTACAAAATAAAACTTAATTTTTTCTATACAAAAAATGAACTTTAATCAGTCAAATATCTGTTCGATGACCTTTTCCCATCTTTGTGGTAACTTCATGATCCCGCGCTCATACAACCTCTGGTCGTTATCAGCAAAAATCATCGTTATTACTTAAATTTTTACCATTTAAGAAGTTTTGTAAACTTCGAAATAAATGATAATCCGATGGTGCAAGGTCGGGGCTGTATGGTGGATGCGACATCACTTCCCAACCAAGCTCCAATAGTTTCGTACGTGTTGCTAAAGATGTGTGAGGCCTCGCATTGTCTAGGTGGAACCCAAATATCGAGCTTCTTAACAAGTCCAAGACGTCTTATATTATTTATCAATTGTTGTGTGTGATACATTTAACTGTTTTGCAATCTCTCTCACAGTTATATGACGATTCGATTCAATTATGGCGTTAATTTTGTCATTATCAATTCAGAAGGGTGACTAGAACGTTGGTCATCTTTCAGTGAAAAATCTCCAGAACGAAATTTATTAAACCAATTCTGACACGTGTGTTATGTTATACAATCAACAACATAAACTTCACATATCTGTTTGTGAGCCCCTGCCAATATTTCTACAATATCCAGCAATTCAAATCCTTACTCCGAGAACACTCCTTCTCCCAAAGCAGCGTTTGGCCGCCGCTTCCTTTGCCAACTAGATTCGGAAATACCGGGTTCCAGAATCGATGCTGCCAGTACATTTTTTAACTATTATTTTTAGTGGGATCTGTATGTTTTTATGTATAGAGGCACGTTTATGAGCAATTACACGTAAAACTATCAAAATCGCATTTAAACGCATTGTCCCAAAATTAACGCAAGATGTGATTAAAATAGAAAACACAGTTTTTAGTATTTTAGTTGTTATTTTTTTTATTGAATCATAAAGTAAATAGGATAGGGTTATTTATGGAATAACACATCGGGCAAATGGCCTCCACGACATTGCTGGCACATACGCACTCTTTTGTCGAAATTTTCCATGACCATTTCGCATAAATGTGGTTGAATTTCGTTGATACAGCGTTGAATTTCCTCTTTTAATGCACGGGTAAGCTTGTTGACATACACCTTTGACTTCAAATAACCCCATAAAAAGAAAAAGAGACCTGCAAATGTCTCGTGCAGTATTTGAATTGTTTCATGGGCTGTATGGCATGTGGCATCGTCTTGTTGAAACCACATCAATATCATCCAATTTCGGCACAAAGAACTGTGTTATGGATTTTGAACAACATTCTCACGCACTGCTTCGATATTGACATTTGAACGGCTTGTTTTTGGACGACCAGTGTGTTTAGTGTCTCTAACTGATCCAGTCTCCCTATTTTTTTCAATTAATCTCTTCACAGTTGATAACGTCAAAACACTATTCCGACCATATTTTGTATGAAATTTTCGAACTGCGGCCGCCAAACTTCCATTATTTTTGAGATAATGTTCATCAATAAAGACACGTTGTTCTATCGTGTAACGCTCGATTTTTACTCACCCTAAACTGTCAGCTGTCAAATTGTTTTTTTTAGGGTTGCCAGCACTTTACTGCACAAATGGTGGCAAATTCAAAGCGTTAATTCTGGGACACCCTTTATAAGAGATATTACTCAAACGAGCCATTACTTGAAAGTTCCTTTTAAAAGTTAAAGCTGCGCGATTGTCTATGCTCATAAATACTATGAAATAAATTGGCTGTCATAAAATAAATCCAATTTGCATTTATGACTATTGATGATTGTATATCTTGTACGAATAGTTGCTATCGGTTATATAAATACAGTACAGTGAGTAGATTCGATAAAACAAATCGGACATTTTACTTCGTATGCAGAAAGACGATTCTCAAATTGCGATATCGTCTGAGAGCTATCTATACAGGGAGGATAACTCACTGATATTACTCAACAGATAAACAAGGACTGCGAAGAGATTGCAACTAAACTGCTTTCTAAAGGCTGCTCTCGTTTCCATGGGAATTAGTCGATATTATAGGCTGTGGCAATCTATACGGGAAGTCCCTAACAGTTTGTCAGGGCGGGAAATTGCTAGTGTTCGTCCTGTACGCAACTTAACATTTGCACCGAAATTACACTTTAGGATGGTTTCTAGAAAATGTGCAGTTTGTTGCCTTAGAATAAAAACAAAACCAAAAAAAAAACTTGCTGACTTTCACTTAAGTGTCTTGGATTAGCAGTCATCATGGTGGCAGGTAAGCGCTGCAAAGTGCAAAGTGCCGCATTGTTTCCCCTACCGAGGCTCTGAGTGGTGTAGACGGATCCGTGGTAAAATGACGAATCGCTTTAAAGATATGCTTATTCAGTAAACCATTCTCAAAGAAGCTCTTCTCCCAAAATATCCATACTATAATGGTCACTCTGCATCTTTCCCGTACTTTCACACCTCACCTTTCTCATCAAAACCATACTCACAGCACAACTGTGGAAGATTTCCTCACTTCACATATCCCTCTCTCACTTCCACCAAAAGCCGTTAACCCCTCTGAGTTGAAATACCATTTGAAAAACTTAACTTACCGATATAAACTCCTTACTCCTCAAATTCTCCAATAACTTCCTCTTAAACCCCGGTAAACCACCCCCCAATGACGTCTCTTCTTACCGCCCAATTAGCCTACTCCCGATCCTCTCAAAAACCATAGAAAAACTCCAACTAAAACCTCTACTTCCTATTGTTAAATCATAAAACCGTTTTGCTACTCTCCAGTTCGGTTCCCGTCTAAAACGATCCACATCCCAGCAACGCATTCGGGTTGTTGATCACATATCCTCGACCATTGAAACCAAAACAGTATTGCACTGGTACCCTTCTGGACATAGCTCAAGCTTTTGTCAGGTTTGCGACTGAAAAATTCTAATATCAAGCGTATCCAATATTTGGAACAATAGTAATGCCCCTTACGTAAGCAACCGCTTCATAACGATCTTAACATACCCTGAATTCTTGAACTCATCCCTTCCTAGTTCATAAAATTCCATAGTAACCTATCCAACCAGCACAGTCATTACACTGCGACACTCATTCCTATAAGGCTCCTCAGACTAAAGCGGCAGTGGCCTCGTGACCTGATATAAATACGTGACAGTGGGAGTCCTGGCAATGGCCAGTTTCTTCAATCATGTCCTGAGCGTCTGTGGCTCTCGCGATCTTGATCAGCCTCCACTGGCTTGTAACGGGTAACGCGGGTGATAGAGGGGCGTGGGCGACTTCCCAAGTCTTCGCTTCCTCTTTCGCATGCGAGAGAGGTGACAACCATGTGGATTTGGGAGGACTCTGGGCTGTTTGTTTACTGTATAAATGACAACATTGAACAAAATTACTTATTGCCCAATAAGGCAGATGGTTATAAAAATAAAGATTTGGTTTAGTTGAAAAATTGGAATTGAGAAATCTAGGATAGTGATACCAGGAGCGCTCTCACTTTTGTGAGTGTCGCTTACTCTGAGCGCTGAGGTGCTAATTATCACAGGTAGCAAGCAGCTAGCACCTGCGAGGACTGTTGAGGTGCTGTCTGCGGCGAAAGTGCTCAGGGTAACATGTGGGAAATGTGTACCCGTGGATTAATAAGCTCATTAGCTCTGATCCTGCAGAAGTGGAAAGTCGCACGCCCTCGTCATCCAATCTAATGTCCTCTCTGAGTGCGACAACACAGTTCCATGAGTGCACAGCCACTCTTACCGTTTCTCATTGCACTCACGTTTCGAAACAGCCAGACAACTCTGATGTATCTCATCGCGGTTTACTCAACGAACTCTATTGGTTAATAAACTACAATTAATTCTTTTCAATGTGATGAAACCAAACTGCACTGGATGACCTTCTGGACATAGCTCAAGCTTTTGACAGGGAAAAAAGTCTAACATCAAGCATTTCCAATCCTTTCAATCAAAAGTCTTCGCAAAAATAGTTAATATGAAGAAAACATACGTTTTATCTACAGATTTTCTCATCAGCTCCAACTTCCAATCTGCTTCATCCATTAGCGAACCTGACATAAGGAAACGTTCACAAGGAAATATAAACATATGTTCGTTGTTCGAATCAAAGACGTACGATGAACTTTTTTGGTCAACCTTAATCCTCAGTTATATAATCTTTGTAGAGGAGAGTCTTTTAAAAGAAAATAAAGAAAAGCTTTATTATGAAGTACAAGCAAAACACTGGTATATACAAATATTAAGAGTTACGTTACTACATACTGGGTGGAATGTCTATGAGTAAGTGGGGTCTGGGGCTAAAGCTGAGACACATATGTATAAGAAAAGGATAAGATTCTAGGAAGTAGGGAGTAAGGGATGCGGTTGCTTACTTAAAAATAACAGGGAATCAGACAGCAAATCATTTTATGTCTTATCGAGTTGAAATGAAATCCACGTTCGAATAACATGATCGAAAGTTTGATCCGAGTAGATGTAATTTAATATAATTTAATATTAATATCCGTCAGACTTAATGGTAACATGTAAACACACAGCTGTGACTGTTTCGCTCATGCCTCAGTTTTATAATGCTTGCTTTATATAAATATTTATAATCTGGGTAAGAACAACGGGATTGAGTAGAACTGTATACCTACCTCGTGCTTTCATGGAAGTCACTGATGGTTCCCTGTTATTTTTAAGTAACCAACCTCATCCACCCAAGACCTCCCTGATAGTTTAGGGTTAGTAAAAATGGAGCGTTACACGATAAAGAGAACCACGTGTCTTTATTGTTGAACATCATCTCAAAAATAATGAAAGTTTGGCGGCCGCAGTTCGAAAACTTCATACAAAATATGGCCGGAACAGTGTTTTGACTTCATCAACTATGAAGAGATTAATAGAAAAATTTAGGGAGACTGGATCAGTTGGAGACACCAAACACACTGGTCGTCCAAAAACAAGCCGTTCAAATGTCAATATCGAAGCAGTGCGTGAGAGTGTTGTTGAAAATCCAGGAACATCAATTCGGCGTCGTAGACACAGTTCTTTTTGACACTTTCCCCATGCCCCATGAAACAATTCAAATACTGCACGAGACATTTCCAGGTCGTGTACTCACTCGTTTCGGTGATCAGAATTGGCCCCCTAGATCGTGTGATTTAACACCTTTAGATTTCTTTTTATGGGGTTATTTGAAGTCAAAGGTGTATGTCAACAAGCCCACATCCACCCGTGCATTAAAAGAGGAAATTTAACGCTGCATCAACGAAATTCAACCACATTTATGCGAAATGGCCATGGAAATCTTCGACAAAAGAGTGCGTATGTGCCAGCAAAGTCGTGGAGGCCATTTGCTTGATGTGTTATTCCATAAATAACCCTATCCTATTTACTTTATAATTCAATAAAAAAAAATAAAAAAATACTAAAAACTGTGTTTTCTATTTGAATCAAATCTTGCGCTCATTCTGGGACACCGTGTATCGTATGAAAGCTTATTTATTAGCGAGACATTTTAGTTGTTAGGCGCTTAGAACTTGTTAAAACAAAATTACTCTTTTCAAAGTTTTTGTCTAAGATAGTGCCGCATTTTTTGGCGTTATTTAAACCGCTATGTCATTGAAAATCACATTAACAACAAAAAAAAAACACATTATGAAACGTAGAACGTATTATGATACGAGTTTGTTTATTCGCTCTGAAAAGTTTATAGTTTTGAATATCTTCAAGATTGTTTTTGTGTCTCCATCTTCAATATGGCCTTAAGGAAAAAGAAAAAAAAAGTTATGGAGTGAGTACCTCTGCTCCCTTGAAACACTTGGTCGGACACTGTAACAGTTAAGTAGTCGATGAGTGTGTTTGTAAGTAGAGGACAAGACTTACGCTAAGTGGTTAGATGTTAGACAGAGCTCTAATGATACAAACACGCCCCACAACTACACTCCACTAATATAGTAACAAAACTCCAAGGAGATACGGCGAGTGTGTGACCCAGAGGCCTACAAAGACGATTCGATCCGACGGACTTTTTGTTGTGTCCCTCAGCGACAAAGGAAGGTGCTTCTCTTCGCTTCTCCGTGGTTGTGGTTCCTTTGTCAGTGCACCGGCAGTCGTGGAGCTGGTGGTCTGGGTCCAACCGGCTCTTCACCATGGTAGTCTTCGACAGGGGACAGCTGGTTCTTCCTTTCGGAACAGGTTAGAGTGTGATATTGTGCATGAATATGAGAGGTCGAGACAAATTATGGAATTTTTATATCACATACATAGTTACAATCATTTTTCAAAACATATTTGACATTAGACATGATGTCACTCGTACGTATATGTATGTATATTATCTCAGATGACTCGAAACGAACTAAACGTTAACCCGGCAGTTACATAAACATTTATACTTATTACAATTACAATTGATACCACGTAAGTATAAATAGTAAAGGGTGTACCAGAACTAAGGCAAGATTTGATTTAAATAGAAAACACAGTTTTTAGAATTTTTGTTGTTATTTTTTTATTAAATTATAAAGTAAATAAGATAGGGTTATTTATGGAATAACACATCGGGCAAATGGCCTCCACGACTTTCCTGCCACAAATGAACTCTTTTGTCGAAGTTTTCCAATACCATTTGGCATAAATGTGGTTGAATTTCCTCTTTTGATGCACGGGTGGACGTGGATCACGCGATCTAGGGGGCCAATTCTGATCACCGAAACGAGAGAGTGCACGACTTGGAAATGTGTCATGCAGTATTTGAATTGTTTCATGGGCTGTATATGCACCATCTTGTTGAAACCACATATTGGCCACATCAATATCATCCAATTTCGGCACAAAGAACTGTGTAATGGATTTTCAACAACACTCTCACGCACTGCTTCGATATTGACATTTGAACTGCTTGTTTTTGAACGACCATTGTGTTTAGTGTCTCCAACCGATCCAGTCTCCCTAATTTTTTAAATTAATCTCTTCACGGTTGATGAAGTCAAAACACTATTCCGACCATATTTTGTATGAAATTTTCCCACTGCGGCCGCCAGACTTTCATTATTTTTGAGATAATGTTTAACAATAAAGACGCGTTGTTCTATCGTGTAACGCTCCATTTTTACTAACCCTAAACTGTCAGCTGTCAAATTGTTTTTTTTTTAGGGTTGCCAGCACTTTATTGTACAAATGGCGGCAAATTCAAATCTTGCGTTAATTCTGGGACACCCTTTTTATATAAACTATGTTCAATAAAATCGTGAGTCATTTAATACGATAACCAACGCTAGTCAATAATGAGCGAACTTACATACTTCTATCGCCTTTAATAACGCAGACATTTTACACGCAGCTTATGTACGACGTAATCCTGCAACAAAAAACCAAAAAAACCAAAATATTTTGACTTAAACTGTTTTCTAATGATATGTTTTGTCATTTCCAGGTAATTTGGAATGATTTCAAGTTTTCTTGTAAGTACTTTTAAAGATTATCATTTTATTATGTTTTAACATATTATTTCTTTGATGGAGAAGTATAATTATTTTTTCACAGAGAAAGTTTTTGCCAATACAGTAATAGATTAAGTATTCGAGTCGTTTATTTTGAAAGGGACATTTTCAAAAAAAAAAAATTACATTACAACGTTATCTTTTTATTTAAAAAAAAAAAAATGTTACTAATATTACTTTAGTAGTGAGAATTAATATTTCATATTAGATACAATTCGCTCAAAAATGAAAAGCTAATGTAGAAATGTAAATACTAAAACAGTTCGCATGATTTTTTTTTTTTGAAAAGGGACTTAAGTCACTTTTAAATAAACGGCCCATATATTAAGTTTAAAATATAAGTTTTTCACCTAATGTACGGTAAATAGGCAACAATGTTTTAGATATTTTTGACTGTGTTCTTTTTCTCCTGTTCAAAATACACCAATGCAAAAACAGAATGTACAACTTAGTTCCAAAAACACTTTATTCAATGACGATCTTATGTAAAATATTCAAAATTTCTTCTTAAACAAAAAAAATGTGTATAATATAGATTGTGAGGAATGCAATGAATTGTATGTTTGTAGAATAGAAAATTATGAATTGGACGCATAAAACATGTGAAGGAAAAATCAAGCCAATTCTACCGACACCTACAGGAATAAGGGCATCATGAGACATCACATAAATCTACATTTTTACACCATACAGACGATAAAATATCAATTAATAGCCTGGAAATATTGAAATAAAATTAGATTCCCTGATGATGGATAATATTAATGAAAAGGAAGAAATAGGAAACACGCGTAGGCTAAGTCACCATTTTCCTCCATACCTCCTGGGCAAAGCCAGTCGTAGAGTACAGAACGTACATCCACGCAGCCCTGATTAAATGGATAAAAATATACCATTGTTTTGGATGAGTTAAATATCCCACATTACCAATTGGTCCCAAGTAATATGTATTCCGAGCCAAATGTGTAAATCACACTGTGCATACTGCTGATATAATTCGTTACTGACAGAGGATTTTAATTCCTAGGATTTATAGGACTGATAAAACAGATAAATTTTTACTACAAATTTTCCTGAATGTCTCCAAACTACTCTCTAAAAACTCCAAACTAATACAACTCTCAGAAACAGCTCACTACTGGGGCAAGGAGACCTTGCAGAAAAATTATTTCTTATCCCTTTTATTTGTTTGTTTGTTCTTTCTTCTTATTTTCTCTTTTTGTTGCATTTTTTCTGTTCCTAATAGCACTACTGTTCCAAAAATAAAATAAATATTACAAAACAGCTTTATTGTCTTTCAGCAAGTGATAACCTCTTGTTTATTGTAATAGCAGAGCTAACATTGATATATTTAAGTGGTTTAAGTAGGTTTTTATATTTTTATGACAATTTTTGATGATTTTAATCGTTATTTCATAGTTTTAATTATTAACTACATAGGTGTTGTATTTCTGAATTTTAAGAACTTTTAATTGTAGTAGAATAGAAAGACAATTTCGAACTAAATACTTACGAAGTAGTTAGTGGAATATAAGTTATATTTTAGTTACTTCCTGTGGCCATGGTTACGTATAATAATAGTAATTAGTTTGTCTCTATACGCGCAGGATTTTTATTTTATTGTAGAGATAACTGATGATAACAGCTTAATTTGTCCAAAGCGCTATTACAATTTTATTTTTTTTATATATATAACTTCTTTATTGTGCTTAAATTACAATCTGCCTTTTAGGCAATAAGTAATTACGATAAATCCTCTCATTTATACCATATTTACAATTCATCATTCACTCGCTCATTCATACAATATTTACAGAAAGCCCAGAGGCCTCCCAAATCCACACGTTTGTCACCTCCCTCGCATGCGAAAGAGGAAGCGGAGTCTTGGGAAGTCCCCCATGTTCCTTTGCCAGCCGCGTCTATAAATATAAATATTATATTACAATAAAGAAGAGGTTAGCATTTGTGGCAATAAACAATAAATATGTTTTATTATTACACTTTCTTTTTTTAATAAATATTGCGATAGTATTAGAAGTATACGTTAATCACTACACCTCCTCAATCAAGACGTTCCAAATGCTCGTGTACCTGTAGCAGAGAAACGGTTATTGAACCAGCAGTACCTGCACCCACATCCTAACGGGTACTCGAGTCGATACGTAAACCCATTACCATACTGATAGGCTGGCAAATATCTCAGTTCTAAGCCGGCTCCGATAACTAGTGGGCGGCGACACCAGTCACCGTGACAGCAACCTGTTATTTGGAACTGGTTAAGAACTACCTCTGGGCGGTTCCGGTAATAGCTTCACTGTTCGTTTTTTTTTTTAATCTCATTCTCATGTGACCTGAGTGTCTTCTTAAGCGATAACAGGGTGGGTCCAATGGTAACGAATCACTCGGCAAGACTCAATCTCACCGCGATAGGAATCTCACGCAGAGTGTGTGGATATGTGATTATAATTGCTTTACATAATGGCGGGCCAAAATAACGACTATTTCTTACGAAGATCAGAGCAAATAAATTATAAAAGAGAGAAGTGATTGACAAAAGAACCAGATACAAACAACAAGAAATCTGGTTTTAAAACAATTATATGGCAAATATGATGATTATGCATTCATTTATTACAACTAAGAATTTTTTTTTTTTACGGAAAGGCCTTAAAGACCACGCGAATATCATTACTTTCGGTTCTTTTCTTGTTTTTCCTTTCCTTCTATTTTTCCCTCATTATCTCTGCGTGCTTTTGTTTTCTTTCTTCTGTCCACGCGACTCCCTTTTTCGATTTTTTCTTTCCCACAAGAACCTTGATTTCCTTCAGTCTTTTCCCATATCTTTCTCCGTCCTGACAATCCTGTTATTCCTAGTCTTTCAGTTTCTTCCTTCATCTGCTTGGTGCATCCCCTTGAGCTTTTGTATCCTCGGATTTTCTGGAATATTTCCTTGTTTAGTCTTTCCGGGGCCATTCTTACCATATGTCCGTGGAATTTCAGTCTCCTGATCCTTATGTCCGTTTCTAGGTCTTTTGTGTCTTTGTAGATTTCTTGTGTCTTCTTGGGGCCGTAGATCCTTCTTAGGATTCTTCGTTCTATTCTCAGTAGTTTTTCTAGATTGGGGAGGCATGAGGTTTCCGTCCCATATAATATTACCGGTTTAACGACTGTGTTGTAGTGTGTTATCTTCACTCTAGTGGACAGGTTTTTCTTGTTATATACGTTACTGGTTGCAAAACTTAGTCTCTCTAGTTTGGTGATTCTTTCTTTCATACTTTCTTTTTCTCAACCGTTGTTACATATAGTCTCGCCCAGGTACTTAAACGTTGGTTCTTGTAGTGCTCCTACCACTTCTCACTGTCGGGCACCCTGGAATCCGATCGCCCGACTTTGTCTTCAGGGTAGTTTTCCGTGTGAAACTCCTTTCATGATATTGTTAAAAATTAGTTTTGGGTCGGGTTACCCCGACGAAGTACAACTAGGGTAGTTAGCCCTAGAGGCTAATTTGTTTTATTTTGCACTACTAAAAATATTCTTGTTATTTTATATTTTTTTTTCAAAAAAAAAAACAGAATTTTTTCTTCGAAAATTTTATTCTCGTTAAAAAAATCACCATTTTACTGACCTAATATATGAGCCGTTTATTTTGAAAGTGACCTAAGTCCATTTTCAAAAAAAAATCATGCGAACTGTTTTAATATTTACATTTCTACGTTAGCTTTTCATTTTTGAGCAAATTGTACCTAATATGAAATATTAAATCTCACTCCTAATGTAATATTAGTTACATTTTTTTTAAATGAAAAGATAACGTTGTAATGTAAATGTTAGAACAGTTATATTGTTTTTTTTTTTGAAAATGGACTTAGGTCACTTTCATAGCTCTATTCCGTATGTCCAGATTGGCTTAAGTATAACTTTGTAGATTAGTAATTTATTTTCTATTGAGAGATGGGATGTCCTTTGAAGTAGTCTGTACAGTTGTCCAAAGCGTCTGTTTAGTTCTTGTCTTTTTAGCCTCGTGTTTGAGTTCCATGTTAGTCTTTTGTATTTGAGAAATGTCTATAAGTTCTGACGGTCATACAAAAGAGTTGTAGATGCAATGTAACGTTAATTATCAGCCTGAGTTGACTCTACAATCTTCCTTGCTATATTCCCGATTTCGTCTCAGACCACCTGCAATATTTTGGGGAAAAGTGCGTTATCTGCGCATGATTAGGGACATAGTTAGTTGTAACTACATAGACAACTACTTGATAAACAGTTTAATAATTTTAAGTTAAATGTACCCAGTGCATCTAAAAAAAAAAAAAATTAAAATCACTTTTTTACAACTGGAAAATATTTTTTTAGTAGTTGGTAGCGTGCAACTACTATTTGTCAACTACCAGTTCTGTAGTCAGATTTCAAAACTACAACTACAAGTAGTTGGGCAAAAGTAGTTGCGACGGCGAATACCATTTAGCTTGTGCTATGCAACGTAAACCTAAACGTTTTTGTTTGTTAGTTGATACATAATGCACATTTAAATTTTTAATTTAGCAAAGAGAGGATTGTACTACCTTACTATTAAAATTAATTTGTAGTTTTTTCCACAATTTGTTTGTTCATTTCAGAATATGACCAGAATCTTTTTACCAACTCCAACTGCCCTGTTGGAGTCTAAATTCATTACAACAGTGTAATGTAAATAAAAATCATCAATAATTGTTATTATTTACTTGTTGCCATCGCAACTACTTTTCCCAACTAGTAGTTGAAACTTTGAACAGTTATTGTTGTTGTCGACTAGAAGTGGTTGTCCGTAAACTACTAACTACAAAAATTAGTTATAGTTGACACAATAGGTTATAAGTGTCCCATTTCCGCCTACTGAAATTGTAGTTGAACTATTTTTTGCCCCGCTCATACCCTTGTTAAAAAAATGGAAGGTGAGCCCCCTGTATATTTGTATTTTGACCTTTTAACTACAAAAATATTGTTATTGTAATTCTACCCTTCTTCGATGCATCTGCGTATGCAGCAAGAGGAGAAATTTGTATTTATTTGTTCACTGAATTTTGTTCACATATTGTAAAAAAATGATAAATAAAAGGGGTGAAGAGAAAAAAAAATTGTTACAAAATTAATGTATATACAAAATATAGATTCCACAAACGAATCTATTTACAATTGCTTCATTTTATTTCCTGTAGCTTGGCTACATTTTATACAAATTCTGTTTTCTACTAATAGTGATCTGCATTGTACAAAAGTATAATGATGTGCATTATACATTAATATTATTGAAAGTGATGTGGCTCACCTTGTTTATCATAGACTTAAAACTAACTTACCCTTAACAAAAAAAACTTTCCTAACAAAAAAGATTTATCTTGTCCTAATTTTCGCCGACAGTCTGTTGCCATCGATGCTGTAACGAGTCAAAAAACTTGATGTTTTTTTGATGCCTTTTGATGTTTCATGGTTTATGCCAGAATATAATTTGTAGTATTATGTACATACATTTTTTAAATATGTACGTGATATCAGTGAATAATTTTACACAAGAACAGCTGCTGTTGTTTACTAGTAATTACAATAGGAGTGTAAATACGGTGTTTTCTATTTATTAACTGTTTCATTAAATTGTTTTCTTTATTTTACGAGTTATGCAGAAACATAATTTGTATTAGTTGTTTTTTAATTTAAGTGGATATTTAAATTGTAATTGAATGGAAAACTTGTTTTTTATTACTATATTGTCTTATAATACATTTTTCGATGGATGTATCTTAGCCATCCGAATCGTTTTTTTTTCCGGGACGTTAATTATTCTTTGAAGTCATCTGGGTTTTTACTGAAGCCTTAGAAAACCTCCGTTTTTTTTATAAGTCTGCTGTCACAGTCGGCTTATTTTGAAATGATACGGGACATAACTTCGGAATTCTATGTCGATTAATTTTTCTGATATGGCATTAACTTTATTCACTGTGGCATGGATCCCAAGCTATAAATCTGCCTCGATACAACGTTAGCCAGACAATTTAATACCGACGCGCCAACAGACCGTTATAATATAATAATAATTATACTCCGCCATGGGCAGGCATAATTAATTGCTTTAATTATAGTAAATGGTAATTATATAATCAAGCTTATGCGGTGAATGTTCGTTACTAATTCAAATCATTTGGTTTTATGGCTTTGATTGCATCACTTGAGAAGTAAACCACCACCGTATAAGATATATGGTTGCGTTTTTTTTTGGTTGTTGTTGTTTTTCTACCAGACATTTTGCATAGCTGGAATTATTGCTGAAGAATTTGCTTTGCAGATCGTGAAGGCTTTCCTGAGTGCTTTATATGGCGACTATGTATGTTTCTTGTTTTTGTCTTGTTGAGCCTCGCAAAACTTTCCATCATCTCAAGGACCCAGTGGTTCGCTTAAAAAAAACAGCGGCAAGTTTTTGAATGCAAATGGAAAGCTTGCACGCAAAGGGAATAAATGCAAATTATTATTCATATCAGGAAATATTATTCGAGAAATGTGCATAAGTTCTGACGGTCGTACAAAAAAGTTTTAGCTTGAGTTTTTTTTTTAAATTCTGTTCCTAACGTAAAGGGTGTCCCTGAATTAACTGAAGATTTGATTTAAATAGAAAACACAGTTTTTAGTATTTTTGTTGTTATTTTTTTATTGAATTATAAAGTAAATAGGATAGGGTTATTTATGGAATAACACATCGGGCAAATGGCCTCCACGAATTTGCTGACACATACGCACTCTTTTGTCAAAATTTTCCATGAACGTTTGGCATAAATGTGGTTGAATTTCGGTGATGCAGCGTTGAATTTCCTTTTTTTAATGCACGGGTGGATATGGGCTAGGGGGCCAATTCTCATCACCGAAACGAGAGAGTACACGACAAAATTGGTCAAAGAACAAAAGTACAAATTATTTGAAAACTATCTTTGTTTAAAAATAGACTTTATTGTTATTGCAGCCCCAAGGAATATTGGCCACATCACTTTCATCCAATTTCTGCACAAAGAACTGTGTTATGGATTTTCAACAACACTCTCACGCACTGCTTCGATATTGACATTTGAACGGCTTGTTTTTGGGTGACCAGTGTGTTTAGTGTCTCTAACTGATCCAGTCTCCCTAAATTTTTCAATTAATCTCTTCACATTTGATGAAGTCAAAAAACACTATTCCGACCATATTTTGTATGAAATTTTCGAACTGCGGCCGCCAAACTTTCATTATTTTTGAGATAAGGTTCAACAATTAAGACACGTTGTTCTATCGTGTAACGCTCCATTTTTACTAACCCTAAACTGTCAGCTGTCAAATTGCTTTTTTTTTTGTGTTGCCAGCACTTTACTGCACAAATGGCGGGAAATTCAAATCTTGCGTTAATTCTGAGACACCCAATATTAATGTTGTCAGGTCAGAAGCAGGAATGGTTTTGAAATTTTCCTTCTATTCTACTGAAATTAAAAGTTCTTAAAATTCAAAAATACAACATGTAGTAAACAATTGAAATTCAAAAAATCGAGTAACCAATAAAACCATCAAAAATTGTCAACAATATCTCATAAAATTAATAAAACCTACTTAAATCACTTAAATATACGAATATTAGCGCTGATATTACAATAAAAAAAGGGTTATCAGTTGCCGAAAGACAATAATGCTGTTTTGTAATATGTATTTTATTTTTGAATAAGCACTGGCATGCTTTTCTCAAATGGTAGAGTTTTGAACTAACAGAAAATAGAAAAAATGCAACAAAAAGATAAAAAATAAAAATAAAAGGGAAAAACACTCATTTTTCTGTTGTTCGTGAGGTCTCCTTGCCCCAGTAGTGAGCTGTTTTTGAGAGTTGTATTAGTTTGGAGTTTTTAGAGAATAGTTTGGAGAAAATTTGTGGTAAAAATCTATCTGTTTTATCAGTACAATATAATTCATAGGTATTCAAATCATGTCAGTAGTGAGTTATATCAGCGATTCCATGGCATACATTTGGCTCGAAATACATATTACTTTGAAAGAAGAGATATTTAGGAATGTATTTTTGAATTTGTTGTATCGTTACCTTCTTAACGTGTCTTTAATTATGCGTAAAGACCTGCTAAATAATTACTTACAGTAAAAAAAAAAATATTTTCAAAAAAGTCGAAGTATCTCTATAGTATTATTTAGTTAGTGTTGTTAATTTTGTTACATAAATAATTTTTTTTTAATTTTAACAACGTTTATTAAGATAAAATTACAATCTGCCTGATTAGGCTATAAGTCATTGTAATAAATGATCTCATTCATACCAATTTACAATTTTCATTCACTCGCTCATTCATACTATATATACAAACGGACCAGAGGCCCCCCAAGTCCACATGGTAGTATCGCTTCTCGGCCTATCGGCTAAGATCAAAGTGTAGTACATAAATAATAACGTATGAATGATAGCATCATTAAACGCATGCATTATGTATTAAAACAGTATTATTTAAAATTATGGCCAATTTAGTGCTGATTAATTGTGTAATTACTGATGGCTGTTATGATGTTATTAGCCACAGTCCAGTGGTTTCTTCTTATGCTTGTAAAAACGTCAAAATTTATGTTACGTCACTAAATATTTCTTCCGTAAATTTATGTCCGTAACGATAGTAATAATATATAGTTGTCTTTACTTTGATTTTTATCCTTAGGAATGTATTCAAACAGATTTTGAATGTTGGATGCTGTCAGGACCCCTGAGGACTCTGGTCGGATGAATTTTACACAATATTTTTCAAGGGTGCTTGCCTATGTTAAATAAATAGGAGCCTGTTTTAAATATCTCGGTTATACATTGGGAATATGAACCCAAGACCATTTGGTGTGATCTTCCAAAACTTATATAACGAGTGCTATGCAACTGTTCTGCGAAGGTGACTTAGTTCTTCTGAAGAGTCTGGTGAAGTGACCGTCGCCCTACTCTGCAGATAGCTCACGTATTCTCCTGTTTAGGACCGTCCCGTCCTAGGCCAGGATATGTGTCAGCAGATTAGCACAACGGGGGATATCCTGTGCCTTTTGGCGGAGGGCACCTCTGCAGAATTCTGAACAGTTGTCGCTTATGAATTAAGCCCGCGTTTGATTTTCCGTTTTCGGGCCGTTGCTAATGCAAGATCAAGGTCAGGATCGATAATCTTTGAATCGATAGTTGAATATTAATATTTCGAAAAAGGCGCTCCTGTTCGTTATTCAATAAACAATAATTCTGTCACACTTCAAACATAAGTCGACCGCCGAGGTCACCACCGTAGTTGGTAGATGGCGCTCTTTTCTGGCGCTGACAATTTTAGATAATCAGCCACTTTAAGTAATCTTTGTAGAGGAGAGTTTTTTAAAAGAAAAGCTTTATAACGAAGTATAATAAAAACACTGGTATATACAAATATTAAGAGTTACGTTACTACATACTAGGTGGAAGGTCTAGGCACAAGTGGGGTCTGGGGCTAAAGCTGAGACATATATGTAAAGAATGTTCCAGAATTAACGCAAGATTTGATTTTAAAAACACAGCTTTTAGAATTTTTGTTGTCATTTTTTTATTGAATTATAAAGCAAATAGGTCAGGGTTATTTCTGGAATAACACATTGGGCAAACGGCCTCCACGACTTTGCTGACACATACGCACTCTTTTGTCGAAATTTTCCATGACCATTTGGCATAAATGTGGTTGAATTTCGTTGATGCAGCGTTGATGAATTTCGTCTTTTAATGCACAGGTGGATGTGGACTTGTTGACATACTCCTTTGACTTCAAATAAGCCCATAAAAAGAAATCTAAAGGTGTAAAATCACACGATTTAGGGGGCCAATTCTGATCACCGAAACGAGAGAGTACACGACCTGGAAATGCCTCATGCAGTATTTGAATTGTTTCATGGGCTGTATGGCATGTGGCGCCATCTTGTTGAAACCACATATTGGCCACATCAATATCATCCAATTTCGGCACAAAGAACTGTGTGTGGATTTTCAACAACACTCTCACCCACTGCTTCGATATTGACATTTGAACGGCTTGTTTTGGACGACCAGTGTGCTTAGTCTCTCAAACTGATCCAGTCTCCCTAAATTTTTTAATTAATCTCTTCACAGCTGATGAAGTCAAAACACTATTCCGACCATATTTTGTATGAAATGTTCGAACTGTTGGCGGCCACATTATTTTTGAGATAATGTTCAACAATAAAGACACGTTGTTCTATCGTGTAACGCTCCATTTTTACTAACCCTAAACTGTCAGCTATCAAATTGTTTTTTTTTTTGTGTTGCCAGCACTTTACTGCACAAATGGTGGGAAATTCAAATCTTGCCTTAATTCTGGTACACCCTTTATAAGAAAGGATACGATCCTGGAAGTAAGGAGGTCTTGGGGGGATGTGATCGCTTACTTAAGAAATAACAGGAGCCATCAGTGACTTCCATGAAGTCACGAGACAAGCATACAGTTCTGCTCAAGACCCTTCTACTTGATCTTAGTAAGATTATAAACATTATATACAAAGCGAGCGTTATGAAACTTTATATTTATTATTTTTATTATTATTATTTATTATTATCCCACTGTTTCCCTCACAATTCTCAAAGCTCTTACTGATACAATCTCCTATGACTGCATTGAGAACATGAGTCGTACCAGGTATCTGCCAAATAAAAAATAAACTGGCAGTATCAGGCTTCTAACCAAAGACCTTTGGGTATTTGTTTAGATTGTGGCCTTAGAAAATTCATAATGGGAATTATTATTAATTAAAAAGTATGTGATTTTATATTAGAATTCCAGATACGACTTGTACCATGATTTTAATGGTAGTCTATTTGAGTCAGAACCGAGTCAGATAAATGCTTCTAAACTTGGAGTGAAATTATATTTTATCTGTCCAGAGCCGGACGAAAAATCGTCTCCAATTTCATGCGCTTTAAAAGGGGCGCTGTTTCTCAATTTGTACAGCCCTCGGTTCTTTACCGGTGTAATTTATGTCGGGCAAGTATTTCTCTTACAGCCATGAACTGAATGTCTTAGATGTCCAAACTTCCTCAAGGTATTTAGGGCAGAGCTCGTGTCTCTGGAGCTGCCAACCGGAGTCGCATGCCTTGACGCAATCGCCACGTCCCCTTTATTTCTGAATTCACGGCAACGCCTGCCTCCTCCGCCAGGAGGACACACTCTTCAGAAGGAGAGAGAAAGTCCAGCAAGAAAGGTAATTAAACCCGGACGACTTAATGTCCTGGAATAATCAGATTCGCCGTAAGTGTAGTAAGTGGGCGGCAGGACCGTTTTCTACTCGTACGGACGTGTAGGTGGTTGTAGAGCAATTACAAAACATTTTCCAGGTTTTACATTTTCGAGTACTCTCTAACGGTGGCAAGAGGCCTTGGTTGTTATCTGGAGACTTCCGTGTAATATTATTATTATTAATAAAACAGCTTTATTATGATACAATTACAATCTGCCTTATTGGGCAATAAGTAATTGTAATAAACGATCTCATTCATAACATATTTACAAAGAGCCCAGAGACCTCCCAAATCCACCTGCGAAAGAGGAAGCGGAGTCTTGGGAAGTCCCCCACGCTCCTCCGTCAGCCATGTCACTGGATACGAACCCGTGGAGGCTGACGAAGATCGCGAGAGCCACAGACGCCCAGGACATGATACGTATTTATATCAGGTCACAAGGCCACTGCCTTTTTAGTCTCCGAGGAGGTTATAGGGATGGGTGGTGCAGTGCAATGACTGTGCTAGGGAATTAGGGGGGTTGGATAGGTTACTACGGAATTTCATGAACTTGTAAGCTATATTAAGATCGTTATGAAGGGTTTTGTTGCTGACGTAATAAGGGGGCATTTATTATTGTTCTCAGGAATATTGATTGAAAGGATTGGATACGATTAATGTTCGACTTTTTTGCTGTTCCCCATAGCTCTATTCCGTATGTCAATCCGTGTAATATTAATGAAGTTTCACAGTTATTGGCTGTATCTTTAGCAGTATAATTTGCGCTGGAGTCGTCAGTGACACGCAGAGTTAAATTCACTGCTAACACAAATCAAAAAAAAAACAGGCCATCTTGGCGTCGGCCTTTAATTTAGACAAATAAATAAACAACTTAATCGCAATTATGAAGCCCACCCCACTATCTCTAACTGTCTAGGAGTTATAGACGTTTTTATATCGGTACATTAATAATTTATTTTCCAGAATTTACCACCGTAATTTTAATTTTGATCAATTTAAAATTACACTAAACACAATTAACAATTACAATAAACACGCGACCATAGTCCAATGACGATGGTGTTGGAATTTACATTAGAAATTAGCATCGGCACTTGCGTATTGGAGTGCAAAACCACCAGTTGGTGTAGTATTTATGAACTACTAATTTTCTGTTAATCATTTTTAATCAAAAAAAAAATAATTGACAAAATCAAAATTTTTAGCCAAAGAAAATATTTTAGTCTACTTTTAGATAGATAGTTAAAAACTTCTTTATTGTGATACAATTACAATCTGCCTTTTATTTGGAAATAAGTAATTGCGATAAATGTTCTCATTCATAATATATTTGCAATTTTAATTCACTCGCTCATTCATACAGTATTTACAAACAGCATAGAGTCCTCCCAAATCCTCATGGTTGTCACTCCCCTTGCGTGTGAAAGAGGAAGTGTAGTCTTGGGAAGTTTCCAACGCTCCTTCGTCAGCTGCGTCACCTGATACGATCCAGTGGAGGCTGACGAAGATCGCGAGAGCCACAGACGCTCCGGATATGATTGGAAAAGTGGCCATAGCCAGGACTGTCACGTATTTTAGCAGGTCACAAAACCACTGCCGCTTTAGTCTCCGAGGAGGATTATAGGGAATAGTCGCGTGGTGTAATGTCTGTTACGAACGTAGGGTATATTAAGAACGTTATGAAAGGTTTTATTGATGGCGTAATAAGGGGAAGAACTTTTTTCCTCCCACCCTCTATTCCGTTTATTAAAGCTCTATTCCGTATTTACTGATCGGTTTAAGTATAACTTTGTAGATTAGCAATTTATTATCCATCGCTAGTCTACTTTTAAAGTGATATTAAAGGTTGCTTGAAATTATTCTTAATTGTATCACAAAGCCTACTTTCTTTGTATTGTCTATTACCCTTATATTTTCCCCATTATCATACAACAGTATTCTTCTATTGTATGGTTGTACTATTGAACACATGTGCCCCCCTCTTCAAAAAAAAAAAAGTGTAAGCCCTTGAAATACAAGCAAAGTCTCTGCTCCATATAACCATGCAGAAACTACCCCCCCCCCCCCACTTGTGAAGATGTTAAGATTGCAGACAAAGATCGGACTTGGTCCCCCAGACCCAGTGACTACCCTGGACCGGTACAAACCAGTTCCTCCTGCCAGACTGCATACCTCTCTGTATTAGGCTGTGTCTGTGATAGCTTTGTGAGAGGAGTCGGTCGATATATGAGCCACTGGAGTCCAGTCCATTCGCGGGCGGGCATTCGCCATCAGTCGAAGGCAACTAACCAAAGAGCAAAACTAACTCATTTGCGATTCAAACACTCCACCCTGACCGATAACGTTATCGAGAAAGTTCATTGCTACTGGGCGTGATCTAAATGGGTCGCTTTTAGCTCTGTCCTAAGTTAAATATTACCCACCTATGTACTACTTACTACGAGGCTTTCAGAACAAAATTGGTCAAAGAACAAAAGTACAAATTATTTGAAAACTATCTTTGTTTAAAAATAGACTTTATTGTTATTGCAGCCCCAAGGAATATTGGCCACATCACTTTCATCCAATTTCTGCACAAAGAACTGTGTTATGGATTTTCAACAACACTCTCACGCACTGCTTGGATATTGACATTTGAACGGCTTGTTTTTGGGTGACCAGTGTGTTTAGTGTCTCTAACTGATCCAGTCTCCCTAAATTTTTCAATTAATCTCTTCACAGTTGATGAAGTCAAAAAACACTATTCCGACCATATTTTGTATGAAATTTTCGAACTGCGGCCGCCAAACTTTCATTATTTTTGAGATAAGGTTCAACAATTAAGACACGTTGTTCTATCGTGTAGCGCTCTATTTTTACTAACCCTAAACTGTCAGCTGTCAAATTGTTTTTTTTTGGGGGGTTTCCAGCACTTTACTGCACAAATGGCGGCAAATTCAAGTCTTGCGTTAATTCTGGGACACCCTATATAACTTATTGCTTCTGAAATGCATGAGATCTAACAAGTAACCCACCTGAATCGGACAAAATCTAATCACAAGCTAACTATAACTGCAGTAGTTGAATATTAGATTCAACTATTTGCTACATTTGCAGTTAATAGTTAATCAATTACAACTACTTTTCCTAACTTTTAGTTAGCAGTTAATATTTTTAACTAATAAATACTATTCGGGAAAAAAAAAGCTAGAAGTGACCACGTCTATAAGATAATTTGCGAAAACTTTTGAATATTCTGATTTGATTTCAGATGTATTTACATTTTAATAACAAAGGGTAGATTAGGAATAGGAAACATGGTTTGGGAGAGAAAACTTAAAAAAGCTAAAAAAAACCCTTACGATGATCCATGAAGTGCAAAAAAGTCTGATAAAAAACCTTAAAAGTTGTACGAGTGACTTATATCGGTCAACTAGTGAGAAAGTATCGGTTCTTAAATGACCCAAAAAGAAAAGCAATGTTGGACTCCTGGTAAATGAGTTTGTCCTCTGTGTCTCTGACTTCTTCAGAAAAAAATTAAACCTTTACAAAAAAAAACAAAATTAAAAAGCAGAAACGTTACCTGCTCTTAAAAAAAACAACTGTTAGCTATGCACATTTCTCTTGACTGCGTCCATTTTTTGTTTTTTGTGTTGAAAGTTCTTGACAACAGTGACACTTTTCTATACATCCATATCGAGAACATAAATCTTTTGACAACTTCTTTGAAAAAAAAAAAAAATGGTTCATTTCATTAGAGAGTAATGCTACACACAACGTTGGTTGAGGGGGTACTCGCACGATTTATGACGGCAGTACCATTAAGGAAACAATGAGAAATGCTGGGTTTTAATCAATAAATTATATAATGATATACATACCTTATTGCTTCTGAAATGATCAGTATCTCATGCTAACAAGTAACTGCAGATTCAAGTACTTACTACATTTGAAATTAGTAGTTAATTACTTACAACTACTGTGTGCAATAAGAATGACTTTCTGCGTATGCATAACATACTTATAACTTAAGCATAACTTATAACTGCAAAGACAGTACCCTGACTTTCGAGTTCAACAAACAAGAAGCAAACATGTCAATTGGGAATAGTGGGGGAATATGAAAGAATCAAGATCGGTAAAAGAGAAGTCAATGAAATGCGCCAAAAAGTTTGTTTATTGAAAAATGATTAGAGTTTTTAACAATAAACTGAAACGCGTCAAGACACAAACATATATATATATATATATATATATATATATATATATATATATTGAAACCTACCTCATTTTTTACCATTTCTTTTTCTACTTTATTTGATCAATTTAACTTAACTAATTTGGCAGGTCCGTCATGAGATCTTTAACTCAAATTGTTTTATGTCTTTGACATAGGAATTTATCCCGATTGAATCGCCCGATCTCAAGGCTAATGTTGTAGTTATTAATAAATTGAGAAACTAGGAATTGTGAAATATATTCAAATAAGATGGTTATAACAAATAATTATAATTATATAGAGTGCAGACAAAAAGTATAAAAAAATATTCAATTCCTTTTAAATTAGGATAGTTACTACTAATTACAAAAAACATGAAATTTGAGCTCAATTTCTTTTAATGGATCCATAATAAAAACAATATTAATATCACCCAATCGATGATCTTCCTTTTATCCAATCAACGTTACTTCTGCTGTTGGTTCTTTTCCTCTCTTCCTGTTGGTGACCGCCAATTCGGAAGCTTGCTCTGGTTCGCTCTTCTAGACGGTTGGGCTAAGACTGCCCGTTTATCTCATCCCCACTCCTAAGAGCATAAGGGAAGATGCTTACCAGATGGGAGGGTTGGTGGTCATGATATTCTCAAATATCATGAATGTTACAATATATATAATCTGAAAACACAACATTTATTGCTGGCTTACAAAACCTGCAAGCAAACCATTGACGAAAATTGTGCTATTATACAGATTGAATTTTTAGAAAATTTCAACTTTAAGCATCACACAATGGAGTTATGTATTTAATGGATATAAAACCATCATCATTTGCTACAATTTCAGATAGTCTTGAACATGGACCTCCCGCCATTTGGGCACACCTCACACCGATATTATATCGTTTATTGAAACACCCAACGATCCAATTCACCAAAAAATTCTTTCTTGCCATGAATGGTTTCTTGTGGGTTTCAGTCATCGCGGTACTTTTTTGAAGCTGTGTGGCGTTGGTTGGGCAGTATAGAGAGCGGTGGTATCGCTACTCCCAATATGCTTCATGATACTCTAAGGAAATTTGACTCATATATCATGTTGTTCTTCATTGGCAAAAGTGATGGGGAAAACAAATCAACCCTTATTCCACCGAATGGCAAGGAGAACAGCAAGAGAACATTCATGCATAACATTTTTTTTTTGCCGTAACCATGCTCTTGCAACTCTCAATGGAGAACTGCTATTATGTTTGAAGACGAGCCCCGGGTGGTTCTACGTGAAAGGACTACTGCTACCACTCAAGATGAAAGCAGTGACGTCTTTTTCCTCCTGACAATGACGAACCAATCATGTACAAAACTGATTACAGCCAATTAAGGGTGTCCGTGTCCTTGTGGCATTGTTCGGTGGTTCGAGGAAGTTTGCGACCGCGTGCCTTAGTGGGATTGATCATGATCATAATGATGGAAATGTCAATGTGAAATTAATGAAACAATACAAAAACACGACAACTCCTTTGAAAAAACCAGGGTTTATTAAAGAGTAATACTACACACAAAGTAGGGTATGGCATTGTGTGCAATAAGAATGACTTTCATTGTATGTATAACGACTGTGATAACTCGGGAGATAAAAGAACTTTTCAGAACGGATGAAGATGTTGAAGGCTATATCGACTTGACAGAGATTTTGGGAATGATGCCTGACCCCAAGATTGTTCTCAAAGAGAACAGAGTGTTTTATAAAATCCTAGGGTCAGTTGAAGTTACAAAAACTAGTGATACCTTTTTTTACCACTTTTAAAACTTGTGTGATAAATAAGTTCATTGTAATGTTGTTCACTCAGTGATACAGATATTTGTTTTAAGTTTTATGGCTGTTTGTATTATATGTTTTTTAATGTTATAATGTGAATGTTATATCTAATTATTATACGATACTCACAAAGTCATGTATTTCTTAAATGTTCAATTGAAACACGAACTAAGTAAGTACTCATTTTTCAAGAAACCTTTTGAACAAATTCGTTTTCAAGCATTATTGTTTTCTTTTTATCTATTGCCCAAATAAATAGTTCCCCATAAGAGTTATGGTACAATAAACAGGTTGGAATTTGCGATCAATCAGTTTAGAGATTCATAACGTCTTGAGTGATTTTCTGAACTCTCAGACAAGTACCATAAAGCACTTCTTACAGCCAAAGAGTTGCGTGGTAACACGCGTGATAAACCCCTTTTCGAGTTAAAATTTTCAAAATTGAAAAACAAAAATACTAATACTGAAACAACTGACAATCGACAGTTAAATAATCTTTGTAGAGGAGAGTTTTTTAAAAGAAAAGAAAGAAAACCTTATTATGAAGTACAAGCAAAACACTGGTATATACAAATATTAAGAGTTACGTTACTACATACTGGGTGGAATGTCTAGGGACAAGTCGGGCCTGGATTTTTTTTTTTTTTTTTTTTTAATTTAAAAAAAAATATATATAATGTACAAAATAAATATTAAAATAATTCAGATACAATTTTATCCTCTTCCTGCATTTGGAGGAGTGCATGAATATATAATAATTTTGTTGTGGTTAAAATGTCATAGCCTCATATTCAACACTAGGTGATGAGGCTCACCTTCAACTGGTGAACCCTCACCGACACCAAACACTAAACACTAAAACACTAACTGTGGGGTCTGGGGCTGAAGCTGAGACATATATGTATAAGAAAAGGATAACATTCAGGGAATAAGGAGTAAGGGAAGTATGGAGGGTTGCTTACTTAAAAATAACAGGAACCATCAGTGACTTCCATCAAGTCACGTGGCAGGTAGCCAGTTCTGATCAAGTCCCTTCTACTTGTTCTTAGCATTATAAGTCTGGCTCTCAACTTTGTTATCTAGGGCACCTATACTAATATGCCAGATCAAATTTTATTCAAAAAGCTCTCGAACCAACTTACCAGGTCCAGAAAAGCAAAATGGCCAAATAATATGAGAATGACCCTCCATAGGTTTGGTCCTAAGTACTTGAAGATGTAATTAGGGCACCACAACGGCTAAAATCTTCCAATCCATGGTACATACGTATGTATCATCACGGTTGAATTAATTGATATATGACTATATAAACACATCTTATAAGGCTAAATATTGCATAATTTTCCCACCTCGCCTAACATTTGGATTTGCAGTTCTATAAGAACTATTGACGTATCCTAACCCTCTACTTGATGGCCAGAAATACCATACATTTTTTTTTTTTTTTTCAAAACCCCTTTTTTTGAACTTTTTTTACAAACAAATGAACAGTAACATGAACAACATATGCATAGCATAACATGCATTTGAAGGATGGTAGAATTACAAAAAATAATTTTTGTTTTGCAGTTAAAATTTGATTTTACCCTTTGGCTTAGAAATTCGGGAAAAATTACATACTAAAACAAAAATTTCCACGTGTATACTGGATTTATCAATTGGTGCTATTTTAAGCAGAAAGTGGTGATTCGACCCAAGAAGAAACTCATTGTTCCTTCAAAGAAACAAATAAAGGATCCCAAAGTATTGTAGGCTTCCACTGTAAGAACTACTTCTTTTTATTAGTATTTCATTTGGGTAGAATACCTACAATGGTTCTAATTTCTGTGAAGGCATTGTTATATAATGCTAAGAATATTATAATGCTAAAAGTAGAAGCGATACCCTTCTACTGTATACCTGCCTCGTGACTTTATGTCACTCAGTTCAATGTTATTTTCACTCATGGTTCCTGTTATTTTTTAAGTAAGCGACCGCATCCCTCCAAGACCTCCCTACTTCCCAGAACTACCCTTTTCTTATATATATGTCTCAGCCCCAGAGACACTCGTCCTTAGGCATTCCACCCAGTATGTAGTAACGTGACTCTTAATATTTGTATATACCAGTGTTTTGCTTGTACTTCATAAAGCTTTTTCTTTACTTTCTTTTAGTTTTAAAGACTCTTCTCTACAAAGATTATTTAACTGTTGGATACAAGCTGCAGCCGCAGCACCCATCCTTCTATAATTGTCCTTTCCTGAGAATATTCGTGCTATGCCAAAAGATCTCTTGAGAGCGGAGGAGTGTCGGCCGTCAGGCAGAAGAAACCTTTCTTATCTGTGCCCAGGAAATCAACTTCCCAGAAACGGACTTATTGAATCCGGTCGGTGCTTAAGTCTGTTTTTTTATCTGAAGCGTTGTTTCTTCAGGTCTGACAAAGGCACTCCTGGAATAGTAAAACGATTAAGTCCTGACTTTTTTTTTTTTTTGGTGAAACTGGCTTTTCTTCCACTTATAAAATTAAAGTATATGCATCCTGGAGTCTTATTTAAAATAATCCCTTGAACCAGGTCGCTCAAAAGAGTATTCGGTTCTCAAGTGTCTGAAACTGTGTGTGTTCTCGCTGCCAAACCAGTGACATCGGTAAGTTAGTTCAGGCAAAGTGTGTGTGTTTTGCATAATAGCGATGTACACTTCGGTCTGAGATATGCCTGTTTGCCTAACAGCGAGTATGTATACACTTGGTTGTTTTGTTAGATCTTGCAAGATACTATGCTTAGTTTTTTTCTTCTTGCAATAAATGGTGAAAGTGGTTTCTCTTGTCAACCTGTGTCTAACCAATCGAACGAAATGTTTGGTGCGTGTGAATGATTCGTTCTTTTAGTTACATAGAAGGAGCGATAATTTGTATCGCACTATTGTTTACTATGTATAATAATAATAATAATAATAATAATATAGTTTGTTGTAACAACTGTACCGAGAAATGAGGTTGTGTTGTATCACCCCTGTTTTGAAGTCTGTTTAGGGTCTTTTTTGGAACAGGGACCCCACTACCATTGTTTTGGTTATTTTGCCACCTTTGACCTTTCCTGTAATGTTTTTATCTATATTTATGTTTACTTTGACCCGTCTTAGTGAACCTTGCTACCTGATAATATTTCAGTTTAGTTTTGTCATCCTGAAGGGAAACATCATGCCGTTAATTGATTTAGCTGCTGAAGTAGATGCAAAGGAAAAAGCGGTTTTGTTTCTTCAATCTAATGGGGTATTGCATATTGAAAAAATGTGTTCTAATGGCCATCAAATGAAACTTTATCCAGGCGAAAAGGATAGATGGAGATGCAACGTGAGAGGCTGCAAAGAAACCTTGGGATTGAGAAAAGGAACATTTTTGGAAAACAGTAATTCACAATTTAATTAATTTGTTATTTTGCTATACTGCTGGACAAAAGAATATACATATACTAAATTTTTGGAGGGCCAGGGAAAACAGTTGAGATAGACGACTCGAGTTTTTCTCGGCGCGAAATTCACGTTGGTAGAATTTATCCTAATCAATGGTTCTTCGGAGGTGTTTGTCGGGAAGATAAGCAATGCTTCATGTATTGCGTGCCAGACCGTACATCGGAAACACTACTGAAAACAATATCAGAATGTATTCACCCCGGTACAACCATTATATCTGACATGTGGGCATCCTACACCCGCATTATTAACATACCAGGAATGAATTACCAGCATTGTACTGTGAATCATTCACAAAATTTCGTAGATCCCACCACAGGTAGTCATACACAATGAATTGAATCGTTATGGGCACAAGCAAAGGCAACAAACAAAAAAGAACATTGTCCAAGAAGAAGTTTGATAGACTCATATTTGTGTGAATTTTTACGGCACAGCAGAAATAGCGTTAATAATTTGTTCAATCAATTAATAAATGAAGTACATTTTTGGCCACGAGAAAAAATATGTTCAAACACTAAAACATCTTTAACTAAACACTTTCCCCGAACCTTTCATTTACAGATAATAGACTAGAGGAATGATTACAAACAATCAGGGGTCCCTATTTCCAAAAAGACTCTCTGTTCATATGCAGACATAAATAAAGAATTTACAAACATTCTGATATGAGAGAGGTCCATCCGAAAATTATTCTTCAAAAGATACACCTTTTCGCTGATTGTATTTTGTGACGTTGCGTTTGAAATACGTTGCGCAATGGTTGAGTTATTTGAGTTCGAATCGGTCACAAGCGTGTTGTATTCCTGGAAAAAATCCCTCCCCCTATTAGGGGATTGTTCCCTTCAACCCTCTAACTGGAGAGTCTAATTGAGTAACAAGTTGAATTTGAAACAATTACAGTTCACCTTGATAAGTCAAATATTACTTTTAGAAGTTTGCTGGTATGATATTGGTATAACATAGTATGGACCTTTACTCACAATTTTTTTTTGGTTTTGAAAAAAAACCTAACCCTAATTTGCAAGGTATCTGATCTTTGGATCAACTTGGGTCGATCACTTAACATCCAATATTTGAGAGCGTGTTAAATGCAAATCAGTGTTTATCATTAATGAATGATTACTTAGTTTAGTTCATTAAAGATCTTAGTATTCATTTTATAAATAGGCTAAGTCTGTAAAATAGAAAAAAAAAGGAAAAAAAATTAGTATTCGTAAAGTTGCTGAAAAAGGGAACCAGCTGTTGAATAAGCTACCCTCACTGCTCTTTACAAACAGGAATACTAAGTCACCCCTGAGAGGTGTAGTCTAGGCCAGACTAACTACAGCGGTCTGTGTAATTGACATAGTAACGTTAGTATTAGTAATAGCAGTTCAGTTAGGCGACTATCTCAGGGTAATAACCCTAACAGACTCCGCGTTACCCTAACGATGAATGTACTAAGTAGTTTTTTTTAGTTTTAGTTTTAGTAGGATCATTAATGACATCATTAGGATTAATGACTCATTTATGTTCTGTCGGTCATCCATCACACAATACATAGGCTATAACTCTTAATATATCTTAATAGATAAACATTTCATTACATCGAACAGCTAATATGTGTATTATATAATAATAATAATAATAATAGGGGGACCGGAAAGTAATGTGGTTTTTTTTTTTACATTATAGTCAAAAAATAAATTTTTAACAAGTTTTTGTTTTTAATCAACGATGTCATCCCCCTCGTTATCAGCAACCTTTTGCCATCTAGTGTGTAAATTTTCAATGCTTAATCGATAAAAAAACAATTGGTTTTTGTGCAAAATATCTGGAGATGGCATTTTGGACATCATCCGAATTTCCAAATTTTTATCGATCGGAATTAATGGAAATCCGATGGCGCAATTTCGATGGCGAGTACTGTAGGTGAGGCTGGAGATGGAAAATGGGTCCTCTATGATGACTCAAAAAGGCGCTTTTGTATGTTTGGTAGAGTATTCGCGGGGTCGTTCATCGCTGATACCTGGAAAAACTGTGAATGCACATCTTTACAGTGAACAATTGGATCGAGTGAGGCGATTTTCAATAAAAAAAGGCGTTATTCTGCAACACGGCCCCACTGCGCCTATTTTTTCCGCAAGAACCCTGAAAAAAATGAATTGGGGTGGGAGGTATTGCCTCAACCACCATACTCGCCCGATATCGGATTTCCATTTATTCCGATCGCTACATTTTCTAAATGGCAAAAAAATTCAAAATTTGGATGATGTCCGAAATGCCATCTCCAGATATTTTGCTCAAAAACCAATTGATTTTGATAGATCAGGCATTGAAAGTTTGCACACTAGATGGCAAAAAAGTTTGCTGATAACGAGGGTGATTACATCGTTGATCAAAAACCAAAACTTGCTAAAAATTTATCTGTTTGAATTTAATTTAAAAAAAAAACGACATTACTTTCCGGTATCCTCAATGTCTACAATATATAATTTTCTGATGCCTCACTACATAATAATACCTGTTGTTGTTTACTATTAATCTTAATTATATATTTTTTTATTTTAATCTGTTTGTTATTATTTCGTCAGTTAAACATAATTAATACTGAATTATTTGATACTGAACTCACAGGCTTAGATGTTGTTAGATAATATGTTAACAATTATTATATATTTAATAAAAATCAAAGAGAGAGAGCATTGTTTTTGGAATCGTTCACTCTTTCAGTGGCGTTTTTGTTTGAAAAACTCTACTCTTCGTTTATGGATTTTGACAATAGGCCCTCAAAATCACCCTTTCATTAAATTTCAACACCAGATAAGTTTCGAAGGGGAAGATGCATTCGCTACTTAGCAGCTTTGTCACCGCAAGAGGTGCTTTCACTGTTCAGCAATAACCGTAAGCCAATATCCGATCATTGCTGCCTCTCAGGACAGACTAATGCGACATCTGGCAAAGAGAGTTGTTTGTTGTAGCCAGGCTCTTTCACTTTGTGAAAGGGATATGAAGGCGCGAGTCATCCGGATGAAGGTGCGTTCTAGATGTCGATGGAATGTCGCCATTAGGGGATACTCCGATAGGACCAAAAAGAGTTCGAAATACCCATTGGAATTTAGTTGAACCTTTGCGTATGTAAACATGACTCGGTGGAGTACGGAAAAACTAAAGCAGGTATATTTCATGGCCCATAAATAAGATAACTTTTTTAAAGAACCTGCCTTCGTAAATTCGATGAACGAGGCTGAGCGAAAAGACTGGACTTCATTTGTTGCAGTGGAAATTTTCTGGGCAAACTCAAACCTGAATGGTTGAACTGGTAAACGAGATGCTTAACAGTTTCAAATCCCTTTGGTGTAACATGTATAAATGTGCATTATTTACACAGACCGTTTTCCTGAAAATTTAGGAGACACCAGTGAGGAACATGATTTTACCAGAATATTAAAACTATGGAGGCCCGCTACCAAAGAAGATTGGATACGCTCATGAAAGATTACTTCTGGAGTTTACAAAGAGAATTTTCCAAAATGCATTCAAGAATGTCACGGAAAAAAAGCTTGTTCAGAAAACTCTACTCTCTGCATTTTGACAATAGGAACTCAAAATCCCCAGTTCATTTCTTAGTATATTTTTTTTTTCATTTTATTCTTAATTTTCAACCCTGGATAAGGTCGATAAGTTTCGAACGGGAAGATGCACTTGCTGCTAGCCACTTTGTCACCGCAAGAGTATTGTTCACTTCTCAACAATAGTGTTTAGTAATTAGTTTGTTTGATCGATGGCTTTTTCCTCTAACTCTGCACATAATAATATTTGTATTGTAAACCCCGACTTTCTCTCTCTTCCTCCTCCCCCTAAATGTTTACAGGAATCTGGGGGGAAAATATTAATGCCAGGAGAGGGCATTACCCAAGGACAGGGGAACCTGAAATATTACAGGGAATTGACATATCTAGGGGAAGACATTTAGATGACCGACATTTATTAAATGATAATAAACAAATAGCATTTGATAAAAAAAACAAAAAAAAATCCTTAAGCTATTTGATAAAAAAAAAATACTTAAACTATTTGATAAAAAAAAATAATTAAACTATTTGATAAAAAAAATAGTAAACTATTTGAGAGAAAAATTACTTAAACTATTGGACAGAAAAATACTTAAACTTTACTAAACTTGAAACTTGTAAACCAGAGTTTTATTAACTTAAAGTTTGCTGATCGAAGAATGAGAACAAAATAAATACATCACTGTCCGTGTTTATCTATACGTATGCATAGTTTGGTGTTATTTGGTGTAAACTGATGAACGACGTAAACAAACAACATAAACCCTCGGTATGTGGAAGCTACGTCCAACGAGGTTACCTGTCGTAGCTAGATAGTGGATTAGTCAATCAGCTGTGAGGTTCCAGGTGGAGGGAATCGGTGAGTCGATGATCGATATGCTCATATCCATACTAGTTCCAAGTCAAATCTCCAACCAGAGGTGCTCCCCATAAACCATAGGCCGATAAGTTGGTGAGATGAGGGGGGGGCGCTCCGGCGGGTGTTGGCCAACCCAGCTCTGGATACACACACTGACTGCAAGCGACTGATCCCGGTGCTCCGTCCTTTTAATCCTCTATAAAGGATGTAGGGTCTTACGGGGCCTCGGAGGCGTCCCGCACCGTTATTTGTTTTGTTTACTTTCCAGCATATTTCCCATAAAACAAAATCAATACACTCACATTTGAAACACAAAGATATTCTTAGAACATTTATAATATTATCAATAATTATTAATTCTTTATATAAAACTAACCAAATACAAAAAAATATTTATCTCTAATTTACACTTTTTTTTTTTTTTTTTTTATCATAAATTTTACGAGGGTACTTTGTTAGATAATTACTTGTCAGCGCAAGACCCCTTATTCGGCTTAAACAATGACTGATAATTTTTTCCTTCAATAACTAAAATAAACGAATTACAGGCGTAAACAATCGCTAATTTACATTGGCTATAAAAGTCTATCGGTCACAGTATAGTACAAATTTTTTTAATTTAATCCATGGATTTAACTTACAATAGTGTAACTTATATTTCACTGAAATGTTATATATTAGAAATTTAAGCTCCTAGGCAAAAGCTTATGCCATATTTGAATTAAGGGAATCAAATTTATATGAAATCACCTCTAAATACTCCGGCACTAAAACAGCTGTGTTATCGAAGACATAGAGGGCTTTAAAACTTCCATTAGTCTCTACAACTGGGTACTGGACCCTGTGTATGTCCAAGACATTGAGGATGTGACAATGGTAAGCGTCACATCGGTGGAGGTCATCAGGTGTTCCTGACTGAGGTGAGTGTCGCCTAGCCTAAGTTTAGTGAGTCAAAACCACATCATCTCTTCTGGGCAAGTTTTAATTCTTCCTTCTTTGGGTGACAAACTTTAGTGGTTCCATCATTCTTTATTTGCTCCTAACCCTCGACATTGGGATACCATCCCAGAGTGTCCAGGAAGCCTTAAGAAGGAAACCCTACATCCTACATGTCTAACAGGATCTCATTGACTAACGGGTAATATACAGCTACACCTCACGACGCGCTGATCATTTGTTGATTCAAAGTCCCAGCTCTGAACATAAAGTTCTGACTTGGCCACACGCATATTTAAAGGCAACAGTCGACTTAAAAAATTGAATATGCTCCAAGTCAGTTGTTTTCTCATAACCTTTTACAACGATTTAAGGAAATGACAAACTACATTGGCCTGTGGGACTGGGGTTTTTATTCTGGCCAACTGCATTGCTGGGTTGGATGAAGCTTGACTGTTCTAGACCAGAAGCCAGCCTCAGGAGCTACCTGACCCCCTCTGCAAGGGCCTCTGAACTAGTTTTTTGCAGCTGCGTCTTTTATTGTTTACAATATTTTCACTGATATGACTTATTGTTTAGTAATATTATTTACATTTTCTTAAATTAATTTACAACATATTATAACCAATTTCTGGAGTTAAGGATATAAGCCTACATATAAGGAAAATTAAATGGAAATTGGCGGGGCACCTTGCCATAATTCAGGATGACAGATGGTCTTTAAAGGTTACCGAATGGATCCCATATAATTTAAAGAGAAGGCGAGGAAGGGAACACAGGCGCTGGAGTGATGTCCTCAAGACTGTCGCTGGGCCCAATTGGATGAGAACTGCTCGTGATAAAGCAAAATGGAAAGAACTATGGAATGAAATTGCGAGCTCCACTCCCCAGTAGGTTTTGGTCTCCAGGGAAGTCAGACCATCACTCCCATTAAGGGGAGGCCTGCACGAGCCAACATGTTCCAATCATATCTGCTTATTTATAGTCGTAAAAATATTGCAAACAGTTTTTTGAAGTACTAAGTATAACTTTGTAATAGATTATTATTAATTGTAAACAGAAGCAGTACTTTTTATTTATATTGTCGCAAGTTATTATTTATTTTTCAAAATATTGTTTGTTTCCTCATGCAATAAAGGCGTTATTTATTTATAACCAATTTACAATATATATACAATATAGTATAGGGTGATTCATCTTATGTAACTAGCGCTCGCTACGTGAACGATAAATAAACTCAAATCACAAAAGCGGTGCATAACTTAATCAGTTCCTTGCGGGTTCATGTTGATTTTTTCTACTCTCTAAATCGTTCATTATAAAGGGTAATTCTTCAACGCGATAATGATCTTCATTATCGTTATCAGTCGGTCGAAGAAGGACGAAGTAGATAGTTTCATCTGGTGCTCTTGTACTCGCCAAATAAGGACACAATTACCCTTCAAGTGCATATCCTTGGAAGGAGTACTTTCGTAAACTGAGAAGGGTTTATATTTATGCCGTGTTCTATTTGTAAGCAAGTCACGGCTTAGCTAAGCATCCATTACTTACTATTTCAATAGAGGAGACTTTGCATGTTTTAGCTAGAGCTAAGTCATTGAAGTTTCAACCAATTATGACAACATATCCATAAGTATGACCGTGTATGTTTCTTCATGAATATTCGCTTTAGCTGTCTTGTAAATTCCACTGTTAGTTTATTTATTTATTTTCCTTGTGTGTTAGACCCCGACTGCAAATAACCATCAGAGATTCAGTTCAGTGATTTATGTTTTATTTTATTTTTGTTTGTTTCATATCCCCTTGTTACAAAATATAGATTCTACAAACGAATCTATTTACAATTGCTTCATTATATTTCCTGCAGCTTGGCTACATTTTATACAAATTCTGTTTTCTACAAAAGTATAATGATGTACATTATACATTAATGGACTGAATTTATTAAAACTGATAGGGCTCACCTTATTTGTCATAGACTTAAAACTAACTTACATATAGCAACGAAATCTTAACCTAATTTTCTCCGACAATCTGTTGCCATCGATGTGGGAATGGTGGTGGGGTCATGGGAAGAGGTGTTAAGACTTCCTAATAAGGTTGTATCAATAGGTTTATGTTAATATTAGGTAGGTACGTTTATGTTGTCGAGTGAGCTGGGAAGAAACCTACATTAAAGTCAAGCGATAAGTTATCAGAAAACATAAAAATATTTAGAAAAAAAATTCAGTATGGATTTAATTCTACAATGGAGTCAATAATGAACACATAATACATAGGTTAGCAAGTGTCTGTTTGGCTGATGAGGAAGAGAATTCCAGCGAGAGGTGCAGTGAGACCACACACAGACACACCTTTAATGTGTTATATAAATTAATTTGAATGACGAAGCAAGTTACCTGCGGAACAAGAATTCGTTTCTAATTTAAAATTGGAAAGATCCTAGGGCAGAAAATTAGTAGTCAATCTAAAACGACTGATATACCCGACGCCGAAGACACGCCTAACCGGTTGTATCTATCAGGTCTGACTTCGGACCGTCGTAGGATAACAGCCTGTCATAAGCGGACATTTAAAGAACATAAAAAAGAAACGTTGATGGATGGAGAATGCCGCAGCTATAGCGGAACACAGCATAATTTCGCCAGACTATAATTTGCGGAGCCTAGATCTCCCTACAGCGGTATCCTGACCCCTCGATGTCCTGGCGGTCCTCCGAAGATGTCCTCAGGAGCATGTCTTCGCGGTGGTCTGTGGTTAGGGGTAGGGATTGGGCTAACTCCCGGCTGTTGGTTCTGCAGGAAAGCTAATGGACTTTCACGGCACACATTTGGATACGTTGGGATTCCGATTTTAAGATAATAGATACATTTTATGAAGCAATCAGTTTAAAATATATTAATTATAACTAAGCCAAAGGTGAATTAGACGCCATTCTTGTTGAAAATTAGTTTTGTCTCGTGGTCAACGATGCCTTTTAAACCTTAACAACTACGCTAAAAAACTAATATTTAACCCCTTTCTTTAATTATATTTTAGCCCTTGTCGTTGTTTTGACAAATAAAATAAAACCTAAATACAGCTGTTAATAAACCAAATTTAACTCAATAATATTTTCAGTTTGTGTATTTTCATCCGGTGACGCGGCTGACGGAGGAGCGTGGGGGACTTTCCAAGACTCCGCTTTCTCTTCGCGGTGGATTTGGGGGGTCTCCGGGCTGTCTGTAAATATTGTATGAATGATCGAGTGAATGATGAATTGTAAATATGGCATGAATGAGAGCATTTATCTTAATTACTTCTTGCCTTATAAAAGGCAGATTGTAATTATAGCACAATAAAGGAATTTAACAAGTTTGTGTATTTTGACTTTTTGGAGAAAATAATTAATTAACTTGAATTTTCCCCTTCATATCCCCTTTTTATTAAACTTTATGGAATTCAATATAGATTATAAATAGAAATGAATCTATTTACATTAAGTAAATATTAAATGTCCTATACTTGGCTATATTTTATGTAATTTTTAACAATTTTACACTGTGATTTGGGATTATTACACTGGTATAATGTACATTACACATTAAAGTGACGTGGGCTCACCTGATAAATCATAAAACTTAAAACTAAAGTTTACATCAAAGAAACACAATCATGACCTAATTTTTCCTGACAGTCTGTCGCCATCGATGCGGGAAGAGTGGTGGAGTCATAGTGTTAAACACTGGGTTTGTCAGGTGCTGCAACGAGTCAAAAAACTTTATGTGTCTCCGGTAGTCTTCCGTTCTTCAACCTCTCCCTCGAGATATGTTTGACCACTTTTCTCATGATTCCATTCTGGAATTTCTGGAGACATTTGACTGTATTGCCAGTCAAGTGAGTAAATAGCGGGGCACCGTACAGCAGAGCTGGCCGGAGGACACATTTATAGATCATGAGTTTGAGACGCAGCGACAAGTTGGGTGAAGTTAGCAAGTGCGATAGCCGGTAAGACCTTAGTCGTACTTTTTCTATTTAGTTACTGAAATGAGTAGAGAAATGGAGATGCCAATCCATTATTATAGCCAGATAGTACATTGTTTGTTGTACCAAACATTTTTTTGGGTACACAAAGCCAGGAGCTCTCTCTCAATTCTCTGTGAACAGCCCTACGTACACATTGGACTGTTGATGTAAACAATTTTAATTCGTTTATAAGGAGACAGCTAATAGTTTTAACATAAAAGTTTCAGAACATAGACATAGCAACCAAAAAACGCCAGCGCTGTTGTGAACATCCCTTCAGGATTAGTTTGTGATAGAAGATAATTTTTAACCGAAACAGAACAATATCTATTTCAAAATGGCGATTAGGTTGATATGATCTGATTGCTTGGAGAATGTGCTGCTTTAAAAAATAAGGGATTTTTCTATAGCGCTTACCGTGGAAGGGGAAAAAATTGTGTAAGATTTGAGACTTTAAGAATTATTTTTACAGTAGAGGGAAAAAGAGAGTCAAGTATTTACAGGACGAAATATTACACAATTACAAGAAGATTACACCGAGAACACCTCGGCGACACGACGACTGATATCCAACTTGTCGGTTTTGCCCAGACTAAAGTAGGGCTTAAGCCCCACTGTGCTTAGTAGCTTATGCTTAGCCGCGTAACTTTTGTATGGGCTCCTAATGCTCGGCTATTGTCGAGATTTGTGGCCATTGTCTAGTGCGGATCCGCTTAATCTTCAGTTCTTGCACTTCCCTGAAGGCGTTATACAATCCACGGTCATCCTCTCAGCGTCTTCCTACCTCCTGGGAGCTTTCCCCACCCGGCGGCGGTGGAAAGGTCAGGCTGCGATTCTGCGGTTTTCCCGGATTCCTAGCATATGTAGGATAGATTGGAAAGCGATTCCCATTAGAGCTAGTAACTCTATTTCATTTTAAATAAAAAAAAAAATTAATTCAGTCATTTTCAGCCGTAACATTTCGACTTTGGGTATTCATTTTAGCACTACCTTCTGCAACTAATAATTATAATTATGTTCATGTGCATCGAAACTTCTTTATTGTTCTAAAATTACAATCTGCCTTATTAGGCAATGAGTAATTGTGATACACTTACAAACAGCCCAGAGACCTCCCAAATCCACATAGTCGTAACCTCCCTCGCATGTGAAAGAGGAAGCGGAGTCTTGGGAAGCCCCTTACGCTCCTCCATCAGACCAGGTCCTTTCAAAGGCCAGTTTCTCCAATCATGTCCTGAGCGTATGTGGCTCTCACGCACTTGGTCAGCCTCCATTGCCTTGTACCTGGTAGCTCAGTATATGGAAGGGCATGAGGGGACTTCCCAAGACTCCGCATCCTCATTACCATGTGAGGGAGGAGATGTAAGAGCCACAAACGCTCAGGGCATAATTGGAGAAACTGGTAATTGCCAGGACTCCCACTGTCACGTATTTATAGCAGGCCACGAAGCCACTGCCGTTTCAGTCTCCGAGGAGGATTACAGGGATGAGTCGTGCAGTGTAATGACGGGATTAGGGTGGCTGGATAGGTTACTGTGGGATTTTATATACTTGGAAGGGATGAGTTATATATATATAAAGGGTTTTGTTGCTGACGTAATAAGGGTCATTTACTATTGTTCTCAGGACTTTTGATTGAAAGGATTGGATACGCTTGATGTTTGACTTTTTTCCCCCATAGCTCTATGCCGTATGTCCAGATTGGCTTAAGTATAACTTTGTAGATTAGTAATTTATTTTCTATTGAGAGATGGTATGTCCTTTGAAGTAGTATGTAAAGTTGTCCAAAGCGTCTGTTTGGTTTTTGTCTTTTTAGCCTCGTACTGTATCGGATACAGGGAGGGGAATGGAATTAAAATAAACTAGTGGTCAGGACTTGTGGCATAGGGTGAAGGTAATTCGGGAACATTTTGCTTGATTAACAGTAGGAAAAACTAAAAAAATTAAAAACTTTTAGTTATAAAAGACTATTTGCAATATAATAAAAATATTCACAATTCAAATCAAGACAACTTTTTATTTTTTTTTGAGGTGATCTTTTCACAAGGTTTTAGTTAGAGGTCAGAAGTTATTTTGTCTTTTAAAGTAGTCAAACTACATTCAAGTTATTTAGTACTACACTGGAGTTACGAATCTCTAGAACCTATAGTTTTATTGAAATAATTTTCTGTTTGAGAGTGGACAAATTCTTGAATTTTGAAAAGGTTTAAGTTACATTCCTAGGTTTCGGATTCTTTCTATCTATTGGGTTGGCAAGTGATTTCGGTTTGCACCAGTAGATGGTGTTATGTTTGTTTCCTTATTCTTTTGCCAATGTTAGAATTTTTATCTTTAGAGATTTGATAGTCGATACCTTTAGGTTGCTATAGAAAAAAATTCTGTGTAATTGTTTACGATTGTCAGTTTACGGTAAGTTTTAACATGGAGTGCAAAAATAAGCATTTTCGACACATTTTCCTTTTTTATTTTCATAAATGCAAGAAAGCGGCTGAGTCTCACAAAGAGATATGTTAGGTTTATAGTGTTGATCGTTTAACATAACACACGTTTCGTACTGGCACCTGAGAATATGTACCTACAGAACATAGACTAGGGAGTATTATTAATATTGACGGTTAAGACCACAGTGGGTGGAAAATGGGCGAAATAAGGGGTTAAGACCTTACCATTATACAGAGGTGAGGACACCTCTCCCTTACGCAATGATGACAAACCGCACCAACCCCCAGGTTTCGCACCCAACAGCCCCTTTCCGAGAGATCGTATACAGCTGCGGTGTTGAAGCCGTTTAGTGTGCGGTTCATGTAGCGGAAAATCACGAAGCCACAGCCAATCATTCGGTTTTTCTTTTTTTCATCTTCACCCAAGTGGAAATAAAAACGCTTTTCTTTATTTTCTTTTTTTTTCACATTGGCAGGTGTTATATTGGAAATGTTTTTGATATCATTTACTAATACACTGATCGAGATATTTGCCCAAAAAAGTTGAGACAATATTTCTGCGCAATTTTCAAAATTGGCCGATGTGCTTATCCGTGGTAGCTGGTTCGTTTATTCTGGTTTTCATATTTTAGAATATATTCGCTATATATTATTTATACACTATTCGCAGTGTGGTGGATAAATTTGAGTCCACTGGTTCAGTGAACAATTAACCAACACCCGTACGTCAACGAAACACAAGATCTGCCGAAAACATCGCCGCTGTCCGTGAGAGTGTGCAGGAGAATCCAAGGCAGTCGATTTCGCGTCGCTCACAAGAACTTGGTCTTTCGCAGACCACAACTTGGCGAATTTTGCTGCGAGACTTGGGCCTGCTCCCGTACAAAATTCAACGGACCCAGGAGCTGAAGGTAAACGACCATAGACAACGATGTGTGGTCATTTCATGTGGATGTGAACTGGCCACCGAGATCGTGCGATTTGACCCCGTTAGACTTCTTCTTGTGGGTTTTTTTTTAAGTCGCAGGTCTATGCGAATAAGCCACAAATCACAGCGGTCCTCAAAGCCAACATAACCCATACCATCGGTCAAATTCAGCCTGATTTATGTGCCAGTCATGGAAAATTGGACATTTCGGATGCGCGCCACCCAGCGAAGCCGTGGCGGACATATGCACGATGTTATATTCCATACATAATGGCATCGATAGGCCTTTCAAACGAATAAAAACTTTCAATGATATCTCACACACATTTTGTTTTATTTAAATTTAAAGATAGGAAGCGCTTAATGAAAGATCCTATATATATAAAATACACATATCGACCCAAAAAAAAAAAAAAAAAATGAAATTCCGTGTGAATCTAATATAAGGATTTCTGACCGACTCTATGCTTGACACACTTGCTAAATTAACAAGTCCAGTTCGACATAGCTCGGTCTCCAGTAACAATTAATTTGTAACGAAAACGTGACGGAATCCAGCATAATTTGTTAGTTAGTTAAATTTAATTAGAAAACGGGTAAATTAAAAAAAAAAAACCGCTTTAGCCGCACGAGCAACCTAATTTTTCGCTTCCTCGAATATTTTTTGGAGAGGTTTGTTCAGTTAATCAGCGACGGATTACTATCTCGTCTAAAATCGAACGAAATAATTTTGTCTCTCGCTCAAAAATGAACTTGTAAATTCCGTTTTTTTTAATATTTATCTCTAGCTCCTTTAAATTTACAGATAATTATATACAATTATAGATCCTATAATAGACGAATCTATTTACAAATTATTTTTCGTATTTCCTATAGTGTTGCTACATTATATACAGGTTTTGTTATTTTATAAAAATTATATAATGGAATAGACCAATATACACATTATACTTGACTGGACTGAACTGACTGATAAAGGTGATGAGGCTCACATTTTTTATCAAACTTAAAACTAACTTACATACTAATTCTTAACCCAATTTTTCCCCGATAGTCTGTGGCCATCGATGCGGGAAAAGTGGTGGGGCCTTAGAATGATAAAGTAACAATTATCGTGTGAAAAAACTTAAACTTGTAAAATCGATTGCAGTTTCGTTAAAATAGTTTATTCTGTCTGTTTTCCGGTGATCGTATTCTGTAGTTAGAGAAATCAAACTCCGTATGGACACTTGGCTTGGGTACCCTCAAAAAATACTTCCAAAACCCTAAATAAATTTAGCATTTTTGATTGAATTACTTCACCATGGGCTTGGTTCGAATGTAAAACTATTGATTACTTGTGGTTAGTAATTCTATTGGCAGGAATTTTAGCAATTATCAGTTAAAGAGACACAGTATTAAATATACGGGGTTTGAACCCGAGACGTTTTGACTCCTGTCCAAGGTTCTTTTGTTATCCGTTTGCAGCACTATTTGGGACTACATTTTCTCATAGCAGGTCTAGTTGATTTTCTGTAGATGTCTTTAGAGGAGATATTGCTTGCCAAAACTATTGTTTAATATTTCTCATAGTCATAACTCTCGGTGATCCGGAATACAAGGGACCACTAACAAATAATGTGAGTTTGATTTATCAAGATTATTTCGATCTTCCAACAATTCCAGACAAACATGAGAAAAACGCCGACATGCACCCGTTGCTTGGTGTGCCATCGGTTGGTGAACATCAAGTTTTTTGACTCGTTGCAGCACCTGACAAACTCAGTGTTTAATACTACAGCCCTACCACCCTTCCCACATCGATGGCAACAGACTGTCGGGGAAAATTAGATAATGATTTTGTTTCTTTGATGTTCGTTTATCTAGATTTAGGTTAGACTTAGCACTCTTCTTCTTCTTAATCATTCTTAAGGTGAGTGCTATCACTTCATCTGTGCATTAGCTTCCAATAGAAAAATTCTTTAAACCTCGCACATTATATAAAATGTAGCTAAGCAACAGTAAATATAATAATCCATATTGTGGAATCTGTAACTCACTATATATATATATATATATTATTACGTTCTTTGAATATTTTATGATTATTTTATTTTTTATTCTTTTACTTTAAATTCATTTTGTTTACTATTTATTAGGTTCTATTAACAAAAATAATTCTGGCAAAAAGATGAATTTAATTACAAATTAAAAAAATAAACTTATATTAATTATATAAATACTTGTCTATAAATTCGATTCCTTTTCTTCTTTAATTCTCTTCATTCTTTAAACAAAATTAATACTTCTTCTCTTCGTGCTATTTCTCTTCCGTTCCGCTTCAAGTCAATAGCCACTAACCAACAAAGTTTTTCTTACTCATAATCTCAAGCTCATAATATGTATTACGGGCTTTTTATTTCATCACTGAATTCAGATACATATATCAGGCTGATTCCAAAAACTAGAGTGAATATAATGCTCTGTGTGTTTTCCTTTTCACAACAACAACTAATTATAACTGGCTAAAACTAGAGAGTAATTCCTGTGTGTGTTCTTTATGATACAGCACAACTATATTCTTTTGTTTTTTTCGTACACTCTCACTTGTTTTTATTTTGCCTTCTTGATAAGTTGGATTAAATATTATATAAAAACTCCACAATCTCTAATATCACAACAATATATATTAAATAAAGGGTTTTGAAACAAAAAAAAATACCATTAAGAAGAACTCACCGGATATAAGAATAGACATTTACACGAAAATTTCGAAGAATGCCCTCTCTCTCACCCCTGATACGAAAACGGCTTCTTATTACCGATTGAAAACTACTGAAGGTTTTTCCTATTCACCGAAGTGAGCAGCTGAGGAGTTGTAATTTTTTTCAGTCAAAGCAGGATTTCTTCTATTTTCAGAGAATTGATAAGTTAAGTGGGCCTGAATGCTAACCAAAATGGTTCTGTTAAATCCTTTCCACTCCTTCACCTTTAATTAATTATTAAAACACTTTTGTTGATATGCTTAATTAATTATAACGATCTGATTAAGAATATTTCAAGTTTATTCGGGCTTCATTTTTAAGCCTCTAAGCAGCTAAGTGGGCAGTCCTTTTAACCTGTTACTTTCTCCATATTCTTCCTGTCCGATATTAATATTTATTTTATTATATATAATATAAATAACTTCTTTATTGTGTTAAAATTATAATCTTCCTTATTGGGCAATTGAAATAAATGTTCTCTTGAAATAAACTTATACAATATTTACAAACAGCCCAGAGGCCTCCCAAATCCACATGTTTGTCACCTCCCTCGCATGCGAAAGCAGAGTCTTATGAAGTCCCCCACGCTCCTGCGCAGCCGCGTCACTGGATATGGATGGCTGACCAAGAACGTGAGAGCCACTGATGCTCAGGAATTGGAGAAACTGGCCACTGCCATGAATCCCACTGTAACATATTTATAACAGGTCACGAGACCAATGCCGTTTCAATCTCCGAGGAGGATAATAGGGATGAGTGGTGCAGTGCAATGACTGTGCTAGGTGATTAGGGTGGTTTGATAGGTTATTAAGGAATTTCATGAACTTGGAAGGGATGAGTTCAAGAATGTAGGGTATATTCAGATCAATATGAAGGGTTGTGTTGCTGACGTAATAAGGGGCATTTACTATTGTTCTCAGGACTTTTGATTGAAAGGATTAGACACGCTTGATGTTCGACTTTTTTGCTGTCCCCCATAGCTCTATTCACTATGTCCAGATTGGCTTAAGTATAACTTTGTTGATTACTTGTTTATTTTCTATTGAGAGATGGGATTTCCTTTGGAGTAGTCTGTACAGTTGTCCAAAGCGTCTGTTTAGTTCTTGTCTTTTAGGCGTATGTGGGTTCCAGGGCAGCCGTTCCTTGCAAATTACTTCAAAATAGTTTTGCTACTCACTTGTATTGGGGGATTAGGGTTAACTCCAAAATAAGTTCTGTAACTTCACCCAAGTCTCGGGCTGTAACGACATTCGGAATTCTTATTTGCACAGAGACTAAGAGAGAGAAAGCAGACAATATGAAGTGGCACTCAAGCCCAGTATATCAGTTGCCTCTTAGCGCCACCCTCGCTTCCGAGACGCCAGGGCGTGGTCTTCGGGGGATTTGCAATCTGGTCCTCGGCTAAAGATGGTGCGGTGGCTCTAAGGACCAGTTTGCTCTCGAGGTCGGCATTGTCCGACACGGATAGTCAATTTGGGACTCAATTTAACATTTCCTCTTAGCACTGATTTATCTCATGCCAAAATTCATTTCATCCGCCTAACTATAGCGCGTTCTCTTTTGATAAGGACGCGCGTCGAGTCGACTATGCTTGACATTATATCCCTGAAGATATTTTTAGTCCCAGTTAAATTAGACAATATGTATATTCTCCATACTATAAATGCCTGCATCTATTATATTGTAAAGAAAGGATACTATGATATAAAGGGTGTCCCAGAACTAACGCGAGATTTGATTTAAATAGAAAACACAGTTTTTAGTATTTGTGTTGTTATTTTTTTATTGAATTATAAAGTAAATAGGATAGGGTTATTTATGGAATAACACATCGGGCAAATGGCCTCCACGACTTTGCTGGCACATACGCACTCTTTTATTGAAATTTTCCATGACCATTTGGCATAAATGTGGTTGAATTTCCTCTTTTAATGCACGGGTGGATGTGGGCTTGTTGACATACACCATTGACTTCAAATAACCCCATAAAAATAAATCTAAAGGTGTTAAATCACACGATCTAGGGGGCCAATTCTGATCACCGAAACGAGAGAGTACACGACTTGGAAATGTCTCGTGCAGTATTTGAATTGTTTCATGGGCTGTATGGCATGTGGCACCATCTTGTTGAAACCACATATTGGCCTCATCAATATCATCCAATTTAGGCGAAAAGAACTGTGTTATGGATTTTTAACAAATCCATATTGCCATTCATGCGGGAAGGGTGATGGGGTCATAGTGTTAAACACTGGGTTTGTGAGGTGCTGCAACGAGTCAAAAAACTTGATATGTCTCCGGCGGATGACTCACACACCGACGGCACATCAAGCAACGGGTGCAGGTCGGCGTTCTTCAACCTCTCGAGAGAGGTATGTCGGACCACTTTTCGCATGATCCCATTCTGGAAATGTTGGAGACATTTGGCTGTATTGTCAGTCAAGTGGGTAAATAGCGGTGCACCGTACAGCAGAGCTGGCTGGAGGACACAACTGATGATCTAAGTTTGAGACAAAGCGACAGGAAAAGTACGCCAGTTGTAGAGTATTGTTTAAGATATTTAAAATATCCCACGAAATCAATTGAGTGAGTAGCGATAAGATTGATATATTGTTGTGTTTTTATTTTTTTAGGGCGACTTGTTGACAATTTTTTTAATATTTTTTTTATTTTTTAATGACTATTTGACAGTTGTTAATTTTGTTTTTTGAATTTCAATTGGTTACTACGGGAAAAAAATGGGGAGATTTTTTAATTTTAGTATAATATAAAGACAATTTCAAGTTTTACCTAATGACTGTGGCTATTGTTACGTCTAATAATATAATTTAGTTTGTCTCCATACGTGAAGGTAAAAGTTTTTTATAATTTAATTTTTTATTTTATTAATTTTACTGTACCATTCCAAAATCCGGCATTAATATTTTAAGTCAAGATATCATTTCAGTTCGAGTTTAGTCGATTACAAAAAATATAATTATGTAGAATCTTCTGATTTTTTTGTAGATTGACACCGAGCACAATGTATTTTACGTTTGTAACGATATATAACGTAGAAAACGATGGCTTGTGTAATTGACTATTTTACAATCTTAAAACGTTTATTTTTTACAAACAGTAAATAAACTACCACTGATACTTCAACGAGAGAACATTGAATTCCTTCGATCTTTGACATGAGTCTGTCCTCATGGGTGATGTATCTCTGCATGTCCTAGTGCTACGGTATGCCACAATGTCCTTGCCAGGCTTATCGCGTTCATATTTTTGTCTTAACATGTCCGTGCTTGAGAAACTACGCCAGTGAAACATTAGTTAAGAAAGATTGACCTCGTGTCAGAACAAGGGCTGGGTTTTTTATCTAAATCCTTAATCTTTTTTTTTGTTGTACGTCGGGGCGACTGGCCAGGAGATAAGTGGTGTATCCGACACACGTGTTTATAATGGTAATGTGTGTCTATATACTCGTATGTATATTGTATAGGGATTTTTATTGGTTGTTTTTTGCTTCTATAGACTTATATAGAAGGAGTGGGAACGTTACGTAATGGAAAAGCATAACGTTGTTTCTACGTTTAGATATGTTTAAAATGGTCACATTATTGGGAAGTAGTGCTGAGAAATATTTATTTAGCTATTCGAGACGTAAGACAAATCTTTTTATTGCTGTCTCTTCAAAAAACGGGTACATTCCAGAGTCTGCTTTGAGATCATTAACCTCTTGAAAAAAAGATATTGACTTTAAGATTTAAAATTTATTAAAGTAATTACTTCGTTATGAAGTTATGAAAATATGGACTCAATAAGGCTACAAGGGCTCAAGTATCAAAGTATTGGATTGGCAAGAGAGTGATTTCGGTTTGCACCAGTAGATAGCGTTATGTTTGTTTCCTTATTCTTTTGTCAATGTTAGAATTTTTTTTTTTTGAGATTTGGTAGTCGATGCCTTTAGGTTTACAACTGTCAGTTTTAACATGGAGTGTAAAAAATAAGCATTTTCGACACATTTTACGTTTTTATTTTCATAAAGGCAAGAAAGCGGCTGAGGCTCACAAAGAGATATGTGAAGTTTATGGTGTTGATTGTTTAACAGAACGCACGTGTCAGAATTGGATTAAAAAATTTCGTTCTGGACACTTTTAACTGAAACTTTCTGATGCTGACGATGACAAAATGAAAGCCATAATCGAATCGAATCGTCATATAACTGTGCGAGAGATTGCAAAACAGTTAAATGTATCACGCACAACAATTGAAAATCATATAAGATGTCTTGGACTTTTTAAGAAGCTCGATATTTGAGGTTCCGCCAAGACAATGCGAGGCCTCGCACATCTTTAGCAACACGTACGAAACTATTGGAGCTTGGTTGTGAAATGATGTCGCATCCCCCATACTGCCCCGACCTTGCAGAAAAAGGTGAGTTTTATTTCACATTAAAAAACCGAAATTACTTTCTTGCCAACCTTAATACATAACGTACGAATCTAAATTCATATTAATCAAAGAACATTCGTCAATTTATTCATTAAACTTAATAAATACTTTTTCTAAAATTATAGCCCTGGCTACAAAACGGTGATGTTACTATCACAATTTCTCTCGCGAAAAAAGCGGATGAAGTAATATTATATAAATCTTAATTTTTCAATAACTGATAATTTACCCAGTGTTTAACACTATGACCCCACCACCCTTCCCGCATCGATGGCAACAGACTGCCAGGAAAAATTAGGTTAAGGTTTGTTTGATAGACGTAAGTTAGTTTTATGTTTTATGATTCATGAGGTCAGCCCCATCACGTTTTAAGGTGTTTTCGCATTATGTACGTTAAATGCTGATAAAGAAAAAAGATTTTGAATACTGTCATAAAATTGTTTTTATGGTCTTTCAGTTAAATAATCTTTCTAGAGGAGAGTCTTTTGAAATAAATGAAAGAAAAGCTTCTGTATGAAGTACAAGCAAAACACTGGTATATACAAATATTAAGACTTATGATACTACATACTGGGTGGAGTGTGTGGGAACAAGTGAGATCTGGGGCTAAAGCTGAGACATATATGTATATGAAAAGGGTAGTTCCGGAATAGGGAGGGAGGTCTTGGAAAGATGCGGTTGCTTACTTAAAAAAATAACAGGAACCATCAGTGACTTCCATGAAGTCATGAGGCAGGTATACACTAGAAGGGGCTTGCTTCTACTTTTAGCATTGTATATAATATTAGCATTATAAAATTCTTAGCAATTTATAACTGATGATACCGCAGTCGTGAAGACATCAAGTTAAGTACTGATAGGAATGGACGTCGTGTGTGGATCTTATGAACACGATAGTGGCTTAATGTAGATCTCTACAAGCAAAAGAAAAACATACTAGCAAGATCTAGTCGTGGGATGTTCCGACTGTGCACGAGTGGACGATGTTCCGACTGTTCACGAGTGGACGATGTTCACGATATGAACCCTCTTATGGATAAGTTCTTGAAGTGACTGCGAGTACATGTGGAGCACGAGCTGACAACCATTAATTCTCATCACTCTCCCTATATGTACAATATCCTACGTTTCAAATCCTCAGGCTACAACCTGGAACACTAGATCTTGTCATTATGACCTTAATACTCGTCCCCTATGAACTGCTTGATGTATGTTCGTTGCCATTCTACCGATCTCTGGATTTCTCTCCCTCCTAATATCCAACACGATTCATTCTTTTATGTATTCAAAACCATCGTATTCCAATAACAGTCGCTTGCTTGCTAGATAATTATTTATTTGTTTTTATACATATATTCTTTTTAATTTAATGTTGTATTATTCTGATTTTTATTGTTTTCTAAAGATTTTTCTGCAATGTTTTATTTTTCTAACTGAGGCATACCAATTGGGCAGAATGTGATTACTTTCTGTTAGTCAAAAAGGAATGCGCGCTACCCTCAATTCGGGAAGAATTTGTATACGTATATAAGTCAACTGTCTTTGATCCACATACTTCTTAATACGTATATATATATATATATATATATATATATATTTAGGTCGAGTCATAAGTTACTTCCGTTTTTTTTATTAGACATTATTTTGCTTTCATTAAATAACAACATTATATTAATTTTGAAGAGTGCAGGACGCTTTTCATGGAGCTTCTCTTGCACTCTTTGCAACTGCTGAACGTATCTATCCGCAGTAATCGTTAAATTTGACTTCAAAACTCGTGGTGAATTATTCCTTGACAATCCCACCATACACACGATAAAATCTTTTTGCCATAGATGTTTGCTTTCGGATCTGGTAGGGATTGATCCTTATCAAGCCACTGTCTTTTGCGGACTATATTGTCATAGGTAACTCATTTTTCATCGCCTGTTACAATCCTGTTTAAAAAAGTCTCAATTTTTACCCGTGAGAGCAGACTTGTGGCGATTGACATGCGATCTTCTTTATTCCGTTCACTGAGATTGTGAGGTACCCACACTCCTAACTTGCTGACTTTCCCTAAGTTCTCCAGGCGGTGGTTAACAGTTGATTGTGATGTATTCAACCTTTTTGCTATACCTCTTGTCGATTGACGTTTATTTTGCTCCAATATTGCCTTTGAAAGGTTGTCGTCAAAGTCGGAAGGACGTTCCGCCTTCGGTCCGTCTTTTAAGGCCGTATCTCCAGACCGGAATTTTATAAACCAATTTCTAACTTCCCGATGAGTTATTAGTCCTTCACCATATACAATGCATATTTTTTCAGCTGTCGCCCTAGCACTATTGCCTTGTTTAAGCTGCACCGGAAGTATATATATCGCAATGTGATTTGAGCCTAGATCTTATTCTGATATCAAAGATCACTCCGGTGACACAATACCCACCCTTACCAGTGTTCTACATCGGAACCGACACTGCAAGACTACGAACCACCACTAAGACACCGATGTGGCGCAGGAGCGTGTCGTGCTCGTATCGTCACGACGCCTGTTCCCTTGCGCCACATTGACACGGCCCTGCCTTTGCCTCTTTATAATTAGTGCCGCTCCTCGAGTACTCCAGTTATCCGCCAGATCGCGACAAGCGCTGAATGCTAAAGAGGCGGCAGTGTTTGAATCTGTCGTGACGGAGCCAAGGACCGGCCAAATGTCACAAAGTCATCGACAATGAGCTGTCACGACAATGAGCTGTCACCGGCTGTCAACTTGAGCTAACGGCACGACTTTACCTACTACGAGTAGGTCATTCATTCATTCATTGAATTCAATCTTTCCAAGTAAATAATGAATGAATAGGTTTAAAAAAAACAAGTTCAGTTTAAGGTTCGATCTTCGTGGGTGCGAGACGCCAACGGGCTGGAACAGATACCTATAAGTACACCATTGAGGAACTGGTGAGTGGACTGTACAATTAAGATAAACACTTAAGGCCAGGTTATAAACTGTAGGTTATCTAATCTTTAGGTCAATGAAATGAAAGCCATAGCTGCTCTTGAAATGCAGCGGTTTGTCTAATTTTCCTTGACAGTCTGTTGCCATCGATACGGGAAGGGTGGTGAGGTCATAGTATGTTAAACACTGGGTTTGTGAGCTGCTGCAACCAGTCAAAAAACTTGATGTGTCTCCGGTGGATGAACTCGCCCACTGACGACACACTAAGCAACGGGTGCAGGTCAGCGTTCTTTAGCATCCCTCGAGAGATATGTTTGTCCACTTTTCTGATGGCACTGTTCTAAAAATTGTTGAAAGTTAGTTTTGTTTCGTGCTCAACTAGGCCTATCAAACCTTAAGAACTACGCTGCATAACTAATATTTAGACCCTTTCTTTAATTATATCATAGCCCTTCTCGTTGTTTTGACAAATAAAATAAAACCTAAATAGGGCTGGTAATAAAACCAGTTTAACTCAATAATATTTTCAGTTTGTGTATTTTGACTTTTTGGAGAAAATAATTAACCAATAATTAATTAACTTGTATTGTTATTAAACTTTATGGAATTCAATATAGATTATATATAGAAATGAATCTATTTACATTAAGTAAATATTAAATGTCCTATACTTGGCTATATTCTATGTAATTTTTAACAATTTTACACTTTGATTTGGGATTATTACACTGGTATCATGTACATTACACATTAAAGTGATGTGGGCTCACCTGATGAATTAAAACCTAAAACTAACTTACATCTAACAATCAAAACCTAATGTTCCCCGACAGTCGGGATGTTGCCATCGATGCGGGAAGGGTGGTGGGGCCATAGTGTTAAACATTGGGTTTGTCAGGTGCTTCAACAAGTGAAAAAACTTGGTGTGCCTCCGGTGGATGAGCTCACCCACCGACGGCACACCAAGCAACGGGTGCAGGTCAGCGTTGTTTCTCATACCACTTTTCTCATGAATCCATTCTGGAATTTTTGGAGACATTTAGCTGTATTGTCAGTCAAGTGGGTAAATAGCGGAGCACCGTTCAGCAGAGCTGGCCGGAGGACACATTTATATATCATCAGTTTGAGGCGCAGCGACAAGTTGGGTGAAGTTAGCAAGTGGTGAAGCCGGTAAGACCAGTTTAGTATTTTTTCTATTTTGTTACTAAAATAGTTATAATAATGGAGATGCCTATCCGTTTTTATACCCAGATAGTGCATTGAGAAAGATGGTGAGTTATCATGCCCTCTCATAGTATAGGATTTTGGCAAGGCTTTTTTACTCAATCTGTCACTGGCACGGCCTGTGTAAGAGCTCTTTGTGCAATGATGCTTTTGCTGTAAACCGCAATGTCGTCAGCTAAAGCACCGTAGACCTTGTGGAACTCCACAAGTTTTAGGGAACGGGTTCGAAAGGCAATCACCCACCCGTACCCTCACCGTTCGGTTCTTCAAGAAGGAAACCAACATGGTACATAACTGCTCTGGGCATTCCTAGTCGCAAAGTTGTCGGCACAGCATCTCGTGGGAGTCATCACACCGGGCGCCCTATCGACTCCAATGATGCCTGCAGAAATTTACATGATGAAGACCATGAGTGTCAGTGACAACAAGATGTACTAAATACGAAGAATAATAAAAAAAAAATAGTTTCTCCTGGTGTCGAGCCAACATTTATAATATAATGTTATGTTTGGAAGCATCATTTTGAAGTGTTTAAAAAATGACATTAAAACACTATAAATTAAAAATATATCAACTATAGTGACTAAGTTAAAAAAATACACAACATTGCAAATAACGTATGATGGCAAATGAAACTATTTAATTAATTATATAATAAATGTAAAGGCAACAAAAATAGTTAATACAAATATCATCAAGCGTATCCAACCCTTTCAATCAGAAGTCCTGAGAACAATAGTAAATGCCCCTTATTACGTCAGCAACAAAACCCTTCATAAAGATCTCAATATACCTTACATTCTCGAACTCATCTCTTCTAATTTCATAAAATTCCATAGTAACCTATCCGACCACCATAATCCCCTAGCACAGTCATAACACTGCATCTTTTATCCCTATAATCCTCCTCGGAGACTAAAACGGCCTCGTGACCTGCTATAGACGCGTAACAGTAGGAGTCTATGCCATGGCCAGCTTCTCCAATTATGTACTGAGCGTCTGTGGCTCTCGCGCTCTTGGTAAGCGTCCGCTGGCTCGTATCCGGTGACGCAGCTGGCAGAGGAGCGTGTGGGGCTTCCCTAAACTTCGCTTATTCTTTCAGGAATGAGGCAGATTGTAATTTTATCATAATAAAGTTTAAAAAAAACAAAAAAAAATAAAGAAAGAAATATACTTTTGAAAATCCGTAATTGGTTTTATGACTACTTTTACTGATTACTTTCCTTCTTGGGACATATTCTTTTCGAGAAATTATATAGGAATAACCTTCAACGTATTATTGTATTTTATTGCCTCCAATAACATTATGTGAAAAGAAAACAATTTATCAGACAGATTGAGAATGATTTGCGAGGTATGATGCCAGGGGGTAGGGATCGTCTGCTTTCTCTCTTAGAACTTTAAAAATAATATTTATTTATATATATTAATATAATTTTAATTACATAACATGAAAAGTATGGCCCAAGTGACCTTCCACACATTCATTGGCTGACATTATCTCGACTCTAAGAATGCCACGATACATTGAATATATCATATTGACAAATAGCTGTGATTTTTATCTACGTCACAGATGTCATGATCGACATCTTACAAATAATTCACCCCGCAGACTCGATCATATCTCGAACATATCGCGACGATTTTTATATCGATATTGTGATATATCGATTCGCACCATTAAGATCATCAGGTTGTGTCACTCGGTCAGAAACAGCCATGGAACGATATCTCTTGTTTTTTTTTTCTTACGAGTCACGCTAATAGTACAGATAAAGGTAGAAATCAAGACAGCCTAATAAAATAATGAAGGGTCATTAATTGACGAATTGGTCACAAAATCAATATTTTTATAGGGGGGGGGAGAAGGAAAATGAAATTAAAGATCACTGCGCCCTGAATTATATCTATAATATTCTTTATTGTGCTAAAATCACAATCTGCCTTATTAGGCAATAAGTAATTGAGATAAATCTTCCCATTCATACCATATTTACAATTTATCATTTACTCGCTCATTCATACAGTATTCACAAACAGCCTCCCAAATCCACATTTTTTTTCACCTCCCTCGCATGCGAAAGAGAAAGCGGAGTCTTGGGAAGTACCCCACGCTCCTCCGTCAGCCGAGTCACCGGATACGAGCCAGCGGAGGCTGACGAAGAGCGCGAGAGCCCATTGCGAGGCCATTGCCAGGACTGCCACTATCACGTATTTATAGCAGGTCACGAGGCCACTGCCGTTTCCGTCTCCAAGGAGGATTATAGGGATGAGTGGCGCAGTGCAATGACTGTGCTAGAGGATAAGGGTGGTTGGATAGGTTACTATGGAATTTCATGAACTTGGAAGGGATGAGTTCAAGAATGTAGGGTACAATAAGATTGTTATAAAGGGTTTTGTTGCTGATGTAATAAGGGGCATTTACTATTGTTCTCAGGACTTTTGATTGAAAGGATTGGATAAGCTTGATGTTCGACTTTTTGGCTGTCCCCCATAGCTCTGCCCTAATTGTAAAATATAATTTCTGTTACAACTTTCCCAACCAGCACAGAGAAGTTATGTATTTAATTAATTAATGAAACCGAATTAAATTTTCATTGCAGACTAAATCCCATGGTCTCTACTACTACGTCAAAGAATGATTATAGAAAACTAGCGAAAGTTAAATTATAAGGATTATATTTTATAATGACCTTCGTTAGTTTTCAGATGGCTGCCATTTTTTTTTTTTTAGCAATATCATGGCTTTTAAATAGAACTTCCGTGGCAACAGTTCATTCAAGGTGCTGTGAAAAAGTTGCTTAATGATAAAGCAAACCCAACAGACAAGTTCTCAAACACATATTACATATAATTTTCGTTTTGATTTCAAACTCATTAATTTGACATCCTACTAAATATGATTCACAATTAGATAGTTAATAGGTTTTATTGAGATGATTTTAATTTTGTTTTCTCGTGAAATGGAATTACTTCATAGAATTCATGATGGTTAACTTATCCATCAAGCTCAACTGTCTAATGGGATGCTTTTTAGCATCGCAATTCCAATGTCCTTAAATGTTTGTGTTTGTTGCAACATCTGCTTGCTCAAGAGACACTAAAATCATTAACGACTGATTATTAACGATCCCATAAGATGTAATTATCCATAGATAATTATAATTCAGGAATTTCAATTACCTTAATACGTGCCCGAGAGTTTACGGCTTCGATTAATGAGAAATGAAGGTGTGTTGTTTACAATATTTACATAATAAATCGAATGTTAAGATAATATGCAATGCGTCTAGACTGTATAAAGAAAAACAATAAACGTTTTCACTCTTTATTAAAAATAATATCTTTTTTGAAACACTGAAAAAAATTTAACAACAAAAAATTAAGTGATTAGATAAAAACTAAATGCTTGTAGAAAAATATTTGTTTACAATTCATTAGTCCTTCAGCCTTTACATTGGGTATTTTTGGGAAGAGGGACCCCATTGATATCTAGCATTGTTTTGGTTATTTTGCCACCTCTGACCTTTCCTGTAATGTTTTTATCTATATTTAGGTTTTATCTTGGTACCTGATAATATTTCAGTTTAGTTTTGTCATCCTGAAGGGAAATTTCATTAATCTGCTGAAGTAGATACGAAGGAAAAAGCGGTTTTGTTTCTTCAATCTAAGGGGGTATTGTATAGTGAAAAAATGTGTTCTAATGGCCATCAAATGAAACTTTATCTAGGCGAAAAGGATAGATGGAGATGCAACGTGAGAGGCTGCAAAGAAACCTTTGGATTGAGAAAAGGAACATTTTTGGAAAACACTAATTTGCCATTTAATAAATTTGTTATTTTGCTATACTGCTGGACAAGAGAATATACATCTAATAAATTTTGTCAAGAGGAACTAGGATTAGCAACCGATACTATTACAGATTGGAAAAATATGTTTCAAGAAGTTTGCGCAGATCATTTATTAATACATTTTAGAAAGATCGGAGGGCCGGGGAAAACAGTTACGAATATACGTTTAGAAAAAATCACGTTGTTAGAATTTATCCTAATCAATGGGTCTTCGGAGGTGTTTGTCGGGAAGATAAGCAATGCTTCATGTATTGCGTGCCAGACCGTACATCGGAAAAACTACTGAAAACAATATCAGAATGTATTCAGCCCGGTACAACCATTATATCTGACATGTGGCCATCCTACACCCGCATTATTAACATACCAGGAATGAACTACCAGCATTGTACTGTGAATCATTCACAAAATTTCGTAGATCCCACCACAGGTAGTCTCACAGAACGAATTGAATCGTTATGGGCACAAGAAAAGGCAAGAAACAAAAAAGAACATGAAGAAGTTTGAGGCTCATATTTGTGTGAATTATTTTGGCGCAACAGAAATAGCGTTAATAATTTGTTCAATCAATTAATAAATGACATTGAAAACTTTTGGCTACCAGAATAAATATGTTCAAACACTAAAACATCTTTTACTAAACACTTTCCCCGAACCTTTCATTTACAAATAATAGACTAGAGAAATGATTACAAACAATGAGGGGTCCTTATTCCCAAAAAGACCCGTTAATTTATCTATGTTAGCAATATTTTTAATGGATTCTCACTCTATGTTTACATTTATCTTTAATTTTGTAGTTGTCGGCTTACAAAAATATATATAGAATATAATCACCTTTGAATAATCCGGGCAACATAAACTATTGTTTTGTATCTCAAATTGTATTTTTGGAAGCTTAATTTGTTTTTGCATACCTGTTTCAGTAAAAGTTAGATTTTTTAAAAAATCTTAGACGCTTGCTACATCCAATTCCGATTAGTTCAAAAAATTAAACCCATTCAGATATAATAATAAACGTAGTCTTTGTCAGAACAATCGTGTACGTGTTAAAATACGCCTGACCGAGACCAGCATGTGGTATCTTTAAAGACAGAGAGCGCTTAGCCTCCATCAAAAGACCATAAGCCGCCACTACACGAGGTATGGGATAATAATGATAATGGAATCGATGTAATGGAGGTCTAACCAGTGGGCCAGTGATTGAGGTCAAAGGAACAGTTCTAGGGGGTCAAAGTGTGGGTCAGAGGTCATAGGCGTCTGCTTTACGACGGTCATGACCTTTCAGGCTTTTGGTATCGTTTTGCGGAGTGGAAGTGCTTTCAAAGCAGATGCTTAAGCCCTCCCTCACATTTCATCCTTGATATTTCGGACCAATTAAATGCATCCGTTTACCTCACCGGTTAAAATTAATTAAAGGCACGGTGCAACAACACGACTAACGATGAAATAAGACGAGATTGCTGGATAGGTTGGTAGGTGGCACTGCCAACGAGCCCACGCTGTTTTTATGAACCGATATTTAAATAAGATTGCTCAGTGATTTCTTTCTTTATTGTGCTAAAATTACAATCTGCCTTATTAGGCAATAAGAGATAAATGTTCTCATTCATACCATATTTACAATTTTCATTCACTCGCTCATTCAAACAGCTCAGAGAACGCCCACCTGTAATTAATTATGAAAACACTTCTGTTGATATACTTAATTGATTATTACGATCTGATTAAGAATATTTCAAGTTTATTCGGGCTTCATTACGCTGTATATTTTTTTTAAGCCTCTAAGCAGCTAAGTGGGCAGTCCTTTTAATCTGTTACTTTCTCCATATTCTTCCTGTCCTATATTAATAGTTTTTTTTTATTGTATATATAACTTCTTAATTGTGCTAAAATTACAATCTGCCTTATTAGGCAATAAGTAATTGAGATATGATTGTTCTCATTCATACCATATTTACAATTTTCATTCACTCGCTCATTCATACAGTATTTACAAACGGCCCAGTTTCTCCCCCGCCTCCGAAAGAGGAAGCGGAGTCTTCGAAAGTCCCCCACGCTCCTCTGCCAACCTAAATAAAATTTCTAATACTTGGAAAATGAAATAAGACTCCAACTCAAGTAAGAAATAAAAGTAAAAATAAATAACTTTGTTTTAAAATCAAACAAACTTATCTAAACGCTAAAAAATCAAAAAAATCTTTAGTGTACACATTTAAGCAACGAAATATATAATATTGTAAAATGTAGTCTTTGCAAATTACAAGATTTCTGTGTAAAGCAGTACATGTTTCTTTTATGCATGTGTCTCTTTAGCGGGAGGGCTAATAAGCAATTTCCTGAATTAAACTCAGAATATTTCGATTCGGGCATAAATATGCTGTTTGATAAGCACGTAAAACTCTCAATGCTCTGGTAAGGGATATATCAGAATGGAACGCTTTTGTACATGATGGATTTTTTATTATAGTCAATTAAAGGGGAAATTTTGTAAAACTAATTGTATAATTGCAGTGTCTTTGATTATTCATGTATTCTGTAAATGTATTTTAAATCATTTCTCAATTGTTAATACGAAGCACTTGACAGATCTGGATCACAGGACGGGTACAATTTTGTTCTTTATTTGTGGTTTTTGTGAATGGGCCAGGCGAGGTCAAATACACTGGCCTCGGTAGTTTCTTCGTCCATGCGTGCATTATGCATGTCTATTGCACTGTGAATATGTGAAAGTGCAATGCTATTGAGAGAAGAACATATACAATAGCTCCTGGTAAATCTTACAGGTTAGGTCTATTTACGAATTACACGCATTTCTAACTTAGATATAAAAGCAAATTTGTTACCAATCACGCGCCCGAGTTTTATGTCAAATATAAAAAGCGATGTTTTCCTATAGACCACTTGCGGCCATAGGACTCACCAGTACCACCGAATATAACTTAAAGAAAATGCTAATACTTACTCTATCAGGAATACTTACGGTTAACTGCTCAATGTTCTTTTTTCCATTGTTAATTGTTTTTCTTGTTTATTAATCAAAAAAAACAAAAAAAAAACATTCTTTATTTACTGGCATACATGATATGTAGCTAATTGTATAATTGCAGTGCCTTTGATTATTCATGTATTCTGTAAAGGTCTTTTCAATCACTTATCAATTGTTAATCCGAAGGACTAATTGTTGTTTACTCGTGATCTTTTTGTGAGTATTATTATGTTTGGTACTCGTTAAAGATTTATTTATCCATTCAACGTAGTTTTTTTTTTGTTTATTAAATTTGATACTTCTTTATTGGAGTGGTTACTAATTTTCCCTTAGGAGGCAATGTGAGCCTTCACTTTCAGAAAGAATCTAAATCAAGAAGTATTTTAAGTATGTACTGCACCACTCATCCCTATAATCCCCTATAATTGGAGACTAAAACGTCAGTGGCCTCGTGACCTGCTATAAATGCGTGACAGTGGCAGTCCTGGCAATGGCCAGTTTGTTCAATCATGTCCTGAGCGTATGTGGCTCTGTGGCTCTTCGTCAGCCTGGCTCGTATCCAGTGACGTGGCTTACGGAGGAGCGTGGGTGACTTCCCAAGACTCCGCTTCCTCTTTCGCATTCGAGGGAGGTGACAACCATGTGGATTTGGGAGGCCTCTGGTATGAATGAGCGAGTGAATGAAAATTGTAAATATGGTATGAATAAAAACATTTATCACAACTACTTATTCCCCAAAGAGGCCGGTTGTAATTTTATTATAATAATGTGGTTTTTATCAGTTATCACTAACCATCTCGGACTGCTTAAACACCATAATAGGCAAAAAAAAAAACAAAAAATCTGTTTACCTCCCGATTGAAAAACAGCATAATAAGCGTTGGCGTTATAGTTGCTATGCTGACAGATAGCGTAAGTTATGCAGACACTCGTCGCCATAATCCATTCGCCATTTGCACCTGCGAAGCTGGCACAATCTGAGCTAACAGTTCGTTTAAAATAGCATGACCTAGTGACATTAGCAGCGCCATTTGTTCAGTTTGCAATTTTACGCAGGCCCACGCGCGTCCGTTATACATATTATATATATATCATGTATTACAACTGTGTCAAGGATTGAAATATGATGTATTATATATCTGATCTAGGGTAGGAGCGAAGGGTGACTACAAGTCGACAGCTAACAGACAATGGTGGTTGGGATATCATGCTGCAAGTTAGTCGATCACCCTGATTCAATTGATCAATAGTTCAATTCAATTTGATTTTTTTTACCGTAAGATAATTATTTCTGATCAAACGTGTTAAAAGTATCTGGCGACATATCCAAGTTGATTGTGCAACAAAAAAGTTACAATAAACCACCGTGCGATTAATTAATAAGTAATTTCATATTCAATTGCTTTTTAATATTAAACGACTTTCATAGGCAAAAAGTTGACATTAATCAGTGAATATTAGCGCCAGAGCGAATTCAATCGCTACATTGCAACAATTACTGAATGTTGCAATATTATGTCGTTTTTTTTTCTGTTAGAGGCGTAAAAAATAAATAAATTGATTATAATTACATTTTCTTGTGAAATATATTCACTACTATTATCTCTACTTTGTTGTACAACAAGTTTATTGTGATAAAATTACAATCTGCCTGATTGGGCTATAAGTAATTGTGATGAATGATCTCATTCAGACCAATTTACAATTTGCGTTCACTCGCTCACTCATACTATATATACAAACAGTCCCCCATGCTTCTACGTCAGGCTCGTCACTGGATAAGAGCCAGCGGAGGCTGACCAAGAGCGCGAGAGCCACAGACGCTCAAGGCATGGTTAGAGAAACTGGCCATTGCCAGGAATCCCACTATATCTCTACTTTAAAAGCAAATACTTGAAAAAAATAACCTATGAGGAACTGAATAGCCTTACAAATGATACGTTATTTGTTTGGTCTAATTATAACACTACATGATCTTCATACTTAAGGGGTATTATCATGAAGTATCTTAAACTTTTGAGCTTCGCCTATTGAGGTATTTTCTAGTAGTATCTCAAAGCATGACCAGAAATAAAAATATGATATTTAACGAGCACAAATAGACACAAATCTTCATATACTTTATTTATTTGAGAATCGCTGCGCAACATTACGCTACAGCCATGCAAAAATCCAATCATGATGGACTCCTACAGTAAAGTAAGGTGCGTGAAAGATGAGCATAGAGGCCTCTCTAATCAAAAGAGTACAAAGTCATCGATCATGCCATCAAAGAGCGGATGCGACGTCATCTGATTGGCTGATGAACTGTAATTAGGCACGGACAGCCTGCAATCACAGTTGCATCGGGGCCTATCATCACATTTTGGCGGCAGCGTCATAATCAAAGCGCGATGTTTCTTCTTGTGTCCTTTCATCTGGAACATCATGTCTGACTTTTTTTTGTCTCTGTCTTCCTGGTGATTGGCGATAGCTTCGGATGAATGTTACCAAACAAAATGTTAAGATTATGATATTAATTTTATCAATCGAGATAAATACACCGTAGCTAGAAACTTGTAGGGAAGTTATCACAACGCCTTGTTTAGCCTGAATTGATTTTCAAGCTCATAATAGAAACCTGTTTATTTCCAATATTTACATAATAAAAAAAAATCTAATGCTAATATGCGATACATTTATTCTAAAAACAAAAGACTGAAATAATCGCTATTGATTATGAATAATAATATCTTGAATAAAAAGTTTGTGGTTTTCGCTTTTAAAATATCTACAGTATAATTGGCTTTATATAATCAACAGCAACTGAAAAATTTTAGTCTACCTTTTTTTGTCAATTATAATTCTAAGAAACTTATTTTGAATTATTTTGAAGTTTGTTGATATTATGTATAGACCTTTTCCACATATATTTATCAGAAGTGTTTTTTTTTTGTAATGATATTGAAAGTTCTTTATTGTGATAAAATCTGCTTTATTAGGCAATAAGTAATTGTATTAAATGTTCTCATTCATACCATATTTACAATTTTCATTCATTCGCTCATTCATACAGTACTTACAAACAGCCCATGAGACCTCACAAATCCACATGTCACCTCTATCGCATGCGCAAGAGGAAGCGGAGTCTTGGGAAGTCCCCCACGCTCCTCCGTCAGCCGCGTCACCCGTTAAGATTATGATATTAATTTTATCACTCGAGATAAATACACCGTAGCTAGTATGCACACATTTAATTTTTCACGTCCATTTGTTAATTACAACGATCTTATTCGTAAAACATTCAACAGGCAGACGAAAAAACTACTGTTGTAATAATTTTTTTTAAGGAAAGACAAAAAGATAAAACCATTGAGTGTAAAAATAAAAATAAAAAATCTCTCTTTAATGTCCAGAACTAATCCTCTATTATACCTTATAGGGCGAAGATCAAACAATCTTCCTTCATGGAAAAAATAGAATATATTTTTAAAAAAATACGTTTAAGGTGTAGTGTTAGAATAAGAATTATTCATTGTGCCAACATTGAGTAGACGGCAAACAGTACAGTCCATTATTTTTTGTTGATTTCGCCCCTTATTGCGTATCAAACAGAACATAACGCACTGACTTGCACCTGTCTTACACAAAGCAGACAAGCATATATTTATATTAAATACCTTCCATTACAAACTTAACTCCGTGCCTAAACAAACATTCTCGAAAGCTTACTCTTCCTAATGTTCTTTTTATGTTTCTCATGAATCACATATCCGCATTACAACAACATGATCTATGCACAGTTGTTGTACAGTGAATATACAACAACAATATCAGTCAGTCACTCCGTTTTACGTGCCATTAACTTTTATAATACACTTTAAATGTTATATAATTTAAATGATGGCTTCATCTTTTTCTATTGTGTAATTGAAGTTTTCTATTTGTGTACTCCTCGTCTCCCAGTTCTGTTTTACCTTACCTTACGTCTTAAATCTTCCTTCACTCTGGAAGACCTATTCAGTCATCCTCCTCACATCAGTACTACATAGATTTTTCTGTTCCAATAGCATTTTTATTTGTCTTTTTAGCATTGTTACTTTGAGGACATTATATTTGATCTCACGTTACACTTTCGAATATAGCCTACTCATTAGTATAGTATTAGTATAGCCTAATCAGTATTTATAAGCAGTGCTTTAAGGTAAATGTCTCTCTCTTGTTTCGTTCATTCATTTATTTATTAGTTTATGGTTAGTATAGCAACTTTTGGTTTTTAATGTCTAGATTTTTTGTTATTGGATTAAATAGGCATTTTTTTTAAAATTTTTCCTTAAACATTATTTTGACCACTGCAAGTATCTCAATTAGCTCATATTTCACCATAATAGTGAGAGAGAGAGAGAGAGAGAGAGAGAGAGAGAGAGAGAGAGAGAGAGAGAGAGAGAGAGAGAGAGAGAGAGAGAGAGAGAGAGAGAGAGAGAGAGAGAGAGAGAGAGAGAGAGAGAGAGAGAGAGAGAGAGAGAGAGTGGTTCGTCTGTCTGTTTGGCCAGTGTTCCAAGCCACCCAGGAGGTCCTGGCCAAGGCTTCGTTACCTTTTTGTTTATAGTGGAAAGGTATCGCCCCACTCACTGCAAGGAGCTTGATGCAACCTGCAGAGAATGAAGCCCTACGAAAACCACTCTTTAATAATTAATGAAACCACTATTATATAGAAATATACTTTATAAGAACCAACGCTAGAGAATAATTAACTATATCCATTACAATAAAAACCGTATCAATAAGTGTTTTTTTCTTTCTCGTTGATTATGAAACATTTCTATATAATAACAGCAACATATTATTGAAGTTGGACTAGGCTTTTTGTCCGTTACTAGGCTCATTTTTGGCGAAGGAGCTGTTTGTATATTTTATATACCAATATTTACAGGTTAATCTTACAGGTTAGGTTAGGTTATTTGCGTGTATTTACGAATGACACGCATTTCTAGCTTATATATAAAAGCAAATTTGTTACCAATCACGCGCCCGAGTTTTATGTCAAATATAAAAAGCGATGTTTTCCTATAGACCACTTGCGGCCATAGGACTCACCAGTACCACCGAATATAACTTAAAGAAAATGCTAATAATTACTCTATCAGCAATACTTACGGTTAACTGCTCAATGTTCTTTTGGTTTATGATTTTGGGATGCACGTTTTCTTTTTTTCCGATAGGTCCATATTACCGACAAAACAATATTTAAGAATTCATTTATTTTGAAATTAGCTATTGTATTTCAGAATTATGAAAAAAAAGTGTGAAATCATGGAAACATCATTTATATCAATATATTAACTTACTTTAGATTTTAATATGTGTATTCATACAAGTATTCATCTTACAACAGTTAAGTAAACATTGAGAGAGAGAGAGAGAGAGAGAGAGAGAGAGAGAGAGAGAGAGAGAGAGAGAGAGAGAGAGAGAGAGAGAGAGAGAGAGAGAAGAGAGAGAAAGAGAGAGAGAGAGAGAGAGAGAGAGAGAGAGAGAGAGAGAGAGAGAGAGAGAGAGAGAGAGAGAGAGAGAGAGAGAGAGAGAGAGAGAGAGAGAGAGAGAGAGAGAGAGAGAGAGAGAGAGAGAGATGCGTTGTCTGCCTGCCTGTACATTTATAGCTACCAATAATAACGTAGACCACTGCCTTTTAGACATCGACATTTTATACTTTTATTGATGCTCCATGCTTTTTGAGAATGGGCCAGGCGAGGTCAAATACACTGGCCTCGGTAGTTTCTTCGTCCATGCGTGCATTATGCATGTCTATTGCACTGTGAATATGTGAAAGTGCAATGCTATTGAGAGAAGAACATACAGGTGATGAAAACGCCAGACGTGTTAGATTTGCATACTGGCTGAGTGTAGTGGATAAGTCTGACAAATTGGGAAGTATTGGGAAGACCACAACTTGGGACTGGGAAGCTTTCTTGGTAGAGCTCCTAGATATATGGGTTGTCGTGGGTTCGAATCCCTGCCTCTCCAATAATTTTTTCTTTGCCTATTAATTGTCAAATTTGTTAGTTTTACATGATACAGATTCTAATGATTTCGAGTGACGTAATGCAGCTGAATCAATAATTGTTGGCTAATATTATGTAATCTTAATTTGTTTTCCATTGTTAATTGTTTTTCTTGTTTATTAATTAATTCCCCCCCCCCCAAAAAAAAAACCATCCATTATTCACTAGCATATGGAAATCAACAAATAATGGGTGCCCCAGAATAAACGCAAGATTTGAATTTGCCGCCATTTGTGCAGTAAAGTGCTGGAAACCCAAAAAAACAAAACAATTCGACAGCTGACAGTTTAGGGTTAGTAAAAATGGAGTGTTACACGATAGAACAACGTGTCTTTATTGTTGAACATTATCTCAAAAATAATGAAAGTTTGGAGGCCGCATTTCAAAAATGTCATACAAAATATGGTCGGAATAGTGTTTTGACTTCTTCAACTGTGAAGAGATTAATTGAAAAATTTAAGGGAACTGGATCAGTTGGAGACACTAAACACACTGGTCGTCCAAAAACAAGCCGTTCAAATGTCAATATCGAAACAGTGCGAGAGAGCGTCAAATGAGGCTGGTCAAGCAGTGACTGTTACTGGTGCTCGATATTGAGACATGATAACTCAGTTCTTTGTGCCGAAATTGGATAATATTGATGTTGCTAATATGTGGTTTCAACAAGATGGTGCCACATGTCATACAGCCCACGAAACAATCCAAATACTGCATGAGACATTTCCAGATCGTGTACTCTCTCGTATCGGTGATCAGAATTGGCCCCCTAGATCGTGTGATTTAACACCTTTAGGCTTCTTTTTATGGAGTTATTTGAAGTCAAAGGTGTATGTCAACAAGCCCACATCAACCCGTGCATTAAAAGAGGAAATTCAACCACATTTATGCCAAATGGTCATGGAAAATTTCGACAAAAGAGTGCGTATGTGCCAGCAAAGTCTTGGAGGCCATTTACCCTATGTGTTATTCCATAAATAACCCTGTTCTATTTACTTTATAATTCAATAAAAAAAAATAACAACAAAAATACTAAAAACTGTGTTTCTTTTTAAATCAAACCTTGCGTTAATTCTGGGACACACAAATCACAAGTAAACAACAATTTGAGGGACAATTAAGGATATTCGGTATATTTGAGACTTTATGGTTATTTGCAATCCATATTAAGAGATAAAAATAGATTTAGTCAAAGCTGTCCAGCCTTTCAAGAAAACGAAAGTCCTGCAACTGTTGAGTCAAATGTCACTCTTGACTTGACGGGGACTACAGTCGACTATAGGTCTTGACCAGATGTCTGAGAGTTCATCAATCACTATTGTCACTGCGGCCAAATAGCTAATAACTTTCGAAAAATAATCAGAGTTTATTGTTATTGGAGATGGAGTTTTGCAACTGTCACCTTGAGAGGAGAATGTTGCGACTCGGCTGCTCCCCCGACCGGAGTCAAATGTCGTGGGAACATTATTTTATCGTTGTTAACATTAGCTGTTTCGAAATAAATCGAATGAATGAATGAATGCTTCAGTGAATGGTCGGTCCTTGGCGAGATCCGTTCATTCATTAAGATTATATACTATTTCTGCCTGTATTGAAGGAAATTAAGTCGAAGTTATGGGTTTTCTCAGTCCATTGGAGGACTTCAGTGTGAAGTTTAATCGTTGAAGTTACAAAGGTCGGAACGCCCCTATCCTATAAATAAAAATGAAAGGTGTAGTTAAAATGGGATTGAAATAATTTTTTTTTTTTCGAAATATTTTTCTTTGCAAGTTGCGGATGCAATGAAATCGTTTTTTTTTTTAGTTTTTTTTTTACATATAGCTTTATTATTTGCATATTCTAGCAAATACTACTTTTAGACTAGCTCCTCGAAAGCAAATTATGATAATAGCCTACTAAAAAAAGTACCCACATGTGCTCCTAATTCGGGGAACTAGTAGAAACTTGTAGGGAAGTTATTACAACGCCTTTTTTTAGCCTGAATTGATTTTCAAGGTCATAATATAAACCTGTTTATTTCCAATATTTACATAATAAAAAAAAATCTAATGCTAATATGCGATACATTTATTCTAAAAACAAAATACTGAAATAATCGCTATTGATTATGTAGTGTATAATGTCTTGAATATGAAACATAGAATATTTCAATTAAAGTTTGTGGTTATAGCTTTTAAAATATCTACAGTGTAATTGGCTTTATATAATCAACAATAACTGAAAAATTGTAGTCTTCCTTTGTTTGTCAAATATAATTCTAAGAAACTTATTTTGAAGTTTGTTGATAATGTGTATAGACCTTTTCCACATATATTTATTAAAAGTATTTTTTTTTTTGTAATAATATTGAAACTTCTTTATTGTGCTAAAATTACAATCTGCCTAATGAGGCAATTAGTAATTGTGTTAAATGTTCTCATTCATACAATATTTACAAACAGCCCAGAGACCTCCCAAATCCAGATAGTTGTCACCTCTCTCGCATGCGAAAGAGGAAGCGGAGTCTTGGGAAGTCCCCCACGCTCCTCCGTCAACCGCGTCACCCGATACTAGCCAGTGGAGGCTAACGAAGAGCGCGAGAGCCTCAGGACATGGTTGGAAAAACTGGCCATTGCCAGGACTCCCACTGTTACGCATTCATAGCAGGTCACGAGGCCACTGCCGTTTCAGTCCCCGAGGAGGATTATAGGGATGAGTGGTCCAGTACAATGACTAGGTATTAGGGTGGTTGAACAGGTTACTATGGAATTTCAAGGTAGGGATGAGTTTAAGAATGTGAGGTACATTAAGATCGTTATGAAGGGTTTTGTTGATGACGTAATAAGGGGCATTTACTATTGTTTTCAGGACTTTTGATTGAAAGGATTGGATACGCTTGATGTTCTACTTTTTTGCTGTCCTCCGTATTATAATAATAAAATGTAATATGCCGTGGTTTTCCGGCTGACGTCCACAAGACAATAATTGAAAAGTCATTGACATGGGACGGATTTCTTACGACTCTTCACTTCAAAAATACTTTAAATCCTCATCCATTTATTCATGAAACTTGCTTTTATTCGTCTTGTGTATTGTTTATTAATGGGACTGCAATATGAATATGTCATTATACTAACTAGATATAAATAGGCTTTTAAATTTTTGATTTATTCGAAGTCGTGCGACAACGTTCCATTACTATTCTGACCGACGGCCTCTGCACTGAATATTCATCTCATCGAACATATTTTATTCAATGGTATCGAAAACACTTTCATGACCGCATCAACATCATTGCTGCGCTCTTTCAGTACTTCCGGCCTGTCACGTCCGACTAGTAAGTTTTACTTCTTACGCATCTAACATAATGCATCTAATGAAATTATTTATGTTTCAGGTATGTGAGGATGTCGCTTGACTTGTAAGGAGTGCTTTAATAGAAACGAGGTATGCTAATGCACTCTAAAATATCACAATTACTAGGCAGATGGGGATAAAATCTTTGAAGTTCACAAGAAACAATTATGGAATATAACCAAATACGTCCTGGTAAAATGTATACAGACAGGATGAAAAATTAAAGCAAGAATGTGTCTTTAAAAATATCCTACCATACCGATCCAAAAGATTGTATGTGCTCTAGGGTATACAATATACGTCTTAATTCGGTACGGGTATTATTATTATTAGTATTAGTATTATTATTAGCCTAGTCAGGAGAGCGCTACTTTCTTTAATTTTTCCAATTATAGTGTGAAAGAAAATTTAACTGTTGCAGACATAAATACCACATAGTCCCTTTAATGTGAAATTGTCGACTTTTTTGTAACATTTTGTAGAGCTGACAAATATGAGTAAAATACTTACAGCAATTTCTTAATTGAACAGACTGTGAACCGTCTCAAAATCGATTAGTAAAATTATCGTTATATATGTTAAAAATGATTATTGTATCCATCACCGCCTGGAGCTGTTAACCTTTCATAAATGGATTATAAAATTTATTTGATTTGTTACTTGATTTTTGTTGGGGCTGGGGTCTCTACGACCCGGCCGATGTCCGATGAGGGCCAAGAAAGGGATAAAATGGCTGTACCTGTGGTCTTTGACCTTTGCTGGTGGCCTAGTCCGCGGGCTGCTTTATTCGTATTGATCTGACTCCGACTTGATCTATTAATCTTGAGACGTATTGATCTGAGGCAAAAACCGTCCGGATCCCAAAGGTGGGTGTGAAACGGAGTGAAGCAGACTGGATCGCTGGGGGGACGCTACGAGGTAAAGTTTGAAGGGCCGCAGAGACCGTCGTCCGCATGGAAGAGATCCCTTCCAAGGATGTGCCAGCTCCAAGAAAGGCAGAGAATCCCAATAGGAAGGTGTGGGGTCTGACAACGCCAGACTAAAACCTAGCGAGGATAGGAGAGGAGAGATGCAGAGGTAGTTGAATAAGAAAGCCATGGTTCGAGTAGAGCAGCAAGCACCAGTGCAGAGAGAGAGAGAGAGAGAGAGAGAGAGAGAGAGAGAGAGAGAGAGAGAGAGAGAGAGAGAGAGAGAGAGAGAGTGTGTTCTTCAGGTGCCGGGTTCCTCCGAGATTCAGGGAAATTTTTTTTTGTTATTTCAAAACCCCTTTATTTAAATATTTACAGACAAATGAACAGTAGCATGGACAAATTTACAGATTTATGGCTCCTTTTCCTGCATAGCATAATATGCATTTAAAGGAGATTAGATGTGCAAACATTTTTCGTTTTATAGTTAAAATTACAAAGACAATAGACTGGACTAGGTGATGGGGCTCACCTTCGGGTTGAAATAAGGGAAAATAACTAAAACTAAACTTACAAACTATAACGTTCCTGCCTCGACTGTAAGGGGGAAAACCCTCAAATCTGGCCCTGATATAGACAGGTCATAGGCTGGGCCTCACCCGCGCCCTTAGCGGGCTTAAGCTGTTCCGTGCATTAGTTTCCCCCTCTCTTAACTGACGCCTAAGATTTTTATTGTTAAAACATTGAAACATAGGTGGATATTTTCTGGGCCGAGAAGAGGGGAACTCGGATTTACTTGGGGGTGAAGCAGGTGGTACAACAATAGCAATTGAGCATTTCCGTAGCTATGCTCTTCAATCTTGATTCATTCGAACTGGAGTCTACAGACCCTGAATAATTCTGCTGAATAATTATTCACAAAACAGAACAGAAACAATTGTCTTTAAACAAAGAAATACCATTAAAGAAAAAAAAATGGCTGGCAACAGTTACCGGGATGAAAAAATAAAATGTATATAATTTGATCCGCGCTTCATGATGCAATTATAAAAATAATTAAAAGCTTGATGTCCACCTCAGACGAACGTATTAACTCTCTCACATTACGACGTGGGAAATTCGTCGCTGGGATGAAAAGATAGCAAGCACTGTGCCCTTGGTTCAAAGCTTGTATACTTTTCTTTTTTGTTTGTTTTTTTCACCATATTGTTATATTTGATTGAATAATATCATTAAAGGCATCAAAGGATGGAATTAGCTTAATAGAGGCTCCATTGAGAGTCGTTGGAATTGATATTTACAATAATGACTTCCTCGGTCATTCCAGTGCACGCCCATCATTATTGTTTATTCTCTTTGCGATATTAACAATATTCTGTCCTTCAATGTCAGTAGCAAACTGATTAATATATAACTATATTTTTTTACTTTCTTTTAGTTATCAGCAATACTACAGACAAAAATAAACGAAATGAATACATTATTGGCTACTTCTAATAATGATTTTTAAATTATTATGTTACACTTCCTTGTCAGCATCAAGGTTATTTCAGAAATAATGATGCAGTTTTATAAGTCAGTTGTAATTGAGTTGAATTTCTTGCTAGAAATATCATGCGCAGCTATAGGGTGCGGCAATTTAAACCTGGCATAAGTTCTCAAATCAACAATTTTTAGCGATATATTGATCCCGTTATTATTTATAATTGTTAATTATTTAGGTCAAGTCATAACTAACTTCCGATGCTGCTAAGCAGAATCTATTGTTTGTATCTACCCGCTATGAGTTACCATGACAACAAGTTTTTGTTTTCACTATATAGATGAGGCTTCAGTTAGTCTTTTGTTTGGGACCCCTACTCTTCAACATCTACATCGTGCACATAGTAGGAGTATCGTACTCCAACTGTGAGGTAGCGGCATATGCGGACGAGTCTACAGCACTAGCCTCAACTCCGCGAAAGCTCTAAAGGCTGCAGAGGGCGCCAGTCAGTTAATCACCGATAGGCTACGAGCTGTCCACATTCAGGTAAACCCAGCCAAGACGCAAGGGATCGTTTTCTCGTTCTAGCACGGGAAAAGAAAGTTTCCACCCAGCTTCAACATAGACGGGACTGATTGCAAACTTACCAACAGCATATGCTACCTAGGCATCAACCTAGGCAGACACATGACGTTCGGCACACACCTGCAGAAGAAGCTGAAAAGAGTACTTAGGGCTTACTACTCTCTCCAGCATCTCATCACAAGCCCGGCTATATCCCTGAGGCTGAAACTGCTCATATATCAGAGCGCCCTGAGGCCAGCACTGCTGTTTGAAACTCCGTTTTTCCGTTTTCTCCACACCCGCACCTAACTAGACTCCAGAGCTTCCAGAAGAACATCCTGCGCCCGGCACTATGGCATACCCCTGTTCGTGAAATGAAGGCTCCTGACATCCAAAAGTTCGAGGTCCCCACCATCACCGAAGCCATCAAAAGAAGACACATCAAGTTCTTTGACTCGATGAAACATAGCCAAAACCCTCTATTCCGAGACCTGACAACCCCACCACTACCGGCAAGATGGCAACTCTCTAGATCTGGGAAAGCAGACCAAATTGTGGACATTACGGCCCTTGGCTAACCAACAAGCCTCTGACGAGCACCCATCACTGCTATCCAACTGAATGAGCTTCCACTACATGCCTAGAGAGCCTCAGCCTTCAGTGGAGAGCTATGGGGCGGGGGGAGTCTTTTGTTTAACCTCTGAAATAGAGAATCAAAAAGTACATATTCGTCATGTAATGCTTTGGGAATTTAAACAAGGCAATAGTGCTAGGGCGACAGCTGAAAAAATATGCAGTGTATATGGGGAAGGACTAATAACTGGCAGTTAGAAATTGGTTTATAAAATTCCGTTCTGGAGACACGACCTTAAAAGACGAACCGAGGGTGGGACGTCCTTCCTTTCGACTTTGACGACAACCTTTTAAAGGAAATATTGGAGCAAAATCCACGTCAATCAACAAGAGGTATAGCAGAAAGGTTGAACACATCACAATTAACTGTTAACCGCCACCCGGAGAAATTAGGGGAAGTCAGCAAGTTAGGAGTGTGGGTACCTCACAATCTCAGTGAACGGTATAAAGAAGATCACATGTCAATCGCCACAAGTCTGCTCTCACGGGTAAAAATTGAGCCTTTTTTAACAGGATTGTAACAGGCGATGAAAAATTGGTTACCTATGACAATATAGTCCGCAAAAGACAGTGGCTTGGTAAGGATCAACCACTCCTACCAGATCCGAAAGCAAACATCCATGGCAAAAAGATTTTATTGTGTGGGATAGTCAAGGAATAATTGACCACGAGTTGTTGAAGTCAAATTTAACGATTATACTGCGGATAGAAACGTTCAGCAGTTGCAGAGAGTGCAAGAGAAACTCCACGAAAAGCGTCCTGCACTCGTCAATCGCAAAAACGTCATTCTTTTATTCGATAATGCGCCACCAAAGGGTGACTCATGAAAAAATTCTTGAGCTTGGATGGTCTGTTTTACCATATCTACCTTACTCCCCGGATCCTGCCCCGACAGACCTTTTCTGTTCCTTAATTACTTTTTGGATGGAAAAAACCTTCTATTCTGAAGAGCAAGCCAGGCAGGCTGTCGAAAATTTCTTCCAATACAAACGAACCCCACTTTACAAGGAAGGAATTGATAAACTTCCAGGAAGATGGGAGAAGGTTATAGATAATAGTGGCGAATACATAATAAATTAATATAATTTTGTTATTTAATGAGAGCGAAATAAATGTCTGATAAAAAAAAACGAAAGCTGCTTATGACTCGACCTGATATTAACAGGAAAAAAAAATATAGTGCCAGGATCGGGACACGAACCCTACCTGGACCCTTCTAAAATCTAGGGAGGGGATCTCACAAGTGTCATAGTAGCACCGTGTAAAGTTACAGATTTCAAGCAAAGAGGATTTATATCTGATATATCGTGCAGGATAGCTCATTGGTAGAGCACCCGACTACATTTTGTAGAGTCCTGATAGCGACAGTACATTTGTTTTTTGGATGTTAATTAATAATAATTAATGTACGTAGCGTTGAACTAAAATGTTTATGAAAACAGATAATTACTCATTATTGTCAGATGAATATATGAAAAATAATGAAACCTAAATTATTTCTTATTATCATCTCCACCTTAATCGAGTTAATTATATTATTCAATTAATTTTATTTAATTAATCAATGGTGTTAAAATTGAGTGGTTTTTTTTTTTTAATGTTCAGCCCTAATAAGCTTTATCTTATCCACCATCAATTATATTATATGTCAGGAAATCGAATTATTTAATGTAGATTAAGTTGAAAATGACATTCCCAAAACACTTCAACTGTTGACTGGATTAAGACTTCCAATCTACATCATTATACTTGTTTATCCCATTATATAATTTTTATAAAATAACAAAACCTGTATATAATGTAGTGACGCTACAGGAAATACAAAAATAATTTGTAAATAGATTCGCCAGAGGATCTATAATTGTATATAATTATCTGTAAATGTAAAGGGGCTATGAGGGAAAAAAAAAAAAAGTTGCACCGTGAAATTCTTGGCAACTTAAATACATATTTATTAAATAGATTTATTAAACATCCCATAAAGACATGCATATTTAGTATGTCGGTACATAGTTCACTGATAATTTGATGAAAATCTTAACAGCTTTCTTCCAGAAGCCAAAGAAAATATCCCAACAAATAATATGTGACGTGAATAATTTAATCAAACGTTTGAGCTAAACTGAATGAATAGAATGATTTCCGGTGGGTTTGATTTGTGAGGCATTTTTGCGTACAATATGTCGAATGACTTCAAAACCCACAAAAATGATATCTAATATTCTTCTACTTGGTAATGTCTCTTATCAGTTACGGGATAGATATATCTTTATCTTTATCACTTTGTAGATATCTGTATAAATGTGTCATTTCGTCAAAAGCGTTTCCGTTCTTCAATTTTGTATATCAAATTTAAAACTACATAAGGTGCAACCTAAACATGAAGAGGATGGTCATGATGTCATAATAATGACACAGCCCAGAGACCTCCCAAATACAATGGCTGCCACCTCCCTCGCAAGCTTAAGAGGAAGCGGATCCGGTGGAGGCTGACCAAGAGCGTGAGAGCCACAGACGCTCAGGACATGATAGGAGAAACTGGCCATTGCCAGGACTCCCACTGTCATGTATTTATAGCAGGTCCCGAGGCCACTGCCGTTCCAGTCTCCAATGAGGATTATAGGGATGAGTGGTGCAGTGCAATGACTGTGCTCCGGGATTAGGGATTAAGCTCGATATAAAGGTTGAGTGATAACATTAAGAAGAAGGAAAAAAAAATATCTAAAGCATGTATATTTTCTTTGTAATAATAGGTTTTTGTGAGCTGAGAGATTCCCATTTATAAGCTGACGTCCAAAATTATCCGATATGAAAGATTAAAAAGCACTTTGATGCCCCGTCCAAAAGATATATAGGGCAGTTTATTATTACCAAAAGACAACTGAAACAACTTTCATTTTAAACTGTTCGTCCGTCGAAGAACAATAAGTTAACGGCATCTTACAGTGAATAGAAGTTTTTCCTTTTTTCTTTTTCTTTTAAGTACTTTCTCCATGTTTGTTAATACTAATAATAGATTATTTTATAACACTTTCTTTAATATAATATTAGGTACAATATATATATTTATAGTATGGTTCTAGTCCATAACTTGGTCTATTTCAAATGTTCCATATTCATTGAATTGGCTAAAGGAATTGATATATTTTAAGCAATAGTCGCCTAACTCAAATAATGATTTATAAACCCATGGTGCATTCTTCGTCGCTGGGGATGTTGTGGCTTCTGGTATCCTAATGAAATGACTCGACCTGAACTCCTTTGTGTGTGAGATTAATATGCTATTTGTTGACCGCACTGTCCCCACCGTATATGTGTGGTTTTTACCACAAGTAACCTATCGGCTACATGGTTTTATACTTAGGGTCTTACCAGTAAATATCAAACTTTTTCAAATTAACCAAATATTCATTATAAACTAAAAACTGAATATGACTTTTTTTTTTTTCTTAGCTCTCAAACTTTTAAGATTATGGATAAGGGGAAAATAAAGAAATTTATTTGGGGTGAGTGGATCCTTTTACTAGGAGTACCTGCTTGAAGGTGGAGTGAGGGAATTAAGGAGTGTGGGAAGCCTCGGTAGAGGTGGAAATGTTGCGGTGCAGTGGTGAGAGTCCACTGAAGGCTGAGCCTAGAGGCGCTCTAGGCATGTAGTGCAAGCTCATTTAGTTAGATAGCACTAATTTTTTTTTTTTTTTTTTTTTTTTTTTTTATAGCCCCTTTAAATTTCAGATAATTATATATAATTATAGATCCTCAGGTCTACAATTATATATCTATTGACAAATTATTTTGTATTTCCTGTAGCATCACTACATTTTATACAGGTTTTGTTATTTTATAGAAATTATATAATGAATAAACAAGTATAATGATATACATTCTACGTGACTTGGCTAAACTGACTAATAAGGTGATGGGGCTCACCTTTTTGATCAACCTTAAAACTAACTTACATACTAATTCTTATCCTAATTTTTCCCTGACAGTCTGTTGCCATCGATGTAGGAAGGGTGGTGGGGTCATAGTGTTAAACACTAGATTTGTCAGGTGCTGCAACGAGTCAAAAAACTTAATGTGTCTCCGGCGGATGAACTCACCCACCGACGGCACACCAAGCAACGGGTGCAGGTCAGCGTTCTTCAACCTCTCGAAAGAGGTATGTCGGACCACTTTTCGCATGATTCCATTCTGGAAGTGTTGGAGACATTTGGCTGTATTGTCAGTCAAGTGGGTAAATAGCGGGGCACCGTACAGCAGAGCTGGCCGGAGGACACATTCATAGATCATTACAATATCACAATATATACTCATGGAAAAAGTTTTCGTTGTTTACGATTTTATTAGCCGGGAGTAGTAATAGGTATTTTCATTTGATTAATTTGATAACAAAACCTGTATATAATGTAGTGATGCTACAGGAAATACAAAATCTTCCACCGGCCTTTTTTAGGCATTCCCGCACCCTATATCCTTCTCATACATCCTTCAAATGGGGGACTCCCCTTAGTGAAAGGCACTCATTAGCCCAAAATAATTTTCCTTTATTTTTCCCACATCCTATTTTTATAAGTTTGAGAGCTAAGAAAAAAAAAAAAAAAAAAAAGGAAATACAAAATAATTTGTTAATAGATTCACCTGAGGATCTATAATTATATATAATTATCTGTAAATTTAAAGGGGCTATGAAGAAAAAATAAAAAAAATAAGTATTTTACTTTAAGGTTATATACTGTCATATTTATGTCATAACTACTTCTTTGTAGAGTGCTGAAAGTTTTATGTTTTACATCTATTGATAATGGCAGCATGAGCAAACAGAAAGCGCTTGTTAATATAGCGAGCTGACATTTATTTCATCAATTACAAAACCCGTTATTCTTTGTGGTTTAATTTATCATGTGATAGATATAATTTTATATTATGTTTTTGTGTAACCTTGCGATGAAGTAATGAACTAAATTTAAGAGAAAATTACATTTCATTTAGCTACAGAGACATACAAATGCCTAACCAATTAAATATGATCAAACTAAACTGAGACCCTAACAGTAAAACTTTTAGTAACTAACCTGCTCCTATTATTTTAGTAACTAACCTGCTCCTATTATTTTAGTAACTAACCTGCTCCTATTATTTTAGTAACTAACCTGCTCCTATTATTTTAGTAACTAACCTGCTCCTATTATTTTAGTAACTAACCTGCTCCTATTATTTTAGTAACTAACCTGCTCCTATTATTTTACCTTACAATATATTTATTTTTATAGAATCCAAGACCTGTAATTCATCTTGGATTGGAAATTTAATCCTTTAATTCTTAAATTACAGCGAGCGGTGTGAGTTATTCTACTTCGAATGACACGTCAAAAACACATCTCTATTATTTAGAAATGTAAGAGAAGATTAAAAAAAAAAAAATAGGAGAAATACATTTATCTTATGTACTTGTCCCTGTTTGTTAGTGTTCCTAGTGAATTTTTTTTTGCCAACTCTTCCGAATTCTATCGAAAAAATAATTTAAATAACATAATTTAAATAAGAGGACTTTTAAATAAATTACAACAAAAATAATAAAAAATAGTAAGGCAGAACTTGTAGGAAACACCGTCCTCTTTCTCTCCATTTTCTTTTGTCAGTTCAAATTGTTGATTTAAAAATTTAACCTCATATTTGTCTATCCTCGTAACGTAGAATTTTGCATATTGACTTCTAGCTGCGTAGAGCCCACGGTTTTTTCTTTGTTGAATCTCAGCTTCAACTCTGCGTTGTGATGAATGAGTAGACAGATGAATGATGAAGTAGTGTATCCGGTTATGTAGTAACAACGCCAACTGTAGTTAACTACAGTAGTACCTCAGTGCCACCTACCAACTATATCGGTCGGTCATATTTCTTAATGTGGTGTTTCACTATGTATTTAATTTTTAACTACTAATTTAAACTGTCGACATTACTAAATAATTAAGTAAAACATAATAATAAATAAAAGGTTGGTAGGTGGCGCTGAGAGCTTCCGTGGTCGGTGCCAGAACCTTACCTTTCAATCTCAATATCAATATTTCTATTTAAAAAAAAAAAAAAAGGTACAGTAAATTTGTTTTTCGTTTATAAGATTCCTATAAAGTCACAAGTTCAAAAAAATCTCTATTGTGCTAAAATTGCAATCTGCCTCATTAGTCAATAAGTAATTGTAATAAATGTTCTCATTCGTACTATACCATTCATAGGTTGTCCCCTCCCTCGCATAAGAAAGAGGAAGCGGAGTAAATGGAGGCAGACCAAGAGCGCGAGAGCCACAGACGCTGAGGACATGATTGGAGAAACTGGTCATTGCCAGGACTCACACTTTCACGTATTTATAGCAGGCCACGAGGCCACTGCCGTTTTAGTCTCTAAGGAGGTAGGGATGAGTGGCACAGTGCAATGAGTGTGCTAGGGGATTAGGGTGGTTGGATAGGTTTCGATGGAATTTCATGAACTTGAAAGGGATGAGTTCAAGAATATAGGGTATATTAAGATCGTTATGAAGGGTTTCGTTGCTGACATAATAAGGGGCATTTACTATTGTTCTCAGGTCTTGGATACGCTTGATGTTCGACTTTTTTGCTGTCCCCCATAGCTCTATTCCGTATGTCCAGATTGGCTTAAGTATAACTTTGTAGATTAGTAATTTATATTCTATACAGAGATGGGATGTCCTTCGAAGTCTGTACACTTTTAACATTACATATTGCCTTTTATTTTTTGCCGTTTTGAATTAGTATTAGTTGTTAGATCTAGTGACTAAAGTATTCTAAAGGGGGGGGATATACCGTTTACCGGGACTATTCACACTGGAAAGCTCAGAAAGCCTCCACTTATTTATTATTATCCACACACGATTTCCAAATAATTAATAGCCCAACGCTACATTATTTTTTCATAACTTTTTTTTTTTAATTTTGGCCATAGGCATGTCAGAAAATGAAACTACTTCGCAAAATATTCTGCCTCTAAATAAAAATACATAATTTGAGTTAAACTGAACACCATACCATTAAAACAACACTCACAAATTACAGGACGTTAAGATATTAAATTTAGCCAAGCTACAGGAAATATAATGAAGTAATTGTAAATAGATTCGTTTGTAGAATCTATATTTTGTAACATATTGTTGTGATATTAGATAATGTAAAATTTGTGTATAAAGAAATTGAAATGAAAGATTTAATCCAACTTTGTATCAAGAAGGCGATAAAAACAAAAGAGGGAGGATGAAAATCAAGATGGCTATGAGTTGTTGTTCTGAGAGAACTCTAGTTTTGGGATCAGCCCGTAATACATATTATTAGCTTGAGATTGGGATTAAGAAAAACTTAAAAATTTTGTTGGTTATTGGTTATTGACTTAAAGCAGAATAGAACAGAAATTGCACGAAGAGAAGAAGTATTAATTTTGTTTAAAGAATTTATAGACAAGTATTTATATAAAATTAATTTAAGTTTTTGTTTTATTTGTAATTAAATTCACCTTTTGCCAGAATAATTTATTTATTAGCAGAACCTTAAAATCTCAGATAATAAATAATGCAATAAGAAAAATTTAAAGATAAAATTAAAAATTTTTAAAAACCATAATAATATATTAATTTTGTAACAAGGGGATATGGAACAAAAACAAATGTAGAGTAAACAGTTGATTCCTCCATGCACGTCGTCTCTCCTTTCGGTTTGGCCAATTATTACCAGCTTTTATGACAAAGTTTGCCATACCTCGCGCCGTAGGAACGCCAAGACTTGTCCTGGGGCGTTGTGGATCGGGATGGCTTGTCCTTTCTTGTGAGATGTCGGTTAATGCTTCCGATGTCAAATGCTTCTACACAGGGCGAGCCAACACGTCGTCTGTCCTGTTTTGAATTCACAAGAAGTTCGTAAATTATGAAATTATCATGGAGTTTTCGGGCTTGAGTGTTTTTAAACAAATCGACCACTCAACATTGTGGGCACATGCCACTTCTTCGTCATTCATAAGCCGCATTCATTTGGAAGAACGGAACAAATGAAACAGAAAAAGGTAACGGCTTTATGGGTACTGTGATAATGTGAAGTGCACTTGAAGGATGAGATCCCAGACAAGAAAAGGTCACAAACCTTCAGCCTTGTAACAGACCAATATTAATGTAGAGTAAATGAGGTCACACAGGACAGCTAGCCAGCTGGTCGTATTTAGTCGTGACCCTACGAAGGTTTGCCAACGTCCAAAAGGGATATCCTCACGCTGAGTCATCTGTCAGGATAGCCTGAGAAAGCTCTTGTCCTCCATAGAGTACAACGTAGAAACTACAGTTCACGATTTAGATTATGTATCATTAAAATATATTTCCAATTATATTTTACAAAAAACAAATGACTCATGTAGTATGATTCATTTCTATCGTCGTGGGAAAGATATGCGAGAACTGTAAATCTTAATTAGGGCTGTTATCATCTGCAAGATCTTTTACAAGATTTCTAAAGATCTAGTTTCTCAATGTTCGGGAATCACGGTATTCAGGTCAAAACTTATAATATTAAATTTGTCTTTATACCCTGTGAAAATTAGTTATCCAAAAATAAATCCTAAAATATCACCATATTATTAAGTCAACTTAATGCTTGCTTTATATATAATATTTATAACCTTGCTAAGAACAAATAGAAGGGTCTTGAGCAGAACTGTATACCTGCCTCGTGACTTCATGGAAGTCACTGATGGTTCCTGTTATTTTTAAGTAAGCAACCCTCCTTACTTCCCTTACTCCCTACTTCCCAGAATCTTATCCTTTTCTTAAACCTATATGTCTCAGCTTTAGCCACAGACCCCTCTCGTTCCTAGGCCTTCCACCCAGTATGTAGTAACGTAACTCTTAATATTTGTTCATAACAGTGTTTTGCTTGTTCTTCATAATAAAGCTTTTCTTTCTTTCCTTTTAAAAGACTCTCCTCTACAAATATTATTTAATTAAAGAAACCTTAAAGATGGCACTGGGTGAGAAATTTTAAAAATATATACCCACGATTATTGAGTATTTGTTTTGATTAAGATAGGTGAAACGTCACCAATTCTATGCATCCTCAACAATTATATATGAAAAAAATTACCTACAAAACATTTACATATATATATTGAAACCTACCTCATTTTCTACCATTTCTTTTCCCAATTTATTTGATCAATTTACCTTAACTAATTTGGCAGGTCCTTCATGAGATCTTTAATTCAAATTGTTTTATGTCTTTGACATAGGAACTTATCCCGATTGAATCGCCCGATCTCAAGGCTAATGTTCTAGTTATTAATAAATTGAGAAACTGGGAATTGTGAAATATATACAAGTAAAATGGTTATAACAAATAATTATAATTATAAATAGTGCTGACAAAATTTATATAAAAAAATATTCAATTCCTTATGAACAAGGATAGTTACTACTAATTAATTATATAAAAAAAATGAAAATTGAGCTCAATCTCTTTTAATGGATCCATATTAAAAAAAACAATATCAATATCACCCAATCGATGATCTCCGTTTAATCCAATCAACGTTACTTTTGATCTCTTCTTCTTCTTCTCCTCCTCTTCTTCTGTTGGATACCGCCAAGTCGGGAGCTTGCTCTTGTTCGCTCTCTGGCTGTTAGGCTAAGACTGGCCCTTCATCTCATCCCTACTCCTAAGAGCACAAAGGGCTGATGCTGACCAGATGGAAGGGTTGCAGGACATGATATTCTCAAATATCATGAATGTTACAATATATATACAAAAAAATTGAAATAACTAACTTAGGAACAAAGAACCAAAACAACAATGCTTGTTTTTTGAAAAATGTTCTTTTCAACCCGGTATAACAAAAAAACCCGGTACAGCTGTTGTCTATTTTAAGAGTGTTACTCTTTAGAATGCTATTATAAAATTTTCTTAGCTTGTCTCTGTTAATTTAAGATTATTAAACAGTTTTATGTTTTTACTGTTATGAAAAAAAATAATTTTTTTTTAGAGGGTTAGGCAAATAGCTTTAAGATTCTGCATACAATTTTTGATTGGTTACTTATTGACTGGGAAATTATTTATCTAAAATTAAATAATCTTTGTAGAGGAGAGTATTTTAAAAGAAAAATAAAGAAAAGCTTTATTATGAAGTACAAGCAAAACACTAGTATATACAAATATTAAGAGTTACGATATTACATACTGGGTGGTATGTCTAGGGACGAGTGGGGTCTGGGGGTAAAGCTGAGACATGTATGTATATGTAGATAAGATTCTGGGAAGTAGGGTGGTCTTGAAGGGATGCGGTTGCTTACTTAATACTAACAGGAACCATCAGTGACTTCTATCAAGTCACAAGGCAGGTATATAGTACTGCTCAAGCACCTTCTACTTGTTATTAATTATAAAACTTAAGACATAATTATCAGTTATGTTTAGGCAAGACTGTTGCTCTATGTAACCTTCATTTTTTTTTATTGTTTTTTGGGGGATAATGCCTAATTTTTTGTTTATGCAGGTAACCTTTTTTTTTTTTTTTACTTGGAAATATGAGTGTTGTTTTTTCGATGAGATTTGAAATGTTCAGCAATAAGGAATAAAATAAAAGACTTATATGCCTAGAAATTATTTAGGCAAACATAGGCAAGGCAGTTATCCTGATATCCAAGCACAGTCCTTGAGACGTGGGTGAGCCACAGATTGAGGGCGCTGTTAGAAGTTGTTTTCTTTCGAGAATGAAGTCACCGCCCGTTAAATTTCTTGAACAGAGGAGTCCGTGTTTGGAATAATAATTCAGGTATCTTTTCTCAACCGCTCAGGATAAAATATCGCACGGGAGGTTTCTGTTGCCTCATATCTGTACATAATGAAGTGGTCCCGCAATATGACCATAATATCGGTTTGAGTGGGTATGCATTTACCGGTCATATTTATTCATAGAAAACACATATACTACTGCTCTAGACACTCTGGTTTCGTATAAACCTCAGCCGATTTATGGTTTGTAATTGTATTAATGTTACAGTTTAATATTTTACAATTTACTAACTGCTAATTTCGCTTCATAATAACAAAGTCTCGCCTACACTTAAACACGAGTAATCACATGAAATCTCGAAATTCAATATTTTATAGTTTTATGTCAAATAGTGATCAACAGTTTTATATTCCTTGCTAAGAACAAGTAGAAGGGGCTTGAGAAGAACTGTATACCTGCCTCGTGACTTCATGGAAGTCACTGATGGTTCCTGTTATTTTTAAGTAAACTGCCCTCCTTACTTCGCTTACTCCCTACTTCCCAGAATCTTATCCTTTTCTTATACATGTCTCAGCTTTAGCCCTAGACCCCACTCGTGCCTAGACATTCGACCCAGTGTGTAGTAACGTAACTCTTAATATTTGTTCATAACAGTGTTTTGCTTGTGCTTCATAATAAAGCTTTTCTTTCTCATTTTTTAAAAGACTCCTCTACAAAGATTATTTAACTAACAAAACCTTAAAGATTACAATGAATGGGAAATTTCCAAATATATATATCCGTATATATACCCACAATAATTGAGTATTTATTTTGATTAAGAAATACCTTACATAAGCTATACAGTTGAAAGTAATAATGTGAAAGGCCACCTGTAACCTAAAGCAAGGTGTCTTTAATCACACGATAGCTTCTTTGTAGCTGTTAAAGCTGTTCGTTGCAAATAGTCTACTGAAATACCAACGGTTGTTAATAAACATTAAATTCCATAACATACTTAACACGATAGTAATAAATGTATAATTACAAGTTAACTAAATAATACTTTTTTTTCAATGGATTGCTGTAATACCTTTGAGGCAAGTTATCCCCCCTCCCTGTGGGGAAATATTGCGAAGGTAATCATGATGCCAGGTTTTTTATGACTTCTCGTAATTGCACTTGAAGCTCAGCTCTGAAGGTTTCACAAATAATAATGATCTTTTTTTTTTTTTTTGAGTACCGAGAAATCCATCAATTAATTAGGCTTAATCATGTTTTATTGAGAAGAAGCTCACAAAAATATTTTTTTTTATATATAACTTTATTGTGCTAAAATTACAATTTGCCTTATTAGGCAATAAGTAATTGAGATAAATGTTGTTATTCATAGCATATTTACAATATACCCAGGTCTCCCACTGTTACGCATTTATAGCAAGTCACGAGGCCACGGACGTTTAGTCTCTGAGGAGGATTAAGTGCAATGACAGTGCTAGCGGATTAGGGTGGTTGGAGAGGCTACTATGGAATTTTAAGAACTTGGGAGGGATGAGTTCAAGAATGTAAGGTATATTAAGATCGTTATGAAGGGTTTTGTTGCTGAGGTAATAAGGGGCATTTACTATTGTTCTCAGGAGTTTTGATTGAAAAGATTGGATACGCTTGATGTTCGACTTTTTCACCCCCATAGCTGTATTCCGTATGTCCAGATTGACTTAAGTATAACTTTGTAAATTAGTACTTTATTTTCTATTGAGAGATGAGATGTCCTTCGAAGTAGTCTGTACAGTTGTCTAAAGCGTCTGTTTAGTTCCTGTCTTTTTAGCCTCGTGAGTGAGTACCAGGTCAGCTGTTAGTCGAGGTGGAAGCCTAAGTACCGTACTGTCTCGGATACAGGGAGGGGAATGGAATTAAAATAAACTAGTCAGTTTGTTTTAATCGATTGTCGAATTGACTTGCAGACAATTAGTATACCTAGAAATATTGGCAGTGTACAGAAGCGGACATAGCCGCTCGAGAGAGTCCTTGGACGACCCCGCAGAATAGCTGTTATCGCCGTTGCTCCGTGATTGTCGAGGACGCCCGGACCTGCTAATCAGTGGCCGGTATAGTCATCCCCTCCGCCAGGAAGTCCTCTAATTCAACACTGCCGTGTATCCTGGCAACGCAAAACTTTCTAATTTGCTTTCAAGATCACTTGTCTCCCATGATTGGGAACACACTGCATTCACCGACGGCTCTTCGATTTATTATCCAAATATGTACTTCCTAGTTGCCTTCAAACTGATTCGTAAGAATTGAGTTATAATAATATACATACTATATAATACATCGTGATGCAGTCGGGGATAATTTATTGAGAACTGGGCGAAAAAACAACCTGTCAGAAGGCTTTATACCCTAACAGGTGACTCAATTTTTTCAAAATATTTATTATGATAAAATTACTATCTGCCTCATTGAGCAATAAGTATTTGTAATAAATGCTCTCATTCATACCATATTTAAAATTCATCATTCACTCGCTCATTAATACAGTATTTACAAACAGCCCAGAGACCTCCCAAATACACATGGTTGTGGCCTCCCTCGCATGCGAAACAGGAAGCGGAGTCTTGGGAAGTCCCCCATGCCCCTCCGTCAGCCGCGTCGACGGATACGAGACTGTGGAAATAGTGAGAGCCACAGACGCTCAGGACATGGTTGGAGAAACTGGCCATTGCCAGGACTCCCCCTGTCACGTATTTATAGCAGGCCATGAAGGGTGAAAAGTGGGAAAACCAACATGCATACGATTTCCGATACGAATCTTCGTGATCACAGACAGCTGATATTCCGTGCCGGATCAATAGATCAAATGCTGAACACTTATTATTGCCAGCTGTTGCGAAAAAGACACCATGGATATTTTTTTTATCAGTTTACTTAAGTGGGTTTTTTGTTTGCATTTCTCACCTTTCATTTTTTTTTTCTTCCATCTTATCTTGTATCAATTCAGCTTTCTACTCTATCTAAATCTGATACATTTATTTTTGTTTTAGTCTTTATAAGTCAAAGTCTTTAACGTGACTATAATGATACCTTTAGGCCGGTGTATTATCGTAATTTCTCTATCAGCGGCTTTTGGTTAAGTAAACAGACGCGGTGTCGGCCAAAAAGAAAAAAAAAGGGTTTTTAGCCATGGCAAATTGCTGGCCTGTCAAAGCGCTTTTTCGAGGATCTTATCGGATCGTTTTATCGTTGCTACTTTGTAGCACTTTGTAGATCTGATTGAAAAACGGACCTAGTGGAGTTTTTTTTTAAATGGTTTACTTGTTAAAAAAAATATCCACTAGATGATATGGAGGATCTTGCTAAAATCTTTATTTTAATAAATTGATTTAATTGTAAAGCAGATAAAATAAAATAGGAATCTCGTACTCAGCCTATAAGTACGCATATTTGACATTTAAACTAGCAAAAACACTGAAGCAGTTTACAGTAAGACATAAAGTATATAATGATATATTATTTATTGCCTAATTTAAACCATTTATATTATATAAAGTATAAATGGTCGTGGTCCCAACCAGCCCACTGCCGTTTTAGTCTCCGAGGAGGATTATAGGGGTGTCTGGCGCAGTGTAATGACTGTGGACTAGGGTATTAGGGTGGTTACTATGGAATAAGACATGGACATGATTGCAGAAACTGGACATTGCCTGGACTCCCGAGGAGTTTGTGATGGTAGCTTCTTGTGACGATCTATCCCAAGGAAAGACTTCAAAACACTGAAGCAGTTTACAGTAACTGCACTGTGAGATAGACGTGAACTGCTCACCTTGAGGAATGAGCTCCAGGTCGGTGTAGTACAGAATTTCAGTCTAAGCATTTGACACTCCGGCTGTAGAAGTGTACCTAATACCTGGACAAAGGTGAGTAGAGCCTTTTGTAACTACCTGAGCAAATGGTCGGGTCGGCATTGCTATCCCTCAAGTTGTACAGGAGAGCAACTGGTTTTCCAATGTTTACTGCGCCTGGGCGACGACTACTTTTAAGGTAAAGCACTTGAACCGAGAGTAATCTCAAACAACTATTTTCAAACTATTTGTTTTTAAAGACAATTAAGAGAAGTAACAAAAAATTATCAGTGTGCTATTTAATTAATTTGTTTTTTATTAACACTAAACTTAAAAAAAATTTAAAGAACATGACGAAAATGTAGCCTACAAATAAAAAAAATGTGCTTAAGCGAGGGCAATAGTAAATCTTGGCAACGCATTGAGTTATAATACTTGACTAATTGCGTTATTATATTCTACTTTTGATGTAGTTACGTATAATATTTTTTAACACGATGAACCTAACACCCCGCATCTACTTATGTCCAATATCCTAGATAGATGGTTTAACAGTATAAATCTGCTTTATTAGGCTATAAGTAATTGTAATAAATGTTCTCATTCGTACCATATTTACAAACAGCCCAGAGGCCTCCCAAATCTACATGGTTGTCACCTCCCTCGCATGCCAAAGAGGTAGCGGAGTCTTGGGAAGTCCCCCTCGCTCCTCCGTCAGTCGCGTTACCGGATACGAGCCAGTGGAGGCTGCCCGAGAGCGCGAGAGCCACATACGCTCAGGACAAGATTGGATAAACTGGCCATTGCCCAGGGGTGAGTGACGCAGTACAGTAACTGTGCTATAGGATTAGGGTGGTTGGATAGGAATTTCATGAACTTGGAAGGGATAAGTTCAAGAATGTAGGGAATATTAAGATCGTTGTGAAGGGGTTTGTTTCTGACGTAATAAGGGCATTTACTAATGTTCTTAGATCTTTTGATTGAAAGGATTGGATACGCTTGATATTCGACTGTTTTGCTGTCCCACATAGCTCTATTCCGTATGTCCAGATTGGCTCAAGTACAACTAAGGAGATGTGTCTCTCATCCAGCTCCTTCTTCGACCTTCTTTCAGTCATGTCTAGTATGCGCAATACTACTACTGGGGGGTCATTTGACATAACATGGGGGTTGATTGGGTGAAAAGTGGGAAAACCAACACGCATATGATACAAATCTTTCTGATCACAGACAGCTGATATTCCGTGCCGGATCAATAGATCAAATCTTCAACACTTATTATTGCCAGCTGTTGCGAAAAAGGCACCATCGCTATGTTTTTGTTATCAGTACAGTTAAGTGGGTATGTTGTTTGCATTTTTTTGTACTTCCATCTTATCTTGTATCAATTCAGCTTTCTACTCTATCTAAATATATAATACATGGGACTATTACATTTAGTTGTCAGAGTACCACAACTAAAATAGAACCAATACGTAAAACTAAAATATCCCCTTATTTGTACGAAGTGTAATAGAAATAAAAAAACAAACCTACAACTAAAATACTAAAATGAATGACTTTAAGTATCTTCTTTGTAGTTGTTGCATTATCCACGACGTTTTTTTATCAAATTATTTTTGCTCTTTGAGTACTTGAGTGTTTTACCTTGCAAATGGTATAAATAATGTTAGTGTTGTTACGTACAGTAACGCGCGCTCTACAGTTCATGGAAGTTACTTCCACAGATCATACTGCGATGGTTAAGTCTGGACAAGCATTATATAAACTATTGCTTTATATTTTTATAGGCAATTTAGATGTTTCGTAAAGCAGCAAATAGAAACGGAAATGAGATGGCAGCCTAATAGAGTTAATAGAATGTAAAGTACGCACATGAGAAAGCCTTCTTGAGTTCTAACCCGATCCAATTACCCCCTCGGTGCCATTCTCAAACATCGCCCTGAGGAATTTCGTAAGGACCAATCGTTACTTTATTCACACCAAACATGGGAAATCCGAATACAATCTGCATGATCCAAGGACTGGCGGATTTCTTTGTAGGCCGGCCTATAACTTATCCGTTAGCAAAGGCCAATTTGCTCCGGCTGGATTTATCGCTCTTGTGATCTTTGTTTCTGGAGCTGGAATAGATAGTGCCGTATATAATTCAGCCTATGAATCGCTCAGGGAAAGTTTCTCGACGAGGGTCGTTACAATTCATAATATAATTACATTTATATTTATATAGGTCGGTAATTACAATTTAAGATTATGGTACATATGTCATCCTGTCTTAAATGAACATTTCTAGTGAGTCAGATTTTTTATTGTATTGCGCATGCAATATATCATTGAGATGCCAAGTAATTTTGGTTTCTTACTGCGAAATAAAACTCTGAAATGAACTGAACCCTAGCTCATAGAAGTTCTGATCCTTATCAGAAAAAAAAAACTCAACCAAGTGCGATTTGAGGTCATCGTTATTACTGAAATTTTGGACCATTTAAGAAGTTTCGTAAACTTCGAAATAAATGATAATCCGATGGTGCAAGGTCGGGACTGTATGGGGGATGCGATATTACTTCCCAACCAAGCTCCAATAGTTTCGTACGTGTTGCTAAAGATGTGTGAGGCCTCGCATTGTCTTGGCGGAACCTCAAATATCGAGATTCTTAACAAGTCCAAGACGTCTTATCTTGTGTTCTGTTAAACAATAAACACTATAAACTTCACATATCTCTTTGTGAGCCTCAGCCGCTTTCTTGCCTTTATGAAAATAAAAAAGTAAATGTGTCGAAAATGTTTATTTTTGCACTCCATGTTAAAACTGACAGTTGTAAACAACATTACACGGAATTTCTTTCTATAGCAAACTAAACGTATCGACTACCAAATCTCAAAAGAAAAAAATTCTAACATTGACATAAGAAGAACGAAACAAACATAACGCTGTCTACTGGTGCAAACCGAAATCACTTTCTTGCCAACCCAATAGTTTCTGATCGGCGGCTTGCTTCCAGCGCTTTTGTCACACTCTCGAGTTGTTCACAGTCCTTTACAGTAAGTACTTTATAAATGTTAGAGTAGTTTGTGTCTCATTCCTTCTCCATATCTGATCCTGTTAGAAAACGACATTTTAGTATCTCTCAGCTAGCCTCGGCGATTAGGAATGGTTTCTCAAGTGATGGTGTACTAGTCTTGCCTCAATCGGTATGCTTTTTGTTAATGTATTTTTAAGTTCTTATGAAGTTTTAATAATCTGTACTTTTTGTTTTCTAATTCTAACAGTATTTTTAATTTAAATGTAGGTTTTTTTGTAGTCCCTCAAGGTAAGAACCAACTTTTTCCAGTCAATTTTTACACAAATATTGAAGCCCTTCACACGTATACCTTCTTTTTGTAGTAGATTGCAAGGCCAGAGTACCACATCATCTAAAAAGACATGCTCGACCTCGATTTTGTAACAATCTCCTAAAGTCCCAAGAAATATTACTTACTATTACTCAAAACGAGTATAACATTACTTCGATTCTGTTCTCTTGAAACTAGAGAACCAGGAATTTTTTTTAGTAATATTTATTTTATAAACGACTATAAATAAGCAAAATTAAATCGATAATTTACACATAAATTAATTAATGTGTTAACTAATCCTTAATACGTATCGATACCTTGTTTTGGTTTATCTTATAATTAATCTGTTATATTTTATAATTAATCCTTATAGTTTAATTTATCTTTTAATTAATCATTAAACTGTTTTAAGGATATTTTGAATCTCCTGCGATACATTGGAATATGTTGAGTTTTTTTTACTTTTAATTAATTTGTCATTGATTATAATTAATCGTTATAAGGTTATAATTAATCCGTACAAGGCTTATCCTTAATAATAATGTATATAATCAATCCTTATTTTGAATTATTCGGTTAATTAATCATTAACTATTGATCTGTCCCGACGATATTTTGAATCTGCTTCGATACGTTGGAGGTAGTTTTGTTTTATCTTATAATTAATCTTTTATAGTTTGTAATTAATCCTTATAGTTTAATTTATCTTTTAATTAATTATTAAACTGTTTTGAGGATATTTTAAATCTGCTGCGATACATTGGAATATGTTGAGTTTTATACTTTTAATTAATCTGTCATCTTTCAAGGATTATAATTAATCCTTATAATGTTATAATTAATCCTTATAAGGTTATAATTAATCCGTATAATGCTTAATAATTAATCTGTTACATTTTATAAGAATATACCCTTATAGTTTAATTTATCTTTTAATTAATCATTAAACTGTTTTGAGGCTATTTTGAATTTGTAGTTTTGAACATTGGGATTTGTTTTGTTTTATATTTTAATTGATATGTCATGGATTATCATTAATCCTTATAAGGTCATAATGAACCCGTATAAGGTTATAATTAATAATAATGGTTATAATTAATCATTATAGTTTAATTTATGTTTTAGTGAATCGGTAACTATTGATCTTTCCCGACGATATTTTGAATCTGCTTCAATACGTTGGAGGTAGTTTTGTTTTATTAGGTCCAGTAATCCAAATAATGTTTGCTTAAAATATGCAAATTCGACGACTCCTTGGCAAGCAGGTTTTACCTCGAGCCAGATCTGCTTGACAGATTATATCCAGGAATGTGGATGACCGGAAATGATTCACTTATAAGTTATCAAGAGCCTGAAGCTTCCATACAAAAGCATAAAGGCTTTGAAACGGAATACCTAGGGAACCAGAAGAAGAGTTAGACGGAGGTGAAAAAGACCCTGGAAAATTTGACCAAGAAGGAGTAGGAAGATTCTCTTTGTTCAGAAAAGACTGTTAACCTGAAGATAACCCACCATTTATGCGATAATTTGGAATTCAAGTTCATACCAATTCATATTAACAACATTGAAAAATAATTTTTACCGTTTTAAAATATAACGTGACGATCATATCAATAAAAAAATATTCAAAATAAATAAATGCTTAAGGTATCACGCGTTCCTCGTCATTTTTCTGTGCTAGGTTAAGCTTACTTCCGACCGCTGAATCAGTTTTGTGTGGTCAATAGTTGAAATCAGTTTACACGAGGAGCTTATACCAGCTTGGTTAAGTTCCATCACGAGTGTAATTTGGGTTGTATTGCTCGATAGGAGAGTACAGCCTGGGCGAATCCGACCTGCCGTCGCTGGTGAATGATGAGGGCAGATACACCGCGTTCTGCAGAGAGTGGAGGAGGTTACAAGGCTCCGGAGACTTCGATATATCCAGGGGGGTGGCGCGGGGTGAGCGGCCCCGTCTTTGGGAAGGCTCACCCGAAGCCAACGATGTATTGGCGGTTCCTGTGGAGTTCTCTGTAAATATGTACATATAGATATAAGGTAGGACTGAGAAGCATATGGTTAGATATAACTTTAGCTATAGTTATATAGAGGGTGCACAACCCTTGTAAATATAGTTAAGTATAGTTTCAAGGTAACGGATCCGTGTAAATATTGTAAATAGATAATAAGATAGATTTTAAGTATACTAGCTATAAAGACAAAAAAATATATATAGCTAGTAAGGATTGTAAAAAGTAGATTTAAGGAAAGGGAGCAAAAAAAAAAGTTCCGTGACGAGTGTAATTTGGGTTGTTGATTAGTCATCGTTAAATACTAATAAACAAACAAATAAAATGTGATTTGAACCGCTCAATAGTATAAGATTAAACCTCTCCTTGACCTCAGGGATCTCTCAAGCCTAAACTCACCTAAATTATAGGGATGATTTAGCTTCCTGCAGGCTGTCGGAAGGTTTAGACCACTTCCATGCATTAACCCCACGAGGCAGGGGCTAACTGACCCCCCCCCCCCCAAGAGCGTTTTGCATTAGTAACGCCTTGTGGAGATCACGGCTGGAAGCTCTCCCACACTGACCCCTCTTGAGTAATCTGTTATGGGGATTATGTCCCACGCTGGATATCCCACTGCTGGAGTTGCCGGTCCCTTCGCCAAATGGCGACTACTTTCGGAAAGTGAAGGCCTGTCACGTATCTGCAATTATCCACGCCACACGGCCGACAGTATACAGGAATACATTATAATTGCTGTATTTAAACCATCTTCCTTTCAGGCAAGATACATTTTCTATTGAGATATTCCCTATTTTATAGTCAGATCCAAAGTAGGATTTACTTTCACATAGAAACGAATTATCAAATCGAAAATTACAATCTGCTTCATTGGGCAACAAGTAATTGTGATAAATGATCTCATTCATAACTTAACATAACATTATAACAATTTTCATTCACTCAGTAATTACAAACAGCCTACATATTTGTAAACTCCCTCGCATGCGAAAGAGGAAGGGAAGTCTTGGGAAGTCCTCACTGGATAAGAGCTAGTGGAGGCTGACGTTGAGCGCAAGAGCCACAGACGCTCATAACACGATTAGAGATACTGGTCATTGCCAGGAGTCAAGCTGTCACGTATTTAAAGCATATCACAAGGCCATTGCCGTTTTAGTCTCCGAAGAGGTTTATAGGGATGAGTGGTGCAGTGTAAGCAGACTGTGCTAGGGGATTAGGGATTAAGATCGTTATGAAGGGTTTTGTTGCTGACGTAATAAGGGGCATTTACTATTGTTCTCAGGACTTTTGATTGAAAGGACTGGATACGTTTGATGTTCGACGTTTTTGCTGTCCCCAATATTCCGTATGTCCGCCAATCTGGAAATTTATATTAAGAAGCATAGCATTAAAGAAAACAAAAATAGTATTATTGTCTAATTCTGTCGTGATTTATATCCAAGGATAATTAATAAATAAATAAATTTATAGAAATGAAAAATATTGTCAGAAGCTTGGTCGAAGAAGGTTGATAAAATAAATACAAGGGAATGTACGCAGAGGAAATATATTTGACAATCGAGAATGTAATGTTCATAGTAAATAATGTACAAAGTAAATGTTTCCACACAGGGCTGTAAAGTAAGCACATCATAAAGATTAACAAATCATGAGCTATGATGTCATGTTTTATAACGGTTCGTAAACTAATATTGCTCCATCGTTTATCGATCGCGTAGAATAAATCTTAGCGAATCGAATCAGGATTATGATAGCTCCCTCTCTCATTTATCTCGACTAATATAAAGTTATTCCCGATAAACAATATCGAAGCTAACAGATGACCGGTTGCAGAGCTCGGACAATGCGCAGCGTGCAACTTGCAGCTTGCACAAGCGCGCAAATGGAGCCATCGTGCAAGCGGTTCATCACCAAAAGCGCAGCAAGCATCTGGCTCGCCTTGGGTCCGCGCCGTGGTCCAGATCTTGCGCAAGCACTCCCCCAGCCCGGGGATATCATGATCCCGGATAATGTGCGCCCGGCAACACTTCTTCCCGCTATCTATCGGTCTGTTTCCCAACATCCTCCCTCAGGAGGGACCTGCGCTGTCCCGCCTTAATAGACAGATCGTCCGGGCAGATAGGACTTCGTGCCTCGCCTTCGGTGTACCTGTCGCTATTACCGCTTTATCTCCTATATCAGCAAACTCGTTAGAGGATATTATCTGCCTCTTTATTTCTTCGCTATTTCTGTTCGCTTTTATTTTAAAAAAATAATAGAAAACTTGTGAATAAGTGTATATGAACGTCATTATCTGCCTTACTGGGCAATATTCTTCATTCATACAGTATTTACAAACAGCCTAGAGACCTCCCAATTCTACATAGTTGTCACCTCTCTAGCATGCGAAAGAGGAAGCGGAGTCTTGGGATGTGCCCCACGCTCTTCTTATCAGCCGTGTCACCGGATACGAGCCAGTGGAGGCTGACCAAGAGCTCGGGACCCACAGACGCTCAGGACATGATTGGAGAAACTGGCTACTGCCAGGAGGACGTTTATACCTGGTCACCAGGCCATGTTTCAGTCTCCGAGGAGGATTATAGGGATGAGTGATACAGTGCAATGACTGTGATAAGGCATTTGATTGCTTCGGTATTTTCAAACCGATTCATAAAAACTCCTAATTGGCTGGTGAATGGTCGCATATTTACCTTAATCAGGCACTGAAACATTATAAAAATATTTAGAAGAAATCCAGAAAAAATTAAGCAAGCTGTCGATCAAGAATTTAGATATTCAAGTTATCTTAGATCAAGAACAATGTCTTTCCGGCGCAAAAAAATGGCCCATTCAGAACAAGAAAAATTATAGCAGGTCAAGAGGCCACTGCCGTTTTAGTCTCCGAGGAGGATTATAGGGATGAGTGGTGCAGTACCATGGCTGTGCTAGGGAATTAACCACCCGGTTGGATAGGTTACTATAAAATTTCATGAACTTGGAAGGGATGAGTTCAAGAATGTAAGGTATATTAAGATTCATAACGATCTTATATATAACGAGCCACATAAGCTCAGGACATGATTGAAGAAACTAACCATTGCCAGGATTCCTTCTGTCACTTATTTATAGCAGGTCACGAGGCCGTTGCCATTTCAGTCTCCGAGGAGGATTGTAGTGCAATGACTGTGCTAGTGAATTAGGGTGGTTGGATAGGTTACTATGGAATTTTATTTACTTGGAAGGGATGAGTTCAAGAATGTAAGGTATATTCAGATCATTGTGAAGGGTTTTGTTGCTGACGTAATAAGGGTCATTTACTATTGTTCTCAGGACTTTTGATTGAAAGAATTGGATATGTTCGATGTTCGACTTGTTTGCTGTCCCCCATATTATAATAATAATAATGTGAAATCCTAATGTCACGTATTTATAGTATGTCACGAGGCCACTGCCGCTTTAGTCTCCGAAAAGGATTATAGGGATGTATGCGTACAAATAAATAAATTGTTTAATACTTGAGATGGTATAATATAGATTTAAACGACTCTAATTGTGCGTTTATTTTCAATAATTACCTGCTATAACTTTCGACAGTTCAATCGTCCGCAATTATACAATAAAACAAGCATTTAAACCGTCAAGTACCGTTAAAATTTAAATGATGGAAACACAAATATAAAAATAAGTTCATATTACAAAATCACGAAAAAGTTTAAAGTTAAACTTATATGCAAGCAGCGAAAATATATTTCTAATTATCTATGTCTCAATGATCAGAACATACAGACGGACATGTAATTACACGGGCTCTTGACAAGGGAACCCCAAGGAAAGATAAAAACTTATGAAGAAGCAAAGAATTGGCCAGAGAAGATGAGATGTTTGTACCTGAGAAGCAATCTACCGCAGACAGGTCTGTATGGGTGGTCCAGGGCCCAGCATCCCTCGACAGATGTAATCCAGTCGGCCGCCAGCTTATGCTATCTCGTATTAGTCTTTTGACAGCACCAGTGTAGTCCTGCTTTTTCCCTTTGGTCTTCAGTAAGAATTTTTATGATTTTTGTTATTTATTAATTGACTGACAGCAATATTTTAAATTTAATAAGCTAAATTAAATTATTACAATGATCTTCAAGTATACCAGTACCACCCCACCAGTTAAGATGGGGTAAAGACAGGTCACTTATGGGGGGTACAAATGGGGTTAATCGTTTAGCTGGAAATGCCAGCTCTCAAGTTTTATGAAGAAGTTCTATTGACTGGGGAATAAAATCCAGCATCTTTTGTAGTTTCCCATTATCCCGGACCATCTACCAGGAAGAAATCGATATCCTTCTCTGACTAAATGGCAGAATGGAGTAGCTTAATCCAGCTCTTTTTAGGGTTTGAGGTTTTTTTCCCCCAAAATCATAAACCTTTGTATTGGGATTGCGGGGATAATCATCAAAACAAACAGATTGACCCCGAAATAAATCGCCTGCCATGACCCAGTGACATCAAACTATACAATATTATTCCATTAATCAGTAATAATATAAAATATTATTAATTAATTGCTTGATAGTTAAAACAAATTATCGATATGAGTCTTTAGCGCTCTTATTAATCATTTCTAACAACATTGTGTTCAACCCTTGTTTGACATAGAGTTATAATGAAGATCCTGTGTGATATAAGATACATTCATTCTTCATGAGCTTTCTAGTTGAATACATACTTGTTCACTAGTTTATTTTAATTCTATTCCTCTCCCTGTAACCGAGACAGTACGGTACTTAGGCTTCCATCTCGACAAACGGCTTACCTGCAACGCACACACGAGGCTAAAAAGACAAGAACTAAACAGACGCTTTGGATAACTGTACAGACTACTTCAAAGGACATCCCATCTCTCAATAGAAAATAAACTACTAATTTACAAAGTTATACTTAAGCCAATCTGGACATACGGAATAGAGCTATGGGGGACAGCAAAAAAGTGGAACATCAAGCGTATCCAATCCTTTCAATAAAAAGTACTGAGAACAATAGTTAATACCCCCTATTACGTCACCAACAAAACCCTTCATAATGATCTTAATATACCTTACATTCTTGAACTCATCCCTTCCGAGTTCATGAAATTCCATAGTAACTTATGCAACCACCCTAATCCCCTGCATAGTCACTCACCCCTGGGCTATTGCGAGCTTCTCCAATCATGTCCTGAGCGTATGTGGCTCTCGCGCTTTCGGTCAGCCTCTTGACGGAGGATCTCTCTGACGGATTTGGGAGGTCTCTGGGCCGTTTATAAATACTGCATGAATAAAAACGTTGATGATTGCAATTTTATCATTATAAAGCTGTTGTTATGAAGTTGAATACATATGCATTTATTATTAAAGAAAGACAAGCTCTATTTGACGTTCAAGTACTTTCCCTTGTTACGTATCCAACACATTATAGGAATGGCTGTAATAAATGAGGCAACGACCTCCGGTTCATGAGCCAAAAGTTCACTTGTGAAGGACAGCTGTGATTAATTCGTCCCAAAACAATTTGCCATTACCGTGGCCCCGATTCTGTTATTGCACCTTGCGCAAGTTATCGTGCAATTTCTTATACACTGTTTCGGCTTCGATCGTGATCGATCCATTCGTTTTTATTAATGGCAATAAATTAATCGATTTATAGAAAAAAAAGCGTGACTATAACTTAATAAAAATAAATAAATAAAATGATCCATTATAGTATAATAGAGCGCAAATGCAATAAAATAATAATTATCAATGTAGAGCGTTATCTTAAACATTTCTACTCGGTAGTCAGTCCATGGTCTCTTTGACGAATTGATCACACGAGTCTTGTAATATAATCGAGGTTGTAATTACTGTACGCTGTTTTCCCCTGGCCCCTTTATGTATGTCAGGCTTTTATATTTTATTACATTATATTATAGGTTAATATAATATATATTCATTATATATATCATATATAAATGTATTTAGTATGAATTTATATTTAGAAGAAGACTATTAAAAATCTTCACAATCAAGACCTCCTATTTCCAATAACTTACTTTCAAATGCTAAGGCATTGTATGTAAATATAACAAAAAATATATATTTAAATATAAAGAACTCCCGGAAACTTTTATTAGGGCTAATAATTTTTATTTGGAGTTCATAATTCACTTGTAATTAAAATGAAATGAAACGAAAAAAAAACCTCTTTATTCTGGGGCATATTCCCCTGAGAACAGCGTGAATTGAAGCTTATAAATAATAAATTATCATATTTTTTAAAACACTTTATTTAATATGTACTGATTGGATTTATAGATTTCACAATATGGAATCTTTACGTAAATGCACATCGTTGTGATGATGAATTATGAATTGCTGAGAAATTCGTAAGCATAAAAATAATTTATTGCTGAGAATTTCATAAATGTAATAATAATAATGAATTATGACTTGCTGAGAAGTTCTTAAGTATAATAATAATAATGATGACTTATGAATTGCCGAGAATTTCATAAATGTAATAATGATGATGAATTATGAATTCCTGAGAAATTCGTAAGCTTAATAATAATGAATTATGAATTGCTGAGAAGTTGTAAGTGTAATAATAATATCAATGACTTATGAATTGTTGAGAAATTTGCAAGTGTAATAAAATTAATAACAATGATGATGAATTATGAATTGCTAAGAAGTTCATTAATGTAATAATGATGAGGAATTGTGAATTGCTGAGAAATTCGTAAGCATAATAATAATAATGAATTGCTAAGAATTTCATAAATGTAATAATAATAATGAATTATGAATTACCGAGAAGTTAGTAAGTGTAATAATAATACTGAATTATTAATTGCTGTATGATTTTTAATTTTAATAGCAATAATGAAGAATTATGAGTTGATGTGAAATTTGTATGTGTGATAATAATGAATTATTAATTGCTATAAGATTTGTAATTCTAGTAGTAATAATAATGAGGAATTATGAGTTGATGTAAAATTCGTAATTGTAATAATAATGAATTCTTAATTGCTGTAAGATTTGTAATAGTAATAATAATGAAGAATTATGAGTTGATGTAAAATTCGTAATTGTAGTAATAATGAATTCTTAATTGCTGTAAGATTTGTAATTGTAATAATAATAATAATAATAATAATAATAATAATAATGAGGAATTATGAGTTGATATTAAATTCGTAATTGTAATAATAATGAATTATTAATTGCTGTAAGATTTGTGATTGTAGTAATAATAATAATGAAGAATTATGAGTTCATGTGAAATTCGTAATTGTAACAATAATGCATTATTAATTGATGTAAGATTTGTAATTGTAGTAATAATAACAATGAAGAATTATGAGTTGATGTGAAATTCGTAATTGTAACAATAATAATGATGAATTATGAATCGCTGGATTGAACGGAGATAAGGAACTGGTAAAGTCTAGAATTAAAGATTTGTAGTGTTGATAAATGTCGCATATCAATGGGAATAGAGTTGGAAAAGTTTGTGGCCCGGGTGCGAGGATCTTGACGGTGAGGAGTGCCGTGAAATGAGACGATCTCTAAGTCTCACATCAGTGTATAAATCTAAAAACTATTATTATAAACAATTACCTCTATTATAAACAATTAACTCTATTATAAACAATTAACTCTATTATAAACAATTAACTCTATTAAAAAATAACTCTATTATAAACAATTAACTCTATTAAAAATTACCTCTATTATAAACAATTAACTCTATTATAAACAATTACCTCTATTATAAACAATTAACTCTATTATAAACAATTACCTCTATTATAAACAATTAACTCTATTATAAACAATTAACTCGATTATAAACAATTAACTCTATTATAAACAATTAACTCTATTATAAACAATTAACTCTATTATAAACAATTAACTCTATTATAAACAATTAACTCTATTATAAACAATTAACTCTATTATAAACAATTACCTCTATTATAAACAATTACCTATATTATAAACAATTGACGCTATTATAAACAATTAACTCTATTATAAACAATTACCTCTATTATAAACAATTACCTCTATTATAAACAATTAACTATATTATAAACAATTAACTCTATTATAAACAATTAACTCTATTATAAACAATTAACTATATTATAAACAATTAACTCTATTATAAACAATTAACTCTATTATAAACAATTAACTCTATTATAAACAATTGCCTATATTATAAAAAATTAACTATATTATAAAAAATTAACTATATTATAAACAATTAACTCTATTATAAACAATTAACTCTATTATAAACAATTGCCTATATTATAAAAAATTAACTCTATTATAAACAATTACCTATATTATAAACAATTACCTATATTATAAACAATTACCTCTATTATAAACAATTACCTCTATTATAAACAATTAACTCTATTATAAACAATTACCTCTATTATAAACAATTACCTCTATTATAAACAATTACCTCTATTATAAACAATTAACTCTATTATAAACAATTAACTCTATTATAAACAATTAACTCTATTATAAACAATTAACTCTATTATAAACAATTGCCTATATTATAAACAATTAACTCTATTATAAACAATTGCCTATATTATAAACAATTAACTCTATTACAAACAATTACATCTATTATAAACAATTAACTCTATTATAAACAATTAACTCTATTATAAACAATTACCTCTATTATAAACAATTAACTCTATTATAAAAAATAACTCGATTATAAACAATTAACTCTATTATTAACAATTACCTCTATTATAAACAATTACCTCTATTATAAACAATTAACTCGATTATAAACAATTAACTCTATTATAAACAATTGCCTCTATTATAAACAATTACCTCTATTATAAACAATTACCTCTATTATAAACAATTACCTCTATTATAAACAATTAACTCTATTATAAACAAATAACTCGATTATAAACAATTACCTATATTATAAACAATTACCTATATTATAAACAATTAACTCGATTATAAACAATTAACTCGATTATAAACAATTAACTCGATTATAAACAATTAACTCTATTATAAACAATTACCTCTATTATAAACAATTACCTCTATTATAAACAATTACCTATATTATAAACAATTACCTCTATTATAAACAATTACCTATATTATAAACAATTACCTCTATTATAAACAATTAACTCTATTATAAACAATTACCTATATTATAAACAATTACCTCTATTATAAACAAATAACTCTATTATAAACAATTACCTCTATTATAAACAATTAACTCTATTATAAACAATTAACTCTATTATAAACAATTAACTCTATTATAAACAATTACCTCTATTATAAACAATTACCTCTATTATAAACAATTAACTCTATTATAAACAAATAACTCGATTATAAACAATTACCTATATTATAAACAATTACCTATATTATAAACAATTAACTCGATTATAAACAATTAACTCTATTATAAACAATTACCTATATTATAAACAATTACCTCTATTATAAACAATTACCTATATTATAAACAATTAACTCTATTATAAACAATTAACTCTATTATAAACAATTAACTCTATTATAAACAATTACCTCTATTATAAACAATTACCTCTATTATAAACAATTAACTCTATTATAAACAAATAACTCGATTATAAACAATTACCTATATTATAAACAATTACCTATATTATAAACAATTAACTCGATTATAAACAATTAACTCTATTATAAACAATTAACTCTATTATAAACAATTAACTCTATTATAAACAGTTACCTCTATTTTAAACAATTAACTCGATTATAAACAATTGCCTATATTATAAACAATTACCTCTCTTATAAACAATTAACTCGATTATAAACAATTACCTCTATTATAAACAATTACCTCTATTATAAACAATTAACTCTATTATAAACAATTACCTATATTATAAACAATTAACTCTATTATAAACAATTACCTATATTATAAACAATTAACTCTATTATAAACCATTCATAAACCATTTTAGCTGACCGAGCCTCGAGATCCCCACAGATACTGCCGTCACACTAACACATCTGTGGTCACCGTAAGAGCCACTTGTCCAAGGGGAGGTCCAAATTAGTAATACTGAACCTATGAACTTTTTCCAGTAATAAAATATCTACAAAATTCATCATCTTCCAATGATTCTGTTAATTCTTTTTTTTTTTTTTTATCCCCTAGTTATAAAATTAATATATGTTACAAAATATAGATTCTACAAACGAATCTATTTACAATTGCTTCATTATATATCCTGTAGCTTGGCTATATTTTATACAAATTCTGTTTTCTACTAATAGTGATCTGCATTGTACAAAAGTATAATTATGTACATTATACATTAATGGACTGAATTCATTAAAAGTGATGGAGCTCACCTTATTTATTATAGACTTAAAACTAACTTACATCTAACAATAAAAACTAAATCTTAACCTAATTTTCACCGACAGTTCTGTTAATACTCAGCTGTTTTCTCGTTAATATAAAATTGATTGACAAATAGCACTGTGGATTTATTTTTGTGTGTAGAGCTGAGGACGAAGTGATTTTGCAATGAGACATATTTCCGATTTGTGTGTTGTGAATGCTCTTCGAATCTAAAGATAACGACGAATGTTACGGTGGGAAGCTACACGTAATGCTCACAACTTGAGGAAACATTACCCGTCCATGGCAAGAAACGATTCATGAGTGCGAAGATTCGCTCGATTGCTCAGCTAATAACTGGACTAATAACTCCACAGCTACATCGATACACCGACCGATCATCTTTTACCTCATAGAGCCGGTTTGCAAGGATCACTTTCAAACACCTTTCATGTTCATGTTCGTTCAGTGAACGATGCATTATCGATTCCATACTGGTTGCCAAAGCCGTTACTCAAAGCCTTTACTTTTCCGGCAGCTCACATTTCAACTGTGATTAACCACTAGATAAAAAATCATAAATCACAATGTCATACCAAACGTTTGAAATAATAAGAAATCCTATATATATATATATTGTTGTAATATTAGATATTGTGGAGTTTGTATATAATATTTAATCCAACTTATCAAGAAGGCAAAATAAAAACAAGTGAGAGTGTATGAAAAAAACAAAAGACAGTATAGTTGTGGTTGTATCAGGATAGACACACAAAATTACTCTCTAGTTTTTTTTAGCCAGTTATAATTAGTTGTTGTTGTGAAAAGGATAACACACAGAGCATTATATTCACTCTAGTTTTTGGAATCAGCCTGATATATGTATCTGAATTCAGTGATGAAATAAAAAGCCCATAATACATATTATTAGCTTGAGATTGTGAGTAAGAAAAACTTATAAACTTTGTTGGTTAGTGGTTATTGACCTGAAGCGGAACGGAAGAGAAATAGCACGAAGAGAAGAAGTATAAATTTGATTAAATATAAGACCATTGAAGAAGAAAAGGAATCGAATTAACAGACAAGTATTTATAAAATTAATATAAGTTTATTTTTTATGTTTGTAAAATTAAATTCATCTTTTTGCCAGAATTATTTTCGTTAATAGAACCTAATAATAAATAGTTAATAAAATAAATTTTAAGTAAAAGAATAAAAAATAAAATTATCATATCTATTCAAAGAACCTAATAATATATGTATCAAGGATATGGAATCCAATTTAAAGAGAAAGGTTTTTTTTTTTATTGTGATAAAGAGAATTGTAAGTCAATAAAGACTAACAAAAGTTTAAGTGGTCTCGGAAAATCATTACGAATTACCGAGGGACCGGAATGCATATGGTTGGTTGGCATATGGATATTGTTTAAGAATTGTTTATAGCAGGTCAAGAGGCCACTGCCGTTTTAGTCTCCGAGGAGGTTTAAAGAGATGAGTGGCGCAGTTTAATGACTGTGCTAGGGGATTAGGGTGGTTGGATAGGTTACTATGGAAAGGATGAGTTCGAGAATGTAAGGTATATTAAGATCGTTATGAAGGGTTTTGTTGCTGATGTAATAAAGGGCATTTACTATTGTTCTCAGGATTGGATACGCTTGATGTTCGACTTTTTTGCTGTCCCCCATAGCTCTATTCCGTATGTCCAGATTAGCTTGAATATAATTTTGTAGATTAGAAATTTATTTGATATTGAGTGATGGGATGTCCTTTGAAGTAGTCTGTACAGTTGTCCAAAGCGTCTGTTTAGTTTTTGTTTACGAATAACCGGGATTTTTACGAATAAGAGGGATACGAATCGCCGAGATTGTACTGTAATATTATTTCAAATATTTAGTACGACGTGTTTCTAGTCTTGTTAGTATTTATAGTAATATTTAGTAGTTAGTCTTGTCGTGTTTCAAGCATTCAGTATTCGTTTATTCAATTTTTTTTGTGTCAGTTTTCAGAACTTGAAATCATCATTGTGAGCTGTTGATAGTGCTTGGAATAACCACGAATTCACACTCGGTATCTGAGGGTAGGCGAAATCCGTCCGGATCCCAAAGGCGAGTGTGAACCGGAGAGAGGCAGACTGAATCGCCGTGGGGAACACTGCTGGGTAAGCTTGCAGGGCCACAACAACCGTTGTCCACTAGGGAGAGGTCTCTCCCAAGGAGCTGCTAGATTTAGCGAGACGAAGGCAGAGATTCCCACTAGGAAGGTTTGGGGTCTGACAATGCCGGACTAAAACGTAGCGAGGTGAGGAGATAGAGATGCAGAGGTTTTTACAAAGAAGCAGCCAAATTTCAGAGTTTACATCATAGCAGCTAGGAGAATGATATACTGACCCAAACCGCCGGTCTTAAATGCCCAGCAGGCTTCGTCAGTAGCCAATCAGCTCTGGTTTTATAGTACCCAATGCCAGTTGAGTATGTCGTTTTCTTTGTTCTCTGACAATGAGATATGTCACCCGATACGTGACCTGGGTTGGATCGCTTAGTACCTGCTACTGGTGGCTGGTGCCCCAGCTCATATAATATCATTTTTATTGTTTACAACATTCACAATGATTTAGATGTTGGTAATGTTATTTACATTTGTTTACAATATATATGCAATAGAGTATAGGGTGATTCATCTTATGTAGTTAGTGGTCGCTACAGAATTGTATGGCACAAAAGTACACCAGTGAGTACAGATTATTTTTTTAGATAAGCCTCATGGAAGCAACTGCTTAGGTTTTCTTAAAGTTTGATGGTACAGGCGAATTTGAATTGGGTAAATTCAATTGAAAACAAATGGACAACTTGAGACTAGGTTGAGGTAGAAGCTGAACGTTACAGATTGTAGTACGATGTTTTTAAAGTTTTATCTTTACTTCCATCATGGATAATAGCTACCAGTTAAAAAAACAACAAGAAACATTAAACCCCAAAACAAAGTACTAAGGTCTCATTACTCAACATAGAATCTTATCTGAATGCGTTACTTAATATTTCCCAACACCTGCTCCACACGCCTACACAGACAGAATACCTCCTTATTACCATTTTCTTCGCGAAGAAGTCCTCAAACCCTCGGCCATCTGGTAGGAAGCTACCTGCCCACTCCGGTGCAGCGGAAGTCGGAGCTGGTGCCCTGGCCGCAGTGCACACATACGCAGACGAATGCACTTCCGCTATCGCGGAGGCTGTAGGCGTGCGGCGGATACAACCACTCGCATTAAGTTACAACCACCTCGCCCCGGGAGTTATGCCTGCTCGTTAGAGCTGTCTGGGTAGGAGCCAGTGGTGCATAAATACATGCAACAGTATGTAAGTATGTAGCTATTTGGAATATTATCTTCTAAGTTACCCTCACCTTATGGAAAGTGGTGCATTCGTTAGTGTTCCGTTCTAGGCAGGTTTATTGCAGGTGGCTGGCTCAGGTCTTTGCGGCCTTGAACTCAAGACATCAGGTGGAGCTTCTCAATTGGAGATTATCCGATCTTGGGATTTGAACCCAGCTAACTTTCCACTATAGAAAGTTAACTTATTCTACTTTTTAAAATTTTATTAATACGCCGAGAGTTCATAGTTAGAAGTGATTTCATGAATGAGTGAATCATTTTTTAAGATATCGGGTTGATGAATTAAAGATCAAATTACATTTCCAAGAATAGTAAAAATACCGCTGTCATTGACTTGATTTTTAACAGAGAACTCTAAACACTCAAATTCACTGAAAAGTGTATAATACTGTGTATTATGTTTCATATATGAAGAAGGTATATAAAGATAATAATTTTATTTTTGAGAACATCTAAAAATCAATTTACATATACGGTGACGCGGCTGACAGAGGAAACAAAACAACAACTTTTCGTAACGATCTTAATATACCTTACATTCTTGAACTCATCCCTTCCAAGTTCATAAAGTTCCATAATAACCTATCAAACCATCCTAATCCCCCAGCACAGTCATTACACTGCACCACTCATCCCTATAATCCTCGTGGGAGTCCTGGCAATGGCCAGTTTCTACAGTCATGTCCTCAGCGTCTGTGGCTCTTGCGCTCTTCGTCAGTCTCCACTGGCCATTATCCTGTAACGCGGCTGACGAAGGAGGACTTCCCAAGACTCCACTCTTTCATGTGTGAGGGAGATGACAGTCATGTGGACTTGGGAGGTCTCTGGCCTGTTATTAAATACTGTATGATTATGCGTGTGAACGAAAATTGTAAATAAGTTATGAATGAGAACATTTATCACAATTACTTATTGCCTAATAAGGCAGATTGTAATTTTATCACAATAAACAAATTTCAATATATACAAATCAGTGCAACGCAAAATAAATAAAAATTACATAGATACTGAAATAACAATATCCGGAAACGTTCCAAATACAATTCCACCCAAGCGTTACAAAAAAATATTGGTTTTATTATAAATATCTTCGAAATAAAGTAGTTTTTGCATTACTGTCCTTAATGTGTCTTCAGACAAAAACTGTCCATTTTACTCGTTTTTAACGAAGCTTTGGTTTTTTTACTTCTTAAATGTTGTTTTCCGAAGAAAATTTCCTTAACTTTATAAAATACATAAATATCAATTATAACATGAATTTGCGAATGATTTTATAAGGTCGAATACTTCTTATAATATTAATCAATAAATTATATGTGAACAACTTATATCCATGCCATATTAAACATAAAATAATCTCATTAAATATCTGTGTTTTATGTTGCTTTTGTTTATTACAGGTGAGGTACCGGAGTTAGCTCAATTTCACATAGCAACACTAAATCTACTAAGGTAATTTTTTTTATTAGAGTATGTTTAAAGGAGATAAAATTGTAATACGACCTATTGGGCAATAAGCAATTGCGAGATCAGTCATCTCATTCATACAATTGGGTTGGCAAGAGAGCGATTTCGGTATGCACCAGTAGGTAGCGTTTTGTTTGTTTCGTTATTCTTTTGTCAATGTTAGAATTTTTCTCATTTGAGATTTGGTAGTCGATACCTTTAGGTTACTATAGAAATAAATTTCGTGTAATTTTGTTTACAGCTGTCAGTTTACGGTCAGTTTTAACATGGAGTGCAAAAATAAGCATTTTCGACACATTTTACTTTTTTATTTTCATAAAGGCAAGAAAGCGGCTAAGGCTCTCAAAGAAATATGTCAAGTTGATGCTGTTGATTGTTTAACAGAACGCACGTGTCAGAATCGGTTGAAGAAATGTCATTCTGGAGATTTTTTACTGAAAGATGACCAACGTGACTTGATGATGACAAAGTAAATGCCATAATTGAATCAAATGGTCATATAACTGTGCGAGAGATTGCAAAACAGTTTAATGTATCTCACACAACAATTGAAAATCATATAAGACGTCTCGGACTTGTTAAGAAGCTCGATATTTGGGTTCGGCCACGACAATGCGAGGCCTCACACATCTTTAGCAACACGTACGAAACTATTGGAGCATGGTTGGGAAGTGATGTCGCATCCCCCAACAATTATAACTTGTAAGCTCGCGCAATAATTACAATTGTATATGGTAAATAGCTCATCAATGGTGCATAAATAAGTGAAGATAATCGGTATTTATTAAAGCCTATATAGTTGCCTATTAAATCAGTAATACAGCGTGGAAAGTGCCGGTGCGAGCGGGGCCCCTTGTGAAATCCCCCTTCTAATTGTACGAAGCTTGAAGGTTGGCCAAATGGAAAATCCGCTTCGGCTGCGGTCTAAGGCAGTATGTGTGTGTGCAACCACATCTCCGCGGATGGTTATTCAGTCTGCAGAATCGATCATTGGCAGTCAGGCAAAAGATATCGATTGCTTCGGCATTTTTAAATCGATTCATAAAATCACCTAATTGGCTGGTGAATGCTCGCATATTTATCTTAATCTGGCACTGAATCATTATAGAAAGATTTAGAAGAAATCCAGAAAAAATTAAGCAAGCTGTCGATCAAGAATTTAGGATTTAGATATTCAACTTGTTAGATCAAGGACAATGTCTTTTCTGAAAAATAAATGATCAAAACAGGCCAAAATAAATTATATCAGGTCACGAGGCCACTGCGTTTCAGTCTCCTTGGAGGTTTATAGGGATGATTGGCATAATATATAGTTATTGAATGAGAAATTATAAAATTTACCTCACCAAAACTCCTAGGGTTAATCTATGATTTAGTCTTAGACAGATTAAAATGATATAATTTTATCTCAAAGTTCTGAATCCGAAAATGCGAGTATGAGCGTCACTAGTCATTCAAAAGCTGACGGAATAAATGAGAAAAAATCATATTCAGGGTACAAGCATAAATAGTATGGCTTCGTTTAATTGAGAAAGAGCTGTAGCAGATATTATTTTAAATTAATTTATAAGGACATTCGTATATTCATTTCACTAAGGGTGGTATAGCTGCACACTATACCATTATTTTAACTTCCATTGCATTCTTTGGTTGTATGACAATAATTAATTGTGATAAATGATCTCATTCATACAGTATTTACAAACAGCCCAGAAAGCTCCCAAATCCACATGGTTGTCACCTCCCTCGCATGCGAAAGAGGAAGCGGAGTTTTGGGAAATACCCCACGCTCCTCAATCAGCCTAGTCACTGGATAAGAGCAAGTGGAAACTGACCAAGAGCGTGAGAGCCACATAGGCTCAGGACATGATTGGATAAACTGGTCATTGCCAGGACTCCCACTCTCACGTATTTATTGCAAGTCACGCATCGCAAGTGGCCACTGCCGCTTTAGTCTCCGAGGAGGCTTATAGGTATGAGTGGCACAGTGCAATGACTGTGCTAGGGGATTAGGGTGGTTGGATAGGTTACTATGGAATTTCATGAACTTGGAAGGGATGAGTTAAGAATGTAAGGTATATTAAATCGTTATGAAGGGTTTTGTTGCTGACGTAATAGGGGGCATTTACTATTGTTCTCAGGACTTTTGATTGAAAGGATTGGATACGCTTGATATTCGACTTTTTTGCGGTCCCCCATAGCTCTATTCCGTATGTCCAGATTGGCTTAAGTATACTTTTGTATATTAGAAATTTATTTGATATTGAGAGATGGGATGTCCTTTTAAGTAGTCTGTACAGTTGTCCAAAGCGTCTGTTTAGTTCTTGTCTTTTTAGTTTCGTGTTTGGGTTCCATGTCAGCCTTTTGTTGAGATGAAAGCCTAAGTACAAGAGTTTACAAGAGGACTTGTAAGTATGTAGCTCTACCTTTTTGAAACTCAATCACTCTCTATTACAGAATGGATTTCTTCATTGCGAAGACATTTCCTGAGACCCAGATACACACTGTCTATACGGAACCACCGGAAGGCCTGGAAGGAGCCGAAGTTTTCCTGGTCGGCTATTAAGGCATAATTGCCCCGGTGGAAAGTTGTGCCTACAAGAATGGCACTCAATCATTCAAAGCCCCTCTCGCTGTGTGATCTGTTTGCTTTCACCGGAGTGTGTTCTGTCTGTCTCAATCTGTATCTGTATTAGGCCTAATGTCTTCGGAGGATATCTATGCAAATCCGCTGCGGTTAAGTAAGTCATGAGGAGGAAGGAAGTCCTTCGCGAGGGGCGGACTTATTTAAATCAGATGAAAGTACTTGAGCGAATATGTCGTTAGGCGGTGATTACTTGGATGGTTGTTGTGTTATGAATCTCGTGTGGTGTAGGTCCGTGAAAGTCCCTTGGACATGTGGTCTTGCGTCTGGAATAGTACCCATGCCATGGATTCAGAATCGCATATAGTAGTAGTAATATAGTAAAGAAAGTAACAAATAATATTTTTAGTAATAAAATAGTTTTATTAATACAATCATGTCCTGAGCGTCTGTGGCTCTCCTGCTCTTCGTCAGCCTCCACTGGCATGTATCCGGTTCCTCATTCGCATGCAAGAAAGGTGACAATTATTCGGATTTGGGAGATCTCTGGGCTGTTTGTAAATACTGTATGAATGAGTAAGTGAATGAAAGTTGAGAACAATTACTTATTGCCTAATAAGGGAGGTTGTAATTTTATCACAATAAAAATGTTTATATATATATATATATATATATATATATATATATATATATATATATATATAAATTATGATCAACCGAACACTAACAGTAAAAAGGGGGAAGAAGGTACAGACTGAGACAGCGATTAGACTGAGAATGGCTTTATTTGTATTCCTGACATCTATATATACTTTAGTTAATACTCTGAGGGGATTAGCTGGGGAGTCTTACCTATGTTGTCTTCTCATAGTAGGCTCCCCAGTTAACTTATATATAAATATATTAATTCAATAATGAAGTAAAACATATTTCTTATGAGGCAGGTAAAACAGGAGTCTTATCTATGAGCTTATCCTGCATTAGAGTCGAGATGTATGTATACGAGGTTTGATCAAAAAGTAACGAGAATTATAATTATAACGATAATTTCATTCATTTGCTAATTTAGTAATAAAAATTTTAAACGACCGGAATTGTTGCGAAACAATTCGTGGAAATTTCATCAGGATAACGCTCCCACTCACACCTCACTGATTGTTCGTAATTTTTTTAGCAAGAAACAACACTGTTGTCTAAACTCAGCCACCGTCTTCGCCGGACATTCTTTTTGTTCCCGAAGTTGAAAAAAAAACTTTAAAAGGACGACTTTTTGATACCATCGATGAGATAAAAGAAGAATCGCTGTAAAATTGTATAGCTAAGAGCTATATCGAAAAGTGAGTTTGTAAAGAGCTTCGAAGATTGGAAAAAGCATTGGCACAAGTGTATTAAATCTGAGAGGGATTACTTTGAAGGGGACAAAATGGCTATCGATGAATAAATTAAAAATTGTTAAGATAAATAAAAATTCTTGTTACTTTTTCTATCAAACATCGTATTCTATAGATTATTTTCTCATTTTTCAATGGTGTAAGCGTCAAGTTGTGAGAAAAGGTCTCTCGAAGGTTGCCGCACCTGAAACCCACAGGGTTTAAAACTATGACTCCACCCCCATCCCCGTAACGATGGCAACAGGCTTTCCGGGAAAATTAGGTTAAGTTAGTAAGATTTAGGGTGGTATTAGCACAACCCATTCTTGAAGTAAGCCCTATCACTTCTTGTGTTCACACGCCTTGTATTCTCTACATAAGCTTACCATAGACAAATTATTTACACCTCACACATTAAATGTAAATAGCACGATGTGCATTTATGTAAAGATTCCATATTGTGGAATCTGTAACTCACTCTGTCTACATCTAATGAAGGGTTTCGAACCCATTTAGTTGACAGATCAGTTCAAAAAGGAGGACTGGCCCTTATCAGTACAGACGAAGGATTTACATTAAACCGAGAAGCGAGCCATCTTGAATGGTTTTACGTAATCCATTGTGAACTCAAGGAGTCCCATTCATGTCTCAACTTTTTATCGACTTAAGTAGTTCTCATATACGTTAGATTTATCTATTTATAATATCCTTATAAAAGTACCAATAAGATAATATAAGTAGCAATAATCTTCGATTAAATAATATTTGTAGAGGAGAGTCTTTTAAAAGAAAAGAAAGAAAAGCTTTATTATGAAGCACAATCAAAACACTGTGGTATATACAAAAATTTTGAGTTACGTTACTACATACTGGGAAATGTCTAGGCACAAGTGGGGTCTGGGGCTAAAGCTGAGACATATATGTACAAGAAAAGGATACGATTTTGGGAAGTAGGGAGGTCTTGGAGGGATGCTTACTTAAAAATAACAGAACCATCAGTGACATCCATGAAGTCACGGGGCAGGTATACAGTTCTGTTCACGCCCCTTCTACTTGTTCTTAGTATTATCTTAGCATTATAAAACTTTCGATCGATGTCTTTTTACTTAACCAAGAAACGCCAGATTGTTTATTTTTTTAAATTCTATTAATATTTATCGAGGAGACATCCTGTGACCTTCTGCATTTTGTCGCCTCCATGTTTATTCATGGCTGGAACTCTCGTGGAACTGTCGGTGCTAGTGATCAATGTTTCATTGGAAGTCTGTTAAAGGCACCGCTAGCGCCACATTAGCAGTAGCAGATGGATGTGCTAATAATTAATTAAAAAAAAATGCCAAGGTTATAGCTTTAATTAAAATGCAGAAAAGGCATCCTGCATTAATTATTTAGTGCCCACATGTTAATCATCTAAACCCTTATAGTCTTCTTAAAATACCTTTTTTTTTTTTCTTTTCTTTTTAGAAAATTCCAGCTGATGAGATCCTAAGCCCATGACCCATAAAATTCATTTATAAATTATCTCCTAACATTACCCCCCTCCCTTAATGCCTCAAGGCATGATTCCCTTCAAGATCTTAAAACTAAACTGAAATAGTATCAGGTAACAAGGTTCACTAAGACAGGTCAAAGTAAACAAAAATATAGATAAAAACATTACAGGAAAGGTCAAAGGTGGTAACCAGAACAATGATAGATATCTGTGGGGTCCCTGTTCACAAAACGAACCGAGCAAAGTATTAAATTAAAAGTTTCAAAAAGCTATAGTTGGGGCTTAAGTTGCCTATAATTACGTAAAGTAAGTAATTTATACAATCAGCTCAAATTTATTATCAATCATTTTGCATCTACAGTTTTCAGGGACGGTATTTTGCATTCGAGTGTTACTTGATGCCTCACATATCATAAAAATAAAAGTTACTTAAGAAAAATAATAAACAATAAATTAATTGTTATTAAAAAAAAGAAAAAAAGTTTTTAAAATCAAGTAGGGAACCCAACTAATATCCTCATGATGCTAAAAATAATACCAGCCCATTCAAAAATAAATAATTAGTTTTTTAGTGATAAAACAATATATATATTTTTCGATCACATTGAGTTGGATCCGGGTTAACGTCATGTGTTAGTAGTTAAGTTGTTAAACAACACCACCCTTCCCGCATCGATGGCAACAGACTGTTGGGGAAAATTAGGTTAAGATTTAGTTTAAGTTTTTATTGTTAGATGTAAGTTAGTTTTAAGTCTATGATAAATAAGGTGAGCCCCGTCACTTTTAATAAATTTGGTCCATTAATGCATAACGTGCAACAGGCATTTAAATATGCAAATATTCAAGTAGAAAAATGAATTAAAAAAATTGAAAACCCTACAAGATTTTTTATTATATATTACTTTATATTGCCGTATGGTTGGCATTTTCCTTATTTCTTTAATATTTTTTATTTATCTTATTGTATTAATTTCAAGAGTCTGTTTTAATTAAATATTGCATTTTACTGACTTTCACGATGACCCCCACCACCCTTCCCGCATCGATGGCAACAGACTGTCGGGGAATATAAGGTTAAGATTTAGTTTAAGTTTTTATTGTTAGATGTAAGTTAGTTTTAAGTCTATGATAAATAAGGTGAGTCCATCACTTTTAATAAATTCATTTCATTAATGTATAATGTACATCATTATACTTTTGTACAATGCAGATCACTATTAGTAGGAAACAGAATTTGTATGAAATGTAGTCAAGCTACAGGAAATAAATTGAAGCAATTGTTAATAGATTCGTTTGTAAAATCTATATCTGTACCTCGGAGGGATACAATACTATGTCCATTTTCATAACTTTATAGGAGAGGAGTTTTAAACTTTTTTTCAACAAAAAGTGTTATTGGCACAGCTATTGGTGTTGTTTTAAAACATGCTATATCCGGTTCTAACTGGTTTTGGACATAGTGCTCTATAAAGAAATAGATATATGAGAAAAGCTGATTTTAACTCTGTAATAAAGTCAATATGGAAAAAATGGACATAGTGTTGTATCCCTCCGAGGTACAGATATTTTGTACCATATATTAATTTTGTAACAAGGAGATATGAAAAAAAAAAATTGATAAATACTACAAAATGTTGTCAATAGCGTTAATAAAATTGTTTACTGTGCTTTTATTAGCAAAAGAAAAAAAAAAACGTTAAAAATTAGGCTATAAAATGGTTGTTTTTTGGTGAAGACATATTCGGCACCATAGAGGTATAAATAGGTTTTGATATTTAATTTTTACAAGTTATTCCAGAGCGTAAGAATAAATCAGCGAAGTTAAACAATGCGTAGCAAATGAATTTCCACTTAGCACACCGTACAATATAAAACCTCGCGGAGAACAGGCACGCATAATTATCAACTCTTTTGCGTAATTGTAGTGTCATTTCGCCACTCGGCGTAGAATCTCTCTAATGAGAGAAATCGGGGGAATAATCTCTTGAGTCTAGAAACAGTATTTATATTCTCTCTAGATCACACGATTGAATGAACGGTGGGAATAAGCGTTGCAACATTATATTCAATTAACTCAATTGCGTATTGATTGCTCTCAATCTACCGTCAATAATCGCCTTATTTGCACATAATGGAGAGTGCAGTTCAATTTACGACATTTAATAATTGATCTAGAGATAAATGTCTGTTTTATTTCAGCGCTGTCACATAGCCTACGTTATTAAAACTTTTATCTGTTATTTTTCTCCTTCCAACAAGGAAATAAATCATTTATTTTAATACCACTGATTGATAATATTATTGAAATGCATCTTCGATCACGTTTGCTATTTATATGCAGTAGCTTCTGTATATATGTATTCAATAATATAAATATAAATACCGGAAGTTTTTTTTTGTTCCATATCCCCTTGTTACAAAATATAGATTCTACAAACAAATCTATTTACAATTGCTTAATTATATTTCCTGCAGCTTGGCTACATTTTGTACAAATTATGTTTTCTACTAATAGTCATCTGCATTGTACAAAAGTATAATGATGCTACATTATACATTAATGGACTGAATTAATTAAAAGTGATGGGACTCACCTTATTTATCATATACCTAAAACTAACTTACATCTAACTATAAAAACTTAAACTAAATCTTAACCTGATATTCCCCGACAGTCTGTTGACATCGATATGGGAAGGGTGGTGGGGTCATAATATCAAGTGGTGGGGTCATAGTCAGTAAAATGCAATATTTAATTAAAAGAGACTCTTGAAATTAATACGATAAGATAAATAAAAAATATTAAAGAAATAAGGAAAATGCCAACCATACGGCAATATTAAGTAATCCTGTAGGGTTTTTAATTTTTTTAATTTATTTTTCTATTTGAATATTTGCATATTTAAATGCCTGTTGCACATTATACATTAACGGACTAAATTTATTAAAAGTGACGGGGCTCACCTTATTTATCATAGACTTAAAACTAACTTACATCAAACAATAAAAACTTGAACTAAATTTTAACCAAATATTCCCCTACAGTCTGTTGACATCGATATGGGAAGGGTGGTGGGGTCATAGTGAAAGTCAGGAAAATGCAATATTTAATTAAAACAGACTCTTGAAATTAATACGATAAGATAAATAAAAAATATTAAAGAAATAAGGAAAATGCCAATCATACGGCAATATTAAGTAATATATAATAAAAAATCCTGTTGGGCTTTAAATGTTTTTAATTCATTTTTCTATTTGAATATTTGCATATTTAAATGCCTGTTGCACATTATACATTAACGGACTAAATTTATTAAAAGTGACAGGGCTCACCTTATTTATCATAGACTTAAATCTAACTTACATCAAACATTAAAAACTTAAACTAGATTTTAACCAAATATTCCCCTACAGTCTGTTGCCATTGATGCGGGAGGGGTGATGGGGTCATAATGTTAAACACTGGATTTATCAGGTGGTGCAACGAGTCAAAACACTTGATATGTCTCCGGCGGATGAACGGAAGTCTGTAAAAATTATTTCGCTTTAAATAACATATGAGAGCTACTTTTTTTGATTCAGTTAAAGAGCGGTCTGCAATCGACTCCCTGAGTGTATGTCAGTATGTCTTACATAGAGCTTACAAAAAAGATTTGAGCTCTTTCTCAAATTCGTAAGATCTATTCTAAAACACAACAGAAATGAATCAGTTTTTGGTTAGTAACAATAACCGTAAATAATAAACAAAATTTAACCTGGAATGTTTTTTTATGAATTCGTTGTTTTTTCACTTAAGTGTCGGTCATGGCTTTTATGATTAACCTACTAAAGCTAGAGATAGATAAGGTCTCATTTTAAATTATAAACACATCAAATATATACAGCATTAATTATTTAATTAATGGCAATAAAAAAATATTTTTATTAAAGTATCACATTAATGTGCTCACCATCTTTGATTAATAATATGTAATAAGTGATGGAGCATTTGAATAAAATTATCGAAAATCTTTTAAATCGTTTGCTTGACCGTAAGCCTTATTAGGGGGAGGGGGGATTCATCACAATTTACTTGAATTTTTCTAAACTTCATTAAACTTCCTGAAAGCCTTTAGTTTCAATTTGTAACAGGAGTAAGTTTTAATAAAAAAATCACCGCCCAATTGAATAAACAGGACTCCCACTGTCACGCATTTATAGCAGGTCACGAGTCTACTGCCGCTTTAGTCTCTGAGGAGGATTACAGGGATGAGTGGTGCAGTGTAATGACTGTGCTAGTGGATTAGGGTGGTTGGATAGGTTACTATGGAATTTTATTAACTTGGAAGGGATGAGTTCCAGAATGTAAGGTATATTACAAAAATTATTAAAAAATTGTCAACAATTTATTTGATGACTGTGGCCATTGTTAGGTATAGTAATTGTAATTTGCTTGACTCCAGATTACTTGACTTTTTATTTTATTGTAAAGATAACTGACAACTGACTAATGACAGTATAAGCTGTTATTATAGGAGTATTTTTCGTCGGGTACCCTTACACAATGTACGTACTAATTCAATCTTTCTATTTATATTGTCTAGATGGATCTGTTATCCGAACTTAATATTATTTATTGGATTTTTTATTTTATTAAATGACTTGAATGATGAATGATGATGACCTGATGAAGCTTTACCGCCTAAGGCTACTGACACTGTCTCACAGTCAAGGACCTCCACAGCTTCCTGGCAATGGATCAGTGTTGGCTGACAAGTGTTTGGCTGAATATTCAGTAGCTACCATCGAGAACAAAGCCTCCACCGACAGACCAAATGCAAATCCCCATCGTTAATTAGATATGATTCACTAGGCTCAAAGGGGACCAGGGGATTCGTACCTCGTTCAGATCCAGCAGATAGTTCGCATTTGGTGAAAAATGGAAATTTATTTTTTTTACTTAAAACAAATGTTTTATTCATCGAGGGGAAGTTACAAGTTTCCGCAAATAGAAACCTTAAAAAAACAAAACACCCATGGCCACAGTTCAAGGCTACATCTAAAAAATTCATTTAATCGAAAACAGATATTATCGATGTCTATCTCAGGCAATAATGGATGGCTTATTCCTAATTATGTCTTTAATAATCACGAAGACGAGATCTTCAGTATGATACCTTACTCAATATGATACAAACATATTTATTTTTATTGATAATTAATTAGTTTCTATCTCGACAAAAGGCTGAAAAAAAAGACAAGAACTAAACAGACGCTTTGGACAACTGTACAGACTACTTCGAAGGACATCCCATCTCTCAATAACAAATAAATCACTAATCTACAAAGTTATACTTAAGCCAATCTGGACATACGGAATAGAGGTATGGGGGCAGCCAAAAAGTCGAACATCAAGCGTATTCAATCCTTTCAATTAAAAGTCCTGAGAACAATAGTAAATGCTCCTTATTATGTCAGCAACAAAACCCTTCATAACGATCTTAATTACCCCACATTATTGAACTCATTCCTTCCAAGTTCATGAAATTCCATAGTAACCATACAACCACCGTAATCACCTAGCACAGGCATTGCACTGCACCACTCATCCCTATAATCCTCCTCGGAGACTAAAACGGCAGTGGCCTCGTGACCTGCTATAAATACGTGACAGTTGGAGTCCTGGAATGGCCAGTTTCTCTAATCATGTCCTGAGCGTTTGTGGCTCTCGCGCTCTTGGTCAGTCTCCGCTGGGTCTTATCCAGTGACGCGGCTGACGTAGGAGCGTGGGGGACTTCCCAGGACTCCACTTCCTCTTTCACAAGGAAGGGAGGTGACAACTATGTGGACTTGGGAGGTCTCAGCGCTGTTTGTAAATATGGTATGAATGAGAACATTTATCACAATTACTTATTGCCCAATGAGGCAGATTGTAATTCTATCATAATAAAGTTCTTAATAAAATTAGAAAAAAATATATTGAAGGATAGCAATATCATTTACTGTACAGTAAAAATAATAACAATTATTATTATTTGATAATTAGTCATATAATAGGATACGAATCACCGAGATTGTTCTGTAATACTCCAGGATCGATTCTTGCCAGATTTCATTACAGTACATAACCTTATCCCTCGAATGAATACTTGATGAACCCCGTCCTATTATAGCGAATGTTCCTATCAGGCGTTCTTCATTTATTCCCACCCCCTCCAGCCAGTTTATGGACATTCCAGCCAGCGGTAAAGATCGACATAAAACAGAATGGGGTTCGTCATTAGAGAGAATGCGATTGCGAAAGGAGGTTCGTGGCGTTATTAGCAGCAATCCCACATTCCTGCTTCGACCGAAGGAAAGATGGAGTCTTGGAGCCTTCGCCTATCCAACAGTGCAATAACTCCTGCCATTCGCCCCCACAACCGCACCACTAAGTGGGCTCTATTGGTTCTTCAGTGTGATAGGACGCCTTTCACGATCCGCCTTTATGTAAGACAACTATTCATGTTTTGTTGCCAATAATATCGATAGATTCAAGACCATCAGTGGTAAGATGATCGCTAGATAACGACAGGACCCGCGGTAATAAATACGACCATTTCAATTCAGACATGAATTGCATTGGTTACGAGGGACGTTCATTGATTGTCATAAATTCCGATCAAACCTTTATGTATCCAATATCCCTTTGCAGAAGTAAGGTATAACTTTCTGTTGGCTATTGGAGTAATTATAAAATAGAGTATTAACGAATATGCAGTTTATAACCTAAAATGATTTCACAATATATTCGACTGTCCGATGTTGGACTAGTATTCATAGAACAGTGGTAGATTTAAAAATTTTTTTTTTTTTTTGAGCAGAATAAAACCTGAATTGTATTGGTTGGAACTTTAAAGAAATCACGTGATCTAAAAATAGAACTTGTCACCAAAATATTATCATTTTTCCAGAGCATTTGATGCATTTAAAAAAAAATACATATATCAAAATGAAAACGAGGAGCAAAAATTGGGCGTTGGGAGAAATGTATTGAAGCTAACAGAAGAAATTTCAAATAAAAATAAGATTAATTATATTAATAATAAAATAATAAAGACATTTCATGTTTCCACGAAAGGAATAAATGAGGTAGAAATTGAATAATCGGAACCGGGAGACACTTGTGTCAAAAACAAAACAGATAAACGATAACGAAAAAACTACTTAGTAGTGATTTTTGACCATAAATACCTAATTTTATTTGTTAGACTGACTCAAACTCAAATAAGCCTAGTTAATTCACCTGAAATGCTTACTTATTATTTGGGGATTTATTTGAAATCCTGTTAGCGATACTTTCTTTGAAGGTATTCTTAACTTTTGAAATTTCAGAACACAATACATTTAGACTGCAGATAAACGATTTGCTGTTTAAAAGTACATCCTCTCTTATCCAGTACTTCCAATAATAATAATATAAGTGATTATTAAATTATAAATTACTTGTAAATCCGAATTCAATTCCCATACTCCATAGCCCTACTTCTTTATATTTTTAAAAATTTATCGTTTCTACAATGTTCAGCGATTTAGTTAGGCGTTTAAATTGTCTGAGCATTTTTTTGTTGAAACATACAAATACCATATTTGCATTTCGTAGATTATTCACTATTGACTAACTTGGATGTTCTGCCTTTTTCATTTCCAATCTAAATAGTTAAGGGATATTTTTTTTACTATCTTATTTGTTACAAGTTTAGTTTAAACCGACTATATATAGAGGGGTCCAAAAAAATGTATCCACTGGTTAACAGTCCATAACTTGCAAACTTATTGACGGAATTGTCTCATTTTTGGTGAAAGTGTAGCTTCCACACACAAACGATGCCGCCGAACTGCAGCACGAACTACTGACTGCAATGTGTTCAGTTATATATTTTCACATGAATGTACGATGGATTCTCAAAGTTCATGCAATGTGCGTGGCTTTTGTCGATAAACGACGTTCTTTAGTGTTTCCCACAGGTAAAAGTCCAGAGGAGTTAAGTCTGGGGAACGTGGTGGATACTCTACAGCACCTCTACGTGTACCTTTAAGTACCTTCCGTACTTAAAATACCACTTTAAAACAGACTTCCTTTCATCAAATGTTTACTCGAGTAACAAGGTACAACTAACAATAAAACACTAACTATCTGGCGACTGTCATCTGACAAAACAAAACAACGCAATACAACGCTTGTATGGGGATTGCCAGAACTACAAACTATTACACAACCAAAAATGAGGCAACTCCGTCAATTAGTTTGCAAGTTATGGAGTTTTAAACCGTAGATACATTTTTTAAAACGAGTAACCAAAATGTTTCTTTGAACAAGGGATAAAAAACCTTATTGGGCGTTGAGAGAAATATATTGAAGCTAACGGAAGTTATTAAGATGCAAATAGTATCCAAGTAGTATTTTATAATTACTCCAATTGGAATCACAAATTCCTGACCAATAGGAAGCAAATCTTATTGCCTACAATGACAAAAGAGATATGTGATTTATTTATTCGGTCTTAAATATAATCAAATCCAATCAAACAAAGATTCTATAGATATATTCGGTAACAGCTCGAATCGTTGTGCATTTGTTTTAGATGAGAATTGTTACAGGAAGTGTACAAAGAAAAGTGCAGTTGTATCCAAGTTGTGCTTTGGAATGGATTTGTCTACTAATTTCAACCCTAATTAAAGTTATTAAGGCCATTTTGGAAACTGAGGTTCCTACGTTAGTAGTACTGAGCACATTGTACCACATCTGAAAACGTTGTTACATACATCACCTATGATGTAAGCGGTTCCATTTTTAAAAAAAACTGCTACCAATGATCCAAAGTTGAGACACTAATTGCCCATTTTATAAACACTAGACAAGCTAGATAAGGTCCCCCTAATAAGGGCATATTCCGGAACCGGGAGCTTTTCACCCTGGAAGCTTTTAGGCGCAATTATGGGATGGACAGCTCCCGAAGCCGGGAGAGTACTCGCGGGTGAAACGCCGGCACGGAAAGGTCAGAACAGAAAACGGGAAACGACCAATCAGAGAGGATAATGACCGACCTCGACCAATCAGCGGCTCCCTTTCAATTAGCAGATAATACGTCCCGCCTCCAATGGTCCTCGCCAAGAGGAAAACTGCCCTTTTCGTTTTAGCATATATGAGATGTTGCATTTATTTCCAATCTGTTGCGCAACACTTTTTTTTTTATGTGGGCTATGTTTTATTTTTAACCGTTACTGCAGAGTGAGAAGCGTGGGTTTTAATGGTACCGTTTTCTTTCACGGATATATGACTAACCTTTAGAGGTGGAAACTAGATCGCAACAGCAAAAGAGGTCGTATCCCAGTATGATATCTCAAGAATAGATTATCAATTTATCAGCTTACAATCAACAGTTTACAACAAATTTATGAGGGTTGTTAATAGCTGTACTTAAAGAGAAATGGTCTGCTCGTTAAACCGGTAAATCCTGCCTATGACCATACAATTTCTATACTTTGCGACTATATAATATTTACGAACGAATTTCCTCCATCAAGTACATAACAGACCAGTTATGATCAGATGGATTAATTAGTATACTAGTAGTACTCCAGTAGGAATAAGTATATTACAAAAGATAATTTTTAGTTCATGTGGGGCCGTTACGAGTTGCCCTAGTCCTGCTGACAGAGAGAGCGTTGAATAGGCTATGACCTGGACGATTGCTTTGTGATGGGTCTTACTACCTGACTCCACATCTGATAGGTATGTGCCCCGACAGTGCACTATGTTCAGGAGAAGAGGTATAGGGTAGGTATTATAGGTAGTTTTCGTGGTCTTGGAATGACCACGAGTTCACACTCGGTAGGCGAAAACCGTCCTGATCCCAAAGGCGAGTGTTAACTGGAAAGATGCAGACTAGAGCGCTGGGGGAGACGGTACTCGGTAAATTTTGTAGGGCCCCAGGAGACCGTCGTCTGCATAAAAGGGATCACTTCCTAGGAAGGGCTGTTTAGCGAGACGAAGGCAGAGAATCCCACTAGGAAGGTAAGGGGTCTGACAACACCGGACTAAAACATAGCAAGGCCAGGATAGAAGTGTAGAGGGTAAAATGATAAGGCAATATTTAGAAACATTTGCTGCAAGTACCAGTCCAGAGGCGAGCCGTAGCTTGAATGTATTATCGGCTACAACCAGGGGGTATATATAGCCCAAAGCAGCCAATGAGCAAGGGTTTTATTTTGGCCAATCGGCTTGCAGCAGGCACCTGTGCAACTCTAGCGACTGTGAACTCGTGTGCAGCTGCGTTATTTATCGTTTACAATATTTACACTGATATGACTGTGGTTTGGTAATATTATTTACATTTGTGAATTTTACTAATTTATAATATTTACATGGCAGACTAGCTTCAATAGAGTAGAGGGTAATCATATGTAGCTCAGTAAAATAATGGTTTTATTGGAAACGAATGAAATCTCATTTTCAGGTCAAATTTTACAATTAAAATGTTCGATTTTCTAGCTACAATTTAATTAGATAATATTAAAAAAAAAACACATTATTTTCCATGTTTTATTGCCTTTTGTTAATCATTAATTAATTACACATGAATATATTTCCAATTCTGTTAACAAAAATAAACTGTATTGATCTTTAAAATAAAGAAAAAAATTATGAGGTGACATGTTGTTTGCTCTACAAGTTCAAATATCTGAATGAGCGGCTAAAAAATGTTACGTCAGGTGTAATTTTAACAAGAATGTCCGTAGAAAAATCTTCAGGAAACTACAGAGGATTTCTTATGCAGGTTCAGCTGTTTGATTGCTGGCCAATGATTGGCTAATGGCCGCAAATACCGCAACACGTTCTTATCAGCTGACCGGTGCACAGCCACTTGGACATTAAGCAAGACCACTCTATTGTTTTATGGCGCAACAACGCCTTAAATCCACGGCGATATTACTTAAACGGTCTTTATTGGACACTTCATGAGCTGTGGCTGCCTAATGGGGTCGCTATGGTGGAAAATGGTGCATTAGTAAACGTCAAAGATAAGTGCGGCGATTCAGTAATGTATAGCGATATAAGTGCTGTAGTAATTACTTGTTGCCAATAGCAAAATAGCTTATACGTCATACGATCATACATCACGCGATAAGTCGAGTGGCCTAGTTTCTGGGTGGGTAGCACCGACTACAAAGTGCTCGACGTCTTAGCAATGCTGCACTAAATCAAATATGTTCTAACAGTGTCATGGTTACACACGTGAATATTCTTCCAATTCTAATAACAAAAATAAATTGTATTTATGTTTAAAATAAAGCAAAAAATGATGGGGTGACTTTTGAGAGATTTTGTTGTTAAGTGTAGGTTAGTTTAAGTCTATGATTCATAAGGTGTATCCCATCACTTTTGAACATGTTTAGACAATGAATGTATAATGTTGCATTATACATTTGTAACAATCACAAATCACATTGTAAAATTGTATAAAATTTACCTACTGTAAATAGATTCGTTTATGTAGAATCTATACTAAGGTATGTAATACCCTTAGACATGCATGCAATAAACTGAAATTTATAAGCGTTTGTTGTACCAACTTCTTCTCCTCGAGTAAATAGAAGTTACCCTCTTGTCGGACCAGAAAACATCCACTTACATTCCATATTTCCTGTTTCCATATTTTAAAAATAAATCCTTAGGCGTCAATTAGGAGAGGGGGGTTGACGACTCGGCTGGAGCTCACTAGGTGCTAGCCCCTGGTAGGCTAAAATAAACGATCATGTGATTGGCCGAAGTAAATAACTCTCTCATTCGCTGTGAGCAGGAAGCTGCCAATGTATGGCTGAAATTCTGAGATTTTTCAGACCCTCTAATCTTCTATATCCTTAACCTTGCTATCTTTAGTCGTGCGTTGTCAGACCCCACACCTTCCTAATGGGATACTCTGGCTTCGTCTCGCTAAAACTAGAACGTCCTAGGATGAGAACCCTTCCATGAAGACGACGATCTCTGTGGCCCTACAAACTTTGCCTAGTAGCGTCTCTCCCAGAGGTCCGGTATCCCTCATTCCGGTTCACACTCACCTTTGGTATCCAGACGGTTTTCGCTTACGCTCAGATACCGAGTGTGAACTCGTGGTCATTCCAAGACCACGAAAACTAGCTATAATACCTAGCCTCTGTACCTCTTCTTCTGAACATAGTGCCACTGTCGGGGCACACCTTCTAAGATCTTATGGAGTCAGATAAATAAACAAATACGAATTAAGCAAAGGTCAAGGACAACTGGTTTATTTTTGACCTCTTTCTGTCACCCTCCGGGCAGTCGCTGGGTCGACAAGACCTCCCCGGCTGGCGTTATATCTTAATAAATACACCGATTTAGTCTTGAGTATTGTGTCCTTTAAAAAAATGTAATACACATCCCAATGAACCATAGGACGGAATCCCTTTATTGTGTGGTTTATTGCACAGTATATACTGGTATATTTGTTTTTTTAAACTCGGGCACTCTATTAAAAATATAATTTTAAACCTGATGTTTAAACGAAAACCGACAGATATCACTTATAAGACGTAGATTCAAATCCCGAATAATTGAGACAGCTCTGCAAGCGGCCAGCTAACTAAAGACAGGTACACCTGCACTCACGGTCTCAGTCCAGCCTAGTCCTCAGAGCTGCTCACCTTGAGGCAGTCAGCGGCCCTCCCACCATTACCTGACCATCTTCACTTCTGTTGACCAACCGCTTTAATTCTCCTAGCATTATAGAAGTGTATTTGAAATAATTTTTTTTATGAATGTGCAAGGTATATAAACCTTAGAGTAAAACGGATGCCTTAAACTACGCATGAATCTTATCTAACTACCTAGAACCTGGGTTTATTTCTGTAGGTTCTATCTCTCAACCTACTAAATAATCAGTATGTAGACAAATAGCCAATCTATTAACGAACGGTCTAAAGAACTGATAATTTTGTTCATGAAGCGTTAAATAGTTGCTAAGTTACACGAACAAACAAACGTTACTAACCAAGGTAACCAAGGAAAATAAAGAAATTCTGGCTACACCCTATAATTAAAACAGTTTTATTTATAGGTAATTATTAAGAGTATAAGTACAGATTGTAAACAACATTTTTAGTTTCGCCTCTAGGAGCAAGAATAAATGAATTCTTGGTTGAACGCACCTTTCAGGGAGCAGCATAAATAATATAAAAAATAAATTGAACTTACATTTACGGCATTTGACACTGGTCCCGGCCATTTTATTTTCACCACTTTTCACCCTATGCTGATGGTGCTGAACTAACCGTACGTACTTAACCAACATCGGTAGCATCACTTTTTGTCTCAGCTTTTCCGAAAAATATCGATTCGACGCTAATATCGGTCGTTTTCGATTATTTTCACTTGTATCTCCCCCATATCTCTTCTTATGGCTGCTAGTAAAGGGTGTACCAGAATTAACGCAAGATTTGAATTTGCCGCCATTTGTGCAGTAAAGTGCTTGCAACCATAAAAAAAACAAAACAATTTGACAGCTGACAGTTTAGGGTTTGTAAAACTGGAGCGTTACACGATAGAACAACGTGTCTTTATTGTTGTTCGGAGAACCCCCTTGTGATTGTTGAAAAACAAATGCATCCACAATGTGTCACTGTTTGGGGTGGATTTTGGGTTGGAGGCATCTGTTACTGGAGCTCGATATCGCGACATGATAACAGATTCTTTGTGCCAAAATTAGATGATATTGATGTGGCCAATATTTGGTTTCTACAAGATGGTGCCACATGCCATACAGTCCATGAAACAATTCAAATACTGCATGAGACATTGCCAGATCGTGTACTCCCGTGGTGATCAGAATTGGCCTCCTAGATCGTGTGATTTAACACCTTTAGATTTCTTTTTATGGGGTTATTTGAAGTCAAAGGTGTATGCCAACAAGCCCACACCCACCCGTGCATTAAAAGGGGACATTCAACCACATTTATGCCAAAGGTCATGGAAAATTTCGACAAAAGAGTGCGTATATGCCAGCAAAGTCGTGGAGGCCATTTGCCCGATGTGTTATTCCATAAATAACCCTATCCTATTTACTTTATTATTCAATAAACAAATAACTGTGTTTTCTATTTAAATAAAATCTTGTGTTAATTCTGGAGCACCCTATATATCAACAGACACATAGACATCTATTTTTATACATATGTATGTATACTTTAAGAGCCGTTACAATTTTCATATATATATAACTTATTTATATAGATATAAGGCTCTTTAAAGTTTAACGATAGCTCAAAGTGAACCGCAGGTGTGGATAAGACAGAGAGAACAGGGTTCTCCACTCAGCTAATATCTGGTGACTTGAACGACGGTGTAGAGAGGACGACGCGGGTGAAGAGAAGAAGCCAGATCGTGAGAACAGGACCGTTTGCCACTGACTAATTAGCATATTTGTGGCGCTGGGGAAGACGTTTCCTTAAAAGGTGCTTCTGAGCTCATGTTATCTGTCACCGTGTCCTTGGGTGGGCAGTCATCGGCTATGTACACAAGCCTTTCTGCGTGTTATTTAATACCTAAGGTCGATTAAAACAAAATCACATAGCACAGGGGCTAAAAAGTAAAAACTATGAGTTTGTACGAGTCAAATCGGTCAATAATTTGAAGAATGACTTATTAGTTAGAAGAGAACAATAATTACATTCAATTTCTACCATTCAAATCCATCCGACATAGAAATAAAGAAAACATCTTGAAATCTAAAAAAAATAGCTGACCCTCCTCGTCAACGTAGCGATTGGTTTTGGGCCGCATCCGACGGAAATTGGTCTGACTAATTTGGAAGTAAAAAAAAAAAAAATTGGGAGGAATACTTCTTAAATCGCACAACACAGTGTAAAATTGTATAGCTAAGAGCTATATCGAAAAGTGAGTTTGAAAAGTTCTTCGAAGATTGGAAAAAGCGCTGGTACAAATCTATTATGTCTGGGGGGGGGGATCACTTTGGGGCAAAATTGCTATCGATGAATAAATAAAAATTTTTTAAGATAAACAAAAATTCTCGTTACTTTTTTTTTATCACACCTCGCATTCTATAGATTTCTACATCAGATTTATCGATGGTTTGATTGTAAAGTTGTGAGAAAAGGTTTCTGGAAGGTTGCCGCACCTGAAAAACCCAGTGTTTAACACTATGACCCCACCCCCATCCCCGTAACGATGGCAACAGGCTTTCCGGGAAAACTAAGTTAAGTTAGTTAATTTAGATATAGGTTAGTATTAGCTCAATTCATTCTTAAGGTGAGTTTTATAACTTTCTATGTTCACTTCTATGTGCCTTGAATTATGTGCATCAGCCTACAATAGAAAAATTCTTTAACCTCACACACTATATAAAATACGCTATATTAAATATAATCAGCACGATGTGTATTTATGTTCCATATTGATGAATCTGTAATTCACTCTGTCTACATCCAATGAATGGTTTCGAACCCATTTAGTTGACTGATCAGTTCAAAAAGGACTGGCCCTTATCAGTACAGACGAAAGATTTACATTAAACCGAGAAGCGAGCCATCTTGAATGGTTTTACGCAATCCATTGTGAGCTCAAGGAGTCACATTCATGTCTCAACTTTCTATCGACTATAGTAAGTCCACAACAGCAAAATTGTTGTAAACCTCACAAATTATATCAAATGTAGCTACAGTCAATATAACGTGTAACGTAATCTTTGAATCAATCTGTATATATTAAATTAAGGGTTTTTAAAAAAAAAAAGTATTTTTTTCTTGAAAGACACCAAATAACCCTTCACCCTAACGCCTTAAAAATAGCCATTTTGTAAATGTTTAAATCCAAATTATTACCGTTCATCCTTCTGAATGTGGATTTATTTTTATCGCCGATTAATCCAATCATTGCATTCTGCTGTCAGCAAAAACGGTTATCCATTTTCGACGACACTCATAGTGGATACATTTACATTAGAATCCCGATAAATCGTATTGTCAAGGGACTGACTGTTTGGTACGAATTATCGGGGATTCCAATTATCGGGAGTACAAATGTAAAAAACGTATTAATGCAATCATGTATGTATTAAGAAGTATGTACAATGTAGTAAGGATAACAACTATGCAATAAACACTGCTTAATACTAAACTAAACAATAAAAAACATGTACATACTTATGTTCTAGAATAAATAAACACCAATCATTTGTACGAAAAATATCCGTAATTTTTTTTTGACGCAATCCTTGCAGACGGGTATTGTCAATTCCTTTGTATATTTCCTTCAACTGGTACATTTGAATTCCTTGCTTGCGCGAACCACTTTTTTAAGTTCTCTTCAGGTTGTGGGAAATCACCAGTCTTGAAGCGTTTTACTTTGCTGCTTGATGTCTGGGAAGTAATTTTGTCCTTGTTCTTCAGGATTGATGTGATCGTGGAACGCTTGGATACGTCAATTTGCTTAAAGCCACTGGCCACGGCCTTTATGATTTGTTGTTTCTCTTTAATAGAGAGGCTAACTTTTTTCGGAGGCATGGTAACGTGTCACAACGATAACGAAAACTAGACTGAACTGTAGAAACGAAAGAATAGCTTAGTACAATTCCTAAAACTTACCCTCTCTCCTCTCCTTATTTCCTTTCAGTAAAAAGAGTACGAATTACGAAATGGGATTTACAATAAAAAATTTATCTCGCACTCATTCTACTCTCTGGTCTCTCACTGTCCTCTTTCCCTTTGTTGGAACAGTACGAATTAACGAGGTTTTTAAGCTGAAAATACGTATTATAAGACGTTTTAAGTGACTTCGGTCATAAAAATAATACAAATTACCGAGGGGACTGAAATGCATTGTTTTTATACCACCGGGATTTTCTCCGGGGACCGGCAAGTTTGTACGAATTAGCCGGAAATACGAATAATCGGGATACGAAATATCGGGATTCTACTGTATTTACAACACACAGGCCTATATTTAGAGTGGGAGCGAATTTGAAAATACTTTCGCGATATAAGTCGGTTCGGACGCAGACTAATTCCCCCTAATTTGACTAGCCTAAGTAAGAGAGAAAGTGACCGCATGATTGCGGATAATAAGTTCTTCCTGAGGAACACGTTCCGGCTCCCGGCCGTGGATACGTAATAAATCCGACAATTATCGCTCTCGGATCGCAAATTTATTCTTGTATCAATCGTCTCCGATGAGAGGAAAAGTTGTAAATGGGCTCATAAAAATGGCGGAATTAATGGTTTTTTTTTATAATGCACTATTAAAAACAAATTGGATCCACATCAATCACCATGTCATGACATGCGGTATTACTCTCAATCACGGTAGTTATCTTAATAAAAAAATAACTTATTACGACGCAATAATCTTTTAATAAGGTTTTCATTGAGAGTTTTTTGTTTTGTTTTTGGGCACTAATACGTTGGACCTACATTTGAAATTTCGAGAGTATGTAAAGAGTATCCCAGGATTAACGCAAGATTTTAATTTGCCGCCATTTGTGCAGTAAAGTGCTGGCAACCCTAAAAAAAAAACAATTTGACAGCTAACAGTTTAGCGTTAGTAAAAATGGAGCGTTAACGATAGAACAACGTGTCTTTATTGCTGAACATTATCACAAAAATAATGAAAGTTTGGCGGCCGCAGTTCAAAAATTTCATACAAAATATGGTTGGAATAGTGTTTTGACTTCATCTACTGATTAATAGAAGAGATTAACTGAAAAATTTAGTCAGACTGGATCAGTTGGAGACACTAAACACACTGGTCGCCGAAAAACAAGCCGGTCAAATGTCAATATCGTGAGAGTGTTGTTGAAAATCCATAACACAGTTCTTTGTGCCGAAATTGGATGATATTGATGTGGCCAAAATTTGGTTTCAAGAAGATGGTGCCACATGCCATGCAGCCCATGAAACAATTCAAATACTGCATGAGACATTTCCAGGTCGTGTACTCTCTCGTTTCGGTGATCATAATTGGCCCCCTAGATCGTGTTATTTAACACCTTTAGATTTCTTTTGATGGGGTTATTTGAAGTCAAAGGTGTATGTCAACAAGCCCACATCCACCGGTGCATTAAAAGAGGAAATTCAACGTTGCATCAACGAAATTCAACCAAATTTATGCCAAATGGTCATAGAAAATTTCGACAAAAGAGTGCGTATGAGCCAGCAATGTCGTGGAGGCCATTTGCCCGATGTGTTATTCCATAAATAGCCCTATCCTATTTACTTTATAATTCAATAAAAAAATAACAACGAAAATACTAAAAACTGTGATTTCTATTTAATTCTGGGACACCGTTTATAACGACCGTACACTATCGTAAGCTAGAGTGGTTGTTTCCTTGGTAAATACTGCCCGTACATATTTTGATAAATTTAAACACCCCACAGACCCTATAAGCTGTTTCAGAGGGATAATGTGGAACGTATGTAGGTCCGCTTATTTAAAAAATAATTACCTATAAATAAATCTTCCGAAAATGTTTAACTATTGTAACTGAAAATCATGAGAGGCCGATGTGGTTAGATACTTTTGTCATAAAAGTGGAATAGACTACCGGAAAGCTAGGAAATTACCATTTTATCAAAAGCTACAGTACAGTGTGTAAATTCTAGAAAAAAGTTTGGAAAAAATAACGTAAATATTAGATAAATGGACTTACGCTTAAGATCTATAACTTTAAATGTAAGTTATGAAACGTGTTTTATTCCTTCTTATCAGCAATCTTATTTTTGGTTACATCAAGGAAAAAATAGTTTGAAAAACTATAAATTTCGAAGCAGTAAATAAGCGAAAGTGAGTTCTGGACTCAAACAAAGTGCTTTGGGCTTTAGGGAACGGGGCTTTGGCTCAGACAGTGAAGTTGCGTCTGTACGAGACCGTTCCCCTTGGAACTTACCAGATCGACTTGGCCTACCAACTTATTTTCCGTTATCATCGCCACCTACTGGCCGACAACCAAGTGAATATAAACTTGAATTCCTTTATTCACTAAACAATGTTTACTTATTATTTTATTTTATTTTTTTTTACGGAAAGGCCTTAAAGACCACGCGAATATCATTACTTTCGGTTCTTTTCTTGTTTTTGCTTTTCCTTTCCTTCTATTTTCCACTCATCATCTCTGAGTGCTTTTGTTTTCTTTCCTCAGTCCATACGACTCCCTTTTTCGATTTTTTCTTTCCCACAAGAACCTTGATTTCCCTCAGTCTTTTCCTATATATTTCTCCGTCCTGACAATCCTGGTCCGTTATTCTTAGTCTTTCAGTTTCTTCCTTCCTCTGCTTGGTGTATCCCCTTGAGCTTTTGTATCCTCGGATTTTCTGGAATATTTCCTTGTTTAGTCTTTCCGGGTCTATTCTTACCATATGTCCGTTTCTAGGTCTTTTGTGTCTTCGTAGATTTCCTGGTTGGATCTTAGCCTGTATCCTTCTTGTGTCTTTTTGGGGCCGTAGATCCTTCTTAGGATTCTTCGTTCTATTCTCAGTAGTTTCTCTAGACTGGGGAGGCATGAGGTTTCCGTCTCAAATAATATTACCGGTTTAACGGCTGTGTTGTTTACTCATTATTTATTTATCATTGCGACTATTTACAATTACAGAAATTATGATTTCAGAATTGTAGGAGTAATTATACTATTGGAGGCTCATATTTATTTTCAAAATATATTTTTTTAAACAAATACTCGTTGGAATAGTAAATTTATAATTTATAGGTTTATAATTATGCTAATGAGGCCTGGTATTAAACTAATTGCACTACCATTGTGCATATTATTTTTTTTAATAAAGTGTACTGTGATCTGGCATAAATTCAAGTTTGCTATTTGTTTTTCTTGTTTGTTTACCATCCGTTATATTTTTGTGCCATAGAACACACCTGAGTTTGAGTTATCAGTTAAAGAATTTTAATTCTGGCCGACAACCAAGTGAATATAAACTTGAATTCCTTTATTCACTAAACGATGTTTACTTATTATTTTATTTTACGGAAAGGCCTTAAAGACCACGCGAATATCATTACTTTCGGTTCTTTTCTTGTTTTTGTGTAGATTGTAGTGTAGATGAGTGTAGATTGACATTGCAGTATATAACGTTACTGAACGAACCTATATCGTATTTACCTCTTTTTGTCAATAATTTTGTCATATGAATTAATATTTTAAATTTTCCCTATTTCATGTTCGTTTATTTTACGATTGTTGGGGTATGTAGTGACTCAACTACATAAGTGTTAAATTACCCTATACTCTGGTGCATATACAATGTATTGTAATTAGATGTAAAACATTGTTTTCTAGTAATAAATCGTGGAGAGATCGGCAGTCATAAAACAAGTATCATAGGGTCGAAGGTCCAGCAATAAAACCTGGGAGGGTAAGCCACCTGCCCCCTCATAAAACGGAACCGGTAGACCTTTGGTCACCTTCCGGTGGTCATAAAACCTAAGTAGGTGAGTCCCTAGCAGCTATAAAACACACCCTTTTAGACCAACAGTCATAAACTTAAGGGGGATTGGCCACCTGGGCATCATAAAACATACCACTTTCAGCCGACTCCGCCTTCCACTAGGAAGGGGAAATTATATTTAAATCAGCGGGTTTCGCCCGGTCTCCTCAGCCGTTCTACTCGGTTGCTATACGCCAGGGCCGCTCGGCCCTGGAAGGCAGACACACAGACTCCTAGTCAGCCTACTCTCTCTGCCGCACCTCTGCGCTGTCACCCTGTCTCACAGCCACTAGCAGACCCTCTGACGACTTGTAACTATTACGCTGCCGAACTCTGAAAACTGGTCTTATTCTTTATGAACCTCTGAACCTCTTCTCCTGAACACAGTGTATTGTCGGGACACATCCCTATCAATAAAATGGAGTCAGATATTAACGCCAACATGGAACCTGGTCCATGTTATAAACTACAACAATCCGAACTTGTCACCAGGGCTAGAGTGATTAGGCACTCCCCTAGTGGCGCCCCCGACAGGGTAAGCCCTCAGATGACAGACGGGGACTGTCGTAAGCACTTACTGTATATAAAGAAAATTATTCAAGAATCGGAAAACTTTGTGTAATTTAAACCTTTTGAGTGTCTGATGTTAGCTTTTGACATCTTCAAACTGGTAATGGGCTGAATAAATTTATTGAACTTTCCCTATGCTATTTGATGTCTTGATAAATCATGCCTCCAACGGCGGTATTCTAGAGATTTTTGTCACCGATGTATTGGGGGGAATGTTCGAAGGACGAAAGCCATTGGAATTGCTGTTATCTGGAGAGTGACACAGGACATTAACAAACCCCATACCTGTCACAGGTGTGTCTAGCTTGTAATGTGCTCTGACATTGCTGATGGACAGCTTATGCTTACGTAATGAAATGTCTCGCCAAAACATTAATCATTCTATTTATTTATTAAACCCAGTCTTCTAGAACACTCTTCATGGTAGTCACATTTAGGTTTAGTTCCGAATCAGTCAAGTAGTAAATCTTAGTATTAGATAAATTATAAACTAAATTCTATTTTCTTAAATACCTTTATTATGTTACTCGATATTTTATAAATTGCTAAAATCTAGACAAAAACATCTATTATAATAATATAGAATGGCATTAAATACTCGACTTCAAAATACTATGTAGGCAGCTTGAGAGTTTAATTGAGTATTGATAAAAAAAGTAACGAGAATTTTATAATTTCGATTTCAATGGTGTAGTGCATCATGAGTTCGGCAGACGGTTGTACGGTCAATAAAGTATGTTATTTGAAAGAAATGCGTCGTTTACTTGAAGAGATCCGACGAAAACAATCGGGATCGATAAAGCTCCCGCTCACACTTCACTGATTGTTCGTAATTTTTTTTAGCAAAAAACTAATGTGTTACCTCAGCCAGCGTATTCCCTGGATATGGCTCCATATCGTAAGACCAAAAATGCCTAAATTCTTATCTTAGGGAAGAAGTTTATGAAATAAGTTTTTGAAGAGAGAGTCTGTTGGGATATTGGCTTAGAAATCATATATTTCCATCAAATGTATTTATGCTCATCGTTCAAATAAACTAAGTTGGTCTCAATCCGTTTTCGGTGTGAGATGCTTGGAGAGGATTCGATTATCGAGTTTTACTTCAACTAAAAACTTCAATGTATTAAGTTTATAGAATATATTCTTTTTCCAGGAATGTACTAAAAAATCGGATTAAATAAAATTTAATGATGAGAAAAAGGGCCGCGCTTTAACCTGCCAACTTCTTCGACCGTCTCATACAAGGACTTGATGCAAACATATATATTTATAAATTGAAGTAACAAATTGATGAAAATCTAGCATCTTTTTTTCATCGAATCCCAAAAAATTCTTACACTAATATTTATTTTCTAAGATGTCTTCAGGTTTACATTTGCTTTACTTTTCCCTCAAGGGATGTCATTTTTCTTCCTTTTTGAACTACTTGTCACTGCGGACGAATATCCAGAAAGATAAAGCGGCATTACCGAAGATTAAAAACACATTGAAACATGTGAAAATCGTCATTTGTCTGTCGCCATTCCAGTGTATCGGTGTCTCATTCATATATTTACGGCTAATTAATGAATTCCCAATTTAAGAAAGTACTATTAATGGTTCTTCCGAGATAGCCAAAGAAATAAAGATGGTGTCGAAACGCAATCTAATGCAATTACCTTTATCCGCTACGAGGCCAGACTAAAGCGCTACCATATAAACCGCAGCGCGGCTGAGCAGTCGCCATTTTGCTGCCTCGCTCAGGTAACAGCTGTATTAATCATCGATACATTACCTGAGCGATGCCTGTAAGCGATATACCTGAGACAGCGAGTGTGACAGATCCTCAGTTCTCTCCGCCAGTGTTCGTCAGTGACTCTCTTGTAGACCGGCGGGAGTAGGTCACTGTGTTCGATGTGCGTGTTACGCAACCTGCTTGTCTGCCTGTATGCCTGTATGCCTGTCTCCTCAAACAAATGGGGCATATGATTGATTCAGAAGGCAGAAAGGGTAAATGGCAAATGCGTTTATGTATGCGTAATCTTATAAATCAAAGCGTGGATTCAATTAATCGAACCATTCGATAAGCGATTATTGCCACTAGTAGGAATAACCAGGCAACTCTTCGTCACACACCAATCGATATACTTTTACTTTTTTCTAATCGATTATCTCAATACATGTATTCGAATAACCACATTATCTACGGGCATATACCTGAAAGTAATGAATTACCTATAAATCATTCCATAAAATAATAAAAGAGATCTGAATACAGTAGGAAATAAAAAAGTGAAATAAAATTCATGTTTTTTACTGATTAACAACTTTATTATGATAACGTTATAGCCTCATTGGGCTATAAGTAATGGTGATAAATTTTCATTCACTCGCTCATTCATACAGTATTTACAAACAGCCCAGAGACCTCCCAAATCCACATGGTTGTCACCTACCTCGCATGTGAAAGAGGAAGCATAGTCTTAGGATGTCCCCCAAAACAGTGGAAGAGCGCAAGATCCACAGACGCTCAGGACACGATTGGGGAAACTGTCCATTGCCAGGACTCCCACTGTCACGTATTTACAGCAGGTAACGAGGCCACTGCCGTTTTAGTCTCTGAGGAGGATTATAGGGATGAGTGGCGCAGTGCAATGACTGTGTGGATGAGGGTGGTTGGAGAGGCTACTATTGAATTTCGTGAACTTGGAAGGGATGAGTTCAAGAATGTCAGGTATATTAAGATCATTATGAAGGGTTTTGTTCCTGGCGTAATAAGAGGGGTATTTACTATTAGAACTTTGTTAGTCCTGCAGAAACATGTGAAATTTAAGCGCTCTACGCTTTGTTGCCCTGGAAAAAAAAAAACTCAAATGGGATTAAGCCAATTGCTAATTTTAGGCATCTAAGGAGTGGAATTTTTCAAAAAACTGTCTTAATGCACTTAAGACCACCCTGTGAAATTTCTTATGAAACTCATAAGACCCAGATACTTGTTATTGAGATACAGTGATACAATGAATGGTATTTGTATTTGAATACATTGAGAGAAAGAATGTTAAAAATGATTATATATGTAGAACTTGTTCAACATCTCTGGTGAGCTCATTCATTAATTTTTTTCTTCTTAGCTCTCAAATTTTTAAGATTATGGATAAGGGAAAAAAAAAGGAATTTATTTAGGGTGAGCGGATCCTTTTACTAGGAGTACCTGGTTGAAGGTGGAGTGTGGGAAGCCTCGGTAGAGCTGAAAATGTTGCGGTGCAGTGGAGAGAGTCCATTGAAATAGTACCATTATATTAAATGGTTGCGATAGATAACTAATTTCTTGGGATGACATAACCATGTGTGTTTGTTGAAGTGTCTTGAGGAATAATTGTTCTTTCTTGCTTCTATAGTCGAAGCAATAAAATCAGATGGGTCATATCACATGAAATTGTATTCATACGAGAAGGGCAAGTTAGTGAGTCACGCCATTAACGAAATCCCGTAAAGGCTCAGTCGACATCTGCATTTCACTGAAAAAGGATGAAACCACGATGATGTCAGATCGTATCCTGTTTCTTCGAGTCCGTGAACTTTTCGATCTCCCACCCTCTACTGAGGAGAAAGGTTAAACGGTTATCTACCTCGGGAATGTAAAAAGAAAACAAAAAAAAACAACGGAAGTCATGCAAATCTAACTAAATAAAATAATACATAAAATAAATTTATAAGTTACCTAGTTTATTTTCCTGCCTGCATCCGGATTATAGCTGTAAATATTTTAATCAGTACTTATTCGCTAACTTAAATAAAACTATTAGTATACTTGAGGATCTGTGATAGAATAAAATAATTGGAAATTCAACGCTTATCGCAAGCTATTAATACTCCTCTTTCTGAAAAGGGTAAAGCTGTACGGATCCTCTTTACTTTTTAATCACAACCTTTTTCTGTGACTGACTTAAGCCATCCCATTTAGGATAGCAACTTCAAAAATAATATTACACCAACCTGAAAATCTTTGAAAAGCCCAGTCAACTGGATATCATTTGTTTCCAAGACCGAAAAGTCACTGTTGTACCTGCTTCTTCACCACGAATAAAGTTACAGAAGTTCCTCTTCTCGTACCAGAAAATACGCGCCTACGTTTCCATATTGTAATAATAAAAACCTTAGGCGTCAGTTAGAGAGGGAGAACTAGTTCATGACACCGAAGCCCAGTAGGGGGCGCGGACATACGGCCTCTGACCTGCCTATATAAGGCCGAGATTTGGAACTTTGTTCATTCGTTCGGAATCCGGTACCTGAAGAACACTGATCTCTCTATCTGTTCTAGCGTTTGCTGCTCTACTCGAACCATGGCTTTCTTATTCAACTACCTCTCCATCTCTCTTTCCTAACCTTGCTATGTTTTAGTCCGGCATTGTCAGACCCCACACCTTCCTTGTGGGATTATCTGCCTTCGTCTCGCTAAATCTAGCACCTCCTTGGAAGAGATATCTTCCTTGCGCACGACGGTCTCTGGGGCCCTAAAAACTTTACCTAGTAGTGTCTCGATCCAGTCTGCCTCTCTCCGGTTCACACTCACCTTTGGGATCCGTACGGCTTTCGCCTACCCTTAGATACCGAGTGTAAATTCGTGGTCATTCCAAGACCACATAAACTACCTATAATGTGTACCCTATACCTCTTCTCCAGAACGTAGTGTACTGTCGGGTTACACCTTCTAAGATCTTACAGAGTCAGATCAATAAGAATAAAGGTGCTCACCGACTAGGCCTCTAGTAAAGGTCAAATAACACCGGTTTACCCTTTTTATCTCTTTCTTGAGTATGAATGTAAATAATATCAGAAGATCCTAACACTTCTCCAACCTCATCGAATAAAACCGGACCTGCAAATTATACACAAATAAAAATCCTCAATTACCTCTAATGATCTGTTGTGAGTTAGCTCACTCGTCCGTGAACGATCAAATGAGGTTTCCTAATCGATGCTCAGCTTTATCGACAATTACCACTTCAAGTGAGATTCGCCTCAAAACAACTATTATTTTAGAATCATTTTTAAATATTTCATTTAGAAGCTAGAACTAAAATTCTACTATTTACTATTATTTTTAAAATGTAATAATTTATGTTATTAACCTTCGGGAGTTCTGAAATTTTGCATACATTACCTTATAGATATTCCAAAAAGCATTTAGAGTGCTCCTTTATATAATAAATATATTTTACCCCCAGCTCAGATCCATGCTTATTTCTAAAATTTTATGTCAAATCTCCATTTAATGATGAAATGAACACAATATTCAGGGTATGGAATGATAATTGAGTACATGGAATATTAAATTATGAAACGTTGTTATATTTTCAATAATAAATAAAAAATTGAAATTTATGTGAAAAATAATTATCTTTGCACTGCATTTTTTAGCATTGGTACTAAATTTAATGATCACATTTTGGTGAAAAATGTCACCTTCATGGGTTCTCTCCTATGGGAACGGAGTCATAGGGATGGAGTGGTGAGCAAATTATAAGTGAGGGGAAGATAAAACTGTTTTTTTTTTTTTTGTTTTTTTTAAATAATTTTATAAACTATACCCGAATTAGAAATTATAAGGTGCTTATAGGCGAAAGAAAAAAAAATCACATACTTACTATGTTTAATTAGAGTGAGTGAATGAACGACAATAAAACTACGTAACTGTTTGAAAACAATTTAAAATAGGTGGTAACTCCATACCGCACTGAATATGTTCAATATGCTGAATATGTGCCCCTCCTTACCTCGTAAGCAGCAACATATATGACCGTATTTTAGTCTTCGTTTGATATTTAAGTCCTCTCTTCATCCCTATAATCCTTCTCGGAGACTAAAGCGGCAGTGGTCTCGTGACCTGCTATAAATACCTGACAGTGGAAGTCGTGGCAATCTTCAATCATGACCTGAGCGTATGTGGCTCTCAGCCACACACAGCGTCAGCCTCCTCTGGATCGTATCCTGTGACGCGGCCGATGTAGGATCTTGGGGAACATCTTTAGACTCCGCTTCATCATTCGCATTTGAGGGAGGTGAAAACTATGCTGATTTGGGAGGCCTCTGGGCTGTTTGTAAATACAGAATGAGCGAATGAATGAAAAATTGTAAATATGTTATGAATGAGAAAATTTATTACAATTACTTATTGTTTAATATGGCAGATTGTATTTTTATCACAATAAAGAAGTTTCAATGCGACAAAACTCTGGGGACAAGGTTCCAATACGTTACCTACCGTTTTACGATCTCGTTAAAACTCAAGATTAAATATTTTCGGAATATTCTTCCTTACCAGCCCTACTAATACTGAAATCAAAAATTGTCCATTGTGCCATAGTGTTTTGATAATTTTCAAAACGTGGGTTAGGACAGAGTGAAGGGTTAAAAAAAATTGATGTTAATTGTTTTTTAATGAAATCTTAATGGCGTAAATTTTTGCTGTTAATGATTACTCTACTAATCATACCTTTAACTGTTAAAAGTCCATATTCTATGGTTAAAAAAAGCCATAAAGGCGAATAGGAAACGATCCATAAAAAAACGGCTAATGGCCTGTATGTAACTCCATCTTCGTCCGGATTGATTAATCTTAAGTTTAATATCATATTAGCATTATTATGATTGACATACTCTTGGCTTCTGTGTAAGTGCAGAAACCCGAGAATCAATTTCCAGTCGGCCACAAGCGAATGTTCGACGCCTCAGAGTGTGACATAGGCGAGTCGAATCCATTTGATGCAGGAGTGAACAGCTCTTTGACAGCGCCACAAGAAGTGATGGAAGGTCTCACATTACGGGGATGTTCCTTGCCAATCTTGAATAATATTTAGTTTAACAAGTTTAGGAGAATCAAAGTTGAACAAGTGTCATAAGAAGAGATATTTTTAATCAAAGACGTCTTATAGAAATATATAATGTCTTATGCTCTAGTGATTAGCATAATTTATTCATGATATAAAAGTCCCAGGCTTAAATCTCTACTTTATCTTGGCATCTTAAAACGATAATGTTATTAATCGCCTAAAGAGAAAACGTTCCAAAGAACGACTATAAGTCTCTCCAAATATCTTTTTCTTATTATCTTCCATTACGTTACGCCTATTCAGGCATCCTCAGGACTAAAATTCAAACAAATTACATACGATGCAACATTTCTTTTTTTTTTTTAAATAAAAAAAAAAATTGGCAACAATCCAAACAGTAAATCTGCAAACCTATGAATGTCAGGATCTTTAAATTAATTAATATATTAAAACTTTTTTATTGTGATAAAATTTTAATCTGCCTTATGAGGCAATAAGTAATTGGAATAAATGTTCTCATTCATACCATATTTACAATTATCATTCACTCGCTCATTCATACAGTATTTACAAACAGCTCAGAGACCTCCCGAACCCGCGTGGTTGTCAGCCGGGTCACCGGATACGAGGCAGTGGAGGCTGAATAAGAGCGCGAGAGCCACAGTCGCTCAGGACATAATTGAAACTGGCCATTGCCAGGACTCCAACTGTCATGCATAGCATGTGACGAGGCCACTGCCGTTTCAGTCTCCGAGGAGGATTATAGGGATGAGTGGTGCAGTGCAATGACTGTGCTAGGGGATTAGGATGGTTGGATAAGTTACTATGGAATTTCATGAACTTGAAAGGGATGAGTTTGAGAATGTAAGGAAAATTAAGATCGTTATGAAGGGTTTTGTTGCTGACGTATTAAGGGGCATTTACTATTGTTCTCAGGACTTTTGATAAAAAGGATTGGATACGCTTGATGTTCGACTTTTTTGCTTTCGCCCATAGCTCTATTCCGTATGTCCAGATTGGCTTAAGTATAACTTTGTAGATAAGTAATTTATTTTCTATTGAGAGATGGGATGTCCTTTGAAGTAGTCTGTACAGTGGTCCAAAGCGTCTGTTTAGTTCTTGTCTTTTTGGCCTCGTGTGTGGGTTGCAGGTCAGCCGTTAGTCGAGATTGAAGCCTTAGGCTTTTCAGTACCGTATTGTCTCGGATACATGAAGAGGAATGGAATTAAAAGAAACTAGTGGACATGACTTGTTCCAATGTCCAATTGGTTAGCTTTTGACGACAACATCTCACGTGAGATGACCAAGAACCTTTCTGTCGCAGATAATTTAATGACTGGTTGACCTATTAGTCAATGTCGCAGCTTAACATGGTTCTCCTTTCAGTCCGGGCTGGCGGAGGAATTTATTGGCTAAGTCTGGTATTTACTCTCTTAAAGTGTCAACTCGTATTTAAGCAATTTATTTCCAATGTTTACATAGTAAAGAAGCATTTTGAACAAATATCCAGCCAACTAGTCTAGAAATATAGGGCTGACTTTATAGCTCTTGAATATGAACTAACTTTTAGAGAATGAATGGAAAAATATAAATTAAAAAAACTAGATGCTGATAGAAAAACATTTTTTTATAATAAATTATGCCCTAAGCCTAAGCCCTTATATTTTATGTCTATGTTAGCAATATTTTCAAGTATTAGTTTGCATATATATATGTATATATAAAGTTTGTGTTTATCGATTTTAAAATGTTTAGAATTGGTATCGATGCCACCCTAATCCCCTAGTGATTGCACTGCACCACTCATCCCTATAATCTACCTTGGAGACTAAAACGGTAGTGGTCTAGTACTGCTGTAAATACGTGTCCGTGGGAGTCCTGGCAATGGCCAGTTTCTCCAATCATGTCCTGAGTGTCTGTGGCTCTCGCGCTCTTCTACAACCTCCACTTGCTCTTATCCGGTTATTTGGAATGTCTCTGGGCTGTTTGTAAATACTGTATGAATGAGCGAGAGAATGAAGACTGTAATTATGGTATGAATGAGAACATTTATTACAATTACTTATTGCCTAATGAGGCAGATTGTGATTTTATTACAATAAACAAGTTTTTATAAACTTATTTTGGATTAATTAAAGTTTGTTGGTAAAGCACTGGGCGTAAGGTAATACTGACAAATTGTAAATGAGTAATTAGTATTACTACGCTTATCGTTTATATTGATGAAATTTTATATAGTCCCCTTCGTGGTTAAATATTCAGTACGTATTGGTAACTAGATACCTGAAAAAAAAAAACTGTTAACAAAATACTCATTAGAGGTGATTATACTGAATGTGTTGAAGCTGCCTGAGTTCAGTCATAGAGCGATGCGATGATGGATATTAGGTCAAGTAAATTTGCTGGCTTAACTGGTTTCCCGGGTAAGATGGGACTACTAAATTGATGAGCCGTGGTATTATTGAAACACAAGCTTTTTTCCGAGTCGTATGGTTTAACAGCCTCACCTTAGTGCTTCTGACCTCTCTCGTCTGATGATGAGTCAGTTCACTTCCGAGAAACGTCCGTGTATGAGTGCGTGTGTTAAGTCGTGGCCTTCTAGATCCAGGCCAAGAGAGACATAATGCCAAGAATCATTAGCTACAAATACTTATAGATTTAAGAGGCAGCGGTGGATTACAGCTGAGTGGTCTTTTCGGAATAATTTCTGACCTAAGTGTACCGGATCCAGACTTGGTCATTTTGTCATTAGGTAAGAATGTTTTTCAATTTAGTGTGATATTAGCGTATTTTTGAGGGACTTCCTGATGTATAAAACGGGTGTGGTTATGGGTTTTGAAGTGGATCATTTCCTTCCGGTGGGGGATAATGCCAGGTTGTATATAGAAGCCTTCCCAAAAAAGTTAATCTTACAGTCTTACAATGCACTAAAAATTAATCTATTATATTTTTCACAAAAGTTTATAATCAAACAGACAATTGGGCCCCTTTCACCCCACTGTTTATTTTAATCATCCCAACGGTTCACCTTGAAAATTATATTATAAGGGTCTATCTATAATCTTGTATCTGTATGTGACAATTTGTTGTATATTAACACCTCCAAAGATTGGGTCCTGAAAATTTTCCATTAAGTTTTTATTTATATTAAGGTTTTATTAGTGTGAAATAAAACTCAATTTTTTCTATACAAAAAATGAACTTTAATCAGTCAAACATCTTCGCTTTTGTTCGATGACCTTTGCCATTTTTCTGCTAACTTCATGATCCCGCCCTCATAGAACTTCTGGTCTTTTTCAGCAAAAAACTCAACATAGTGCGATTTGAGGTCATCGTTATTACTGAAATTTTTACCATTTAAGAACTTTTGTAAACTTCGAAATAAATGATAATCTGATGGTGCAAGATCTAGGCTGTATGGGGGATGCGACATCACTTCCCAACCAAGCTCCAATAGTTTCGTACGTGTTTCTATAGATGTGTGAGGCCTAGCATTGTCGTGGTGGAACCCAAATATCGAGCTTCTTAACAAGTCCAAGACGTCTTATATGATTTTCAATTGCTGTGTGTGATACATTTAACTGTTTTGCAATCTCTAGCACAGTTATATGACGATTCGATTCAATTATGGCTTTCATTTTGTCATCATCAACTTCAGAAGATCGACCGTTGGTCATCTTTCAGTGAAAAATCTCCAGAACGAATTTTTTAAACCAATTCTGACACGTGCGTTCTGTTAAACAATCAACACCATAAACTTCACATATCTCTTTGTGATCCTCTATATATAACGCTATCTACTGGTGCGTACCGAAATCACTTTCTCGCCAACCCAATATTTTTTTTCTGATTTAAAATTTATACATACTTCAATAAAGACGTTTTTCACAATGAAATTCGATGAATACGCATTTCAGTAAATTATGTAAATATTTGAAATAAATCGATTTGATTTGAATCAATAAATAACTGGCCTTTCCATTCTTACCATTACGATCCATTAGATCATGAAGGAGTCGAATCAAACAAACAAGGAGGCATAAACAATCCCTGCTCCTGCCTAATATCGCACATAAACATAACAAGAGGAAGAAAGATGGCTGACGGCGGGGGCTGCTCGGGGACAGATAAAGACTGCTACGTGCCAGATCCTCAATCAGCAGGATATGTCTATAAGTGCTTGTGGAGCCCGCGACATGAGCTCCGAATCCCTCAACTCATGATTCAACAATGTTTACTATTACCATAATCCAATAGCAACAAATAATGTCATGTTTGTTTGTTTATTGTTACTTAAGGTCATAGGTTTCTGGCTGACAAGACTCCGATGTACTAAGGTAACTCAAAGAGGCGGAGTCTTGGGAAGTCCCCTCCGTCAGCCGCGTCACTGTATAAGAGCCACGAGAGCGAGAGCCACAGACGCTCAAGGCATCATTGGAGAAACTGGCCATTGCCAGGACTCCCACCGTCACGTATTTATAGCAGGTACCAAGGCCGCTGCCGCTTTAGTCTCCGTGGAGGATTATAGGGATGAGTGGTGCAGTGAAATGACTGTGCTAGGGGATCAGGGTGGTTGGATAGGTTACTATAGCATTTCATGAACTTGGAAGGGATGAGTTCGAGAATGTAGGGTATATTAAGATCGATTTGAAGGGTTTTGTTGCTGACGTAATATTTTTCTCAGGACTTTTGATTGAAAAGATTTGATACGCTTGATGTTCGACTTTTTTTCCTGTCCCCCATAGCTCTATTTCGTATGTCCATATTGACTTAAGTATATTTTTAATATAGCATATTTGAATATCAAACAGATGCATACTATATCAATATCAACAGCAGTCCCAAAGAAGTTGAAACAATAATAAAAAAGTACTACATAATTTTGTCTAATATTTCTTGCTTGAATTACTATTATTTATAGTAATATATTATATTAGTATATACATACATATACCTTCAGAATTTTATAACAATTGTATTATTTTTATAACAATTATTATCGAATAAGATAATAAATCATGTAATTTAATTAAAAACCATTCAGTGGTGATTAGTCAACCAAGAACACGCTAGAATGAGAAATAATTACTTATTTTACGATGATCTCGATTTGCTGTTCTGAAGGATCGGTGTATTATTGAAGCTTGTATAACCCAAGGGTTTTATTAAAATCCTGGAAGTCGTCAATTATGCAGACTTTCAGTTAAGACTTTCCCTTGTTATGGCGAAGATAAAATCTCGAGAAAAAACAACAAGAAAACTACAGAACAAAGGAGTGTCAAATATCGCGATGGGTCGGAAGACAAGCGAGTTATGTAGGACATAACAACAAAGAGCTAGGACCAGATAAGGAGGAGTGCCTTGAGCCCGTGTTCGGCAAATATTTACGGTTTTCTTAGGAGCAGAGAAACCATGGATTAGAAAGCTCTTCTTCCCTCAAGCCTACCCTCGAGCAACAATTCCCTTTATCGGACATTTTCATTGAGACTGCGCACCACCTTGGGAGATCTTGATTGAGTTTGATCTTCTATCTGTTCAGAACTGGCCGTAATTTTATTATCCCTTCCCAGCGCCAATTTAATACAATCTTTATTGGAAGTAGGGGTGACATCTCGTCGAAAAAGGGGGGAACTATCGATTATTCTTCAAACGATCGATGGTTACGCACTTCCATGTACCCCACTGTCAGAGTGATCAACAGTGGTCCTTTCCTTAAAGCCTAGTCGACCCCAAATTTGGAATCATTCTTTCCTTTAACCAATTAGAAACCTTTTTTTATTACATAAATTTTTTTAAAAAATCCTGTGAAAATTCAGTTCTTGCTAAATATTTTTTTTAAAACCTCACCTGTTAAAAGTCCTGTTTTCGTAGTTTTCCTTTACAAATACACTTTTCATAACCGTTTTATCGTTGCATTAAATCCTCGAGGTAGCAGACTTATTTTTTCTCAGATCTCCTGCCTCTCAATAGCATATCATCCTAAAGGGTTTGTGTAAAGTATAAAAAAAAAAATCCTACCTCATAATTTATATATAATATTCTTTATTGTGCTAAAATTGCAATCTGCCTAATTAGGAAATAAGTAATTGAGATAAATGTTCTCATTCATACCGTATTTACAATTCATCATTCACTCGCTCATTCAGTATATTCACCTCTAATGAGTATTTTGTTAACAGTTTTTTTTTTCAGGTATCTAGGTACCAATACGTACTGAATATTTAACCTCAAAGGGGACTATATAAAATTTTATAAATATAAACGATAAGCGTAGTAATACTAATTACTCATTTACAATTTGTCAGTATTACCTTACACACAGTGCTTTACCAACGAACTTTAATTAATCCAAAATAAGTTTATAGAAACTTCTTTATTGTAATAAAATCACAATCTTCCTCATTAGTCAATAAGTAATTGTAATAAATGTTCTCATTCATACCATATTTACAGTTTTCATTTCACAGCCCAGAGACATTCCAAATCCACATATTTGTCACCTCCCTCGCATGCGAAAGGAGAAGCGGAGTCTTAGGATGTCTCCCATGTTCCTTTGTCATCCGCGCGTCACCGGATACGAGCAAGTGGAGGTTGTAGAAGAGCGCGAGAGCCACAGACACTCAGGACATGATTGGAGAAACAAGTCATTGCCAGAACTTCCACTGTCACGCATTTATAGCAGGTCACTGGGCCACTGCCGTTTCATTCTCCAAGGAGGATTATAGAGATGAGTGGTGCAGTGCAATCACTGTGCTTGGGGATTAGGGGGGTAGGATAGGAATTTCCTTTAACCAATGCATAATCCTTAGTATTATAACCAACAAATGAATAAAAGAGTGGATTTTAAATTGTAGGTCTGCACTGATCTATAAGAACTTTGTAATAATATAACAAGTGCACTGCGTGTTATGTGATACATCAATAATAGTTGAATTTTCACTACCACTAAAATGGCAATTTTTCCTCCTGACAATAATTATTTATTCTATGTTTTGTATCTTATAGTCCCCTATAATTAACATTAGTTTTCTAAAGATGACTAATTCTCATATGGCAAATAAAAAATACTATTACACCATAATAAGACAAAATAATGAGAATGTAAAATAAAATTGTAACCTCTATAGGAAAGATAATAAAACCATTAAATTAATAAAAAATAAAACAAAAAAATTACATAAAACCTGGCAGCCAACATGATTTATATAATATATAAATGAATACTATATTATAGTAAATAATTAAATACAACCAATTAGTTGTTCATATTAGTTTCTTCCCCAATTACTTATTAATTAATCAATAAATTTCAATGTTTTTGTTTTACGTTGTGACGCCGTTGAAAGACAAAGTCCAAAAAACGCACTAAAGAAATGAACGTAATTTGACACATTACAGTTTACTTGATATTTATTTCATAAAGCCTTGCGATTAGGTATAGGCAATTTTAAAGAGGATGTACCCAATGGTATCTGAAATCGTGGATTTCCTTCTGTATAACTAACAAGATGGCATTAATGACAATACGAACTGACCTATCGTGAAGAAAGTGAACCAAGACGAGGAGGAAACATCTGTGACCCAGATAGTGGCACTTGGAAAGCTGGCCTCTCTATGGACAGTGTGCACTCGAGAGAAACCGGAGACTTTAATTCTGCTTAGACCGCTCTCTAGCCTTTGTCCTCTAAGTCTACTGTCTTCTGGCCTGTCCGTTCAATAGAGGTAACTAAGGCTATTATCTGGCTGGCTTTAGCCTCTGAATATCTTCTGCACTTGAAGGACTGCGCCTCTAGCATAGGACTCGTAAGGTTAGAAGCAACTTACAACAGAAAATGACTTAGGAACTTCTGGTCATATATAACTTCCTTATTGTGCTAAAATTACACATTGCCTTATTAGGCAATGAGTAATTGAGATAAATGCTCTCATTCATACCATATTTACAGTTCATCATTCACACAATATTTACAGACACTCCGGAGGCCTCCCAAATCCACAGGAAGTGGAGTCCTGGGAAGCCCACCACGCTCCTCTGTCAGTCGCGTCACCAGATACGAGCCAGATAAGGCTAACCAAGATGGCGAAAGCCACAGACGCCCAGGGCATGATTGGAGCAACTGGCCATTGCCAGGACTCCCACTGTCACGTATTTATAGCAGGTCACGAGGCCGCTGCCGTTTTAGTCTCCGAGGAGGATTATAGGGATGAGTGGTAAAGTGCAATGACTGCGCTAGGGAATTAGGGTGATTGGATATAGGTTACTATGGAATTTGATGAACTTGGAAGGGATGAGTTCAAGAATGTAAGGTATTTTAAGATCGTTATGAAGGGTTTTGTTGCTGACGTAATAAGGGGCATTTACTATTGATCTCAGGACGTTAGACTGAAAGGATTGGATGCGCTTGATGTTCGACTTTTTATAGCTCTATTCTGTATGTCCAGATTGGCTTAAGTATAACTTTGTGGATTAGTAGTTTATTTTAAACTTCTGGTCAAAAGAAATGAAGTACGAGTAATGTCATTATCCCTAGCTAAAGCGTTACATGGTTAAACACGTACATATATGGGGTTCTTGCATGGGGTGCTGCATAATCCCTTTCACGAACCCCCTTATTGAGCGATACCTACCAAGTGTGAACCGTCGGAGATAGTGTCGTCAGTATTACGCTCGTCGGTGATTAACCGTTGCACTTCGTGAGGATCCTCCCAGGAGATAGGGAGTACTCTGACATTTCTACTTGCCACTCAGCCATCGTGATAGGTCCTCCCGCCTGCCTCCTTGTGATAACTGGTGCGGGTCGCTTCCTACCATCCTCCGGCCGCCTCCTACTCCTTCACATCTGCACAAGTGGTCGCACGAAGCACCCTCGGACCTTAATTGAAGTCTCGCGACAGGGCGTCACGTATACCACCTCTTAGCTTCCTCGTCCTCCGACGGGGATGACGTAAGCAGTGTCAGGTGACACTGCCGGGTTATGATCCTGTGAAAGCCCCGATCATAGCCGCCCGATTAGAGTGTTCGGTCGCTAACACGCCATCGTGATACTGTTGATTAATTGGTTGATTTAATGCCAGGCCACGGTTAATTGGCTGTTAGTCCTCATTAATTAGAAGCTCATAAAAATTCATTAGACGCTAATACGATCTTAAGTGCATATCTGATGCATCTACTAAGTAGTAAGTAATTAATTATTGTTTTGAATAGTGAACATACTGTACGTAACAAGGTGTTATTATTCTGTTAAAAATCTTTCATTCGAGAATACTTGTGGGCTATAATCGAATTTGTTAAGATAAATTTAATTTTCCATTTCATAACAATAAAATTGATCTTGTTGAGCTCTGACTATAATCATAAAAAGCTATAATCATTAATAATTATATTTAAGAACAGCAATTTCCATCTGATGTTTGGTAACATATGATATTATTATTATTATTCGTAATTACTAGGCAAAGTATCTCATTTGGACTCTCGTATTTCGAATATGAATATTTTGCTGCCACTACCTCGAGATCGCTTATTTGTGCAGTTCAGTTGACAGAACCACGAATATTTTGTGAGGTCTCGGGTACGAGTCCCAATATTACAAGTATGTCGTTTTTATTTGGCTGCTAATTATTAATAACGGTGGAATTTTTACCACTAAAATGGCAAGTTTTCCTCCGGAAAATAATTATTTATGTTACTTTTTTTTTAATGTTATAGTACCCTATAAATAACATTACTTTTCAGATGAAAAAGTCACATATGGCAAATAAAAAGAACTATTAGATCATAATAAGACTGTAAAATAAAGTGCAAAACTCTATAGGAAAGATAATAAAATCTATTAAATAAACACAAAAAACAAAACTAAAAAATTGCATAATACCTGGCAGCCAACATCAACTATATATACATAGTAAATAATTAAAAACAAAAATATAAATCATAAAATACAATACAATGAATGAATCGTTCCCAGACAAACAAGTCTTTGGATGTTGAGGGGGTGTTGGAATAGGAGGGTTTTGATGGTCCGTGAGGGATAAACCATGGCGGATATTAGGAGGTGGAGAATTCCAGAGATGGTAGTAGAACGAGCAATGAAGGACCGATCGTATGCTGCAGTTTTGTAAGCACCGGTAAAAAGGTCAAAGAGACGGATCTTGTGTTCCGAGAGTTGACTCAAGATTTGAACTGTAAAATATTGTACATAGGGGGGAGGGAATCGCGAATTGATGGTTTGAAAAACGGGGATATACTGTAGTTGGAAGGAGAGGAGGGGGGTACTTCCCAAAACTCCGCTTACTCTTTCGCGAGGGAGGTGACAAACATGTGGACTCGGGAGGCCTCTGGGCTGTTTGTAAATGCTGTATGAATGAGCGAGTGAATGATGAATTGTAAATATGGTATGAATGAGAACATTTATTTCAATTGATTATTGCATAATAACACTGTAATTTTAGCACAATAAAGGATGTCCCGAAGGAGGAGTAAGAGTGACCCTAACTCGGCGTAGAGGTGTGGGAGACATGGGATCGCCGCGGAGTCCCAAAGACAGATCCAACGAACCAATTTATGATAAGCGTCAACTTGCCATCGAGACCCACCAAGAGACCCCCATACGCAACACAGTCATAGTCAAAATGAGGATAATAATGGATGTTTTATTAAGTGTTTTAATATACAGTGGAATCCCGTTATTTCGTATCCCGATTATTCGTATTCCCTGCTAATTCGTACAAATTTGCCGGTCCCCAGAGGAAATCCCGGTAAGTGGTATAAAAACAATGCATTTCAGCCCCCTCGGTAATTCGTATTATTTTTATACTCGAGGTCACTTAAAACGTCTTATAATACGTATTTCCAGCTTAAAAACTTCGTTAATTCGTGCTGTTTCAAGAAAGGGAAAGAGGACAGTAAGAGACCAGAGAGCAGAATGAGTGCGAGATAAATGTTTTCTATGAAATCCCATATGTAATTCGTTCTCTTTTTACTGAACGGCTTTTCTTTCGTTTCTACAGTTCAGTCTCGTTTTCGTTATCGTTGTGACACGTTACCATGCCTCCGAAAAAAGTTAGCCTCTCTATTAAAGAGAGACAACAAATCATAAAGGCCGTGGCCAGTGGCTTTAAGCGAATTGACGTATCCAAGCGTTTTAACGTCCCTCGTTCCACGATCACATCAATCCTGAAGAACAAGAGCAAAATCACTTCCCAGACATCAAGCAGCAAAGTAAAACGCTTCAAGACAGGTGATTACCCACAATCTGAAGAGAACTTAAAAAAGTGGTTCGCGCAAGCAAGGAATTCAAATGTACCAGTTGGAGGAAATATACAAAGGCATTGACAACACCTGTCTGCAAGGATTGCGTCAAAAAAAATGACGGATTTGTACAAATGATTGGTGTTTATTTAATCTAGAACATAAGTATGTACATATTTTTTATTGTTTAGTTTAGTATAAAGCAGTGTTTATTGCATAGTTTTTATCCTTGCTGCATTGCACATACTTCTTAATACATACATGTTTGCATTAATACGTTTTTTAATTTTGTACTACCGATAATTCGTACCAAACTGTAATTCCCTTGACAATACGAATTATCGGGATTCTACTGTATTATTAAAACAGATCTAGCGAACAAGGCCAATGGCTGTTGCATCTACTTGTACCTGATTGCAGACCAACAACTGTACTTGATTGCAGTTTGAATAAAAGATGCATTCCCGTTATCCCGGACCACTTATTACTGCGTTTCCATGGATACAAGCCGAGATGCCGCCAGGCGCATAATGGGAAGTTAGCCAATGAAATACCAAGAAGGAGGGTAGGACAGATTGCGCTGCGGGTATAGTAGGTCGCAGCGCCTTAATCCACCGGTTCTATTGCTCCCTTATTCTCTTTTACGATTTAATCTGTACATTGTAAGAACACTATAGAGGAGTATTATGTATTATGTTATAAAATACAATTAAATATATTAATGTATTAATGTTAAGCATGACTTTTATTACTGGTACAGAGATGTTGATTATATTGTGTCATAATATTTGCCTTGAAGTGCGATTATTTTCACTTCTAACTGCACAAGTAACCTACAATTACAAACTATTGTGCTCTTACAATATAAACAGAACCGCTCCCTTTCGTATTCCGCACGTAGGACAATTAGATTGTACCATTAGGGTACAATAGCTGTGCCTCTCATGGCTTCTTGCAACCGTCGACCTGTGTGAAAGGTGAAGAAGTGCTCTTTTGTTTCACAAAACACGGCACTAATTTGTTAAAGGTTTTTGTCGGCGCATTATTAAGCCGCTAAGATGTTTTATTCAGTTCATTTAGTGCAGTCTCACATTCCTCTACATCTAGGGCGAAATCGAACTAGGGAAGGGAATTATTTTCAGTCTCTGACGACTAAAATTTAATTAAATGAAATGTAAACATTTTTTTTTTACTATCTATAACGTTTTATGGAAAATTTACAAATAATAATTTAAAGGTTCTTAAACATAGTTAAGTGTTACCTCCTTTCACCCTTAGAAAATTTTAACATAACGTAATGCATTTTTTTAAAGTAGTGTTTAGATTTTATTGATCGACTTTTATGATAAATTATTGAAGATTTTTATTTTTAATGCTTTAAAATTATTGGCTAATTGCATTACATTTTATAGTTTTTATAGTAATATATTTATTATATAGTCACTTTGAAGATGCCTGAATTTTAGTGAAACAATGATAATTATATAAATGTGCTTTTTAGTGCTTTTTTCTGTTTGGAGTTTTACTCTTATTTAATCTACTATAGATTGCTAAACAATCAGTAAAATATGAACCTGTTTAATACAATAAATAAAATTTTTGTTTTATGCGTAACTTCATATTTCCTTTTTTTTTTTTAAGTGTCCTTAACTATGAGGGGAAAAATGAGAACTTTTTCGCTTGAGAAAGGTAAAAAGTTTAAGCATTATTAAAACATAAGGTACCAACCTATTACACTTTTGATTTGTTCGCTCTAATTCCTAATATTATATCTTGACCCAACATATTGCGTTCAAAGAAGGTTGTTGAATAGAGATGTAGTGGTATTTTTTATCAGTTGTCAATTGAGTCAAGTTAAAATATTTACCAAAGAAAAACTTTTAATATGTCCTAAACCACATGAAAAATTATAACTTAATATCTTCTTTTTGAGGGTGTTGATGTTTGATAAGAAACATTTAAGTGCCTAAATTTTCTATTTGTTTTATTGACATCATATTTATTGACAGTTAAATCATCTACAAATTTTCTTTTTATTTTTTTTTATAAAACAACTTTATTGCGCTAAAATTACAATCTGCCTTATTGGGCAATAAGTAATTGTGATAAATGATCTCATTTATACCATATATACAATTTTCATTCACTCGCTCATTCATAATATATACACAACAGCCCAGAGGGCTGTCCACAGGTTGTCACCTCCCTCGCGTGCGAAAGAGGAAGCGGAGTATTGGGAAGTCCCCCACGCCCCTTCGTCAGCCGTGTTACTGGATAAGAGCCAGCGGAGGCTGACCAAGAGTGCGAGAGCCACAGACGCTCAGGACTCCCACCCCATTAATGTAACCTTTCCGTTATAGCAACATTATACACTTTTTCCAAAATTTTTGAGTAAGTTTATACAAATCAAGTTTATTAACTAGTTTTTATTATTGTTCTATTATATCTCAAATTTCCACTATTAACATATATATATTTTTTTTTTCTAAACTCTCTAGTCAGAATTTTAGGATGAGGGAGAAATATAAAATATTTAGGGTGATCGGATCCTTGTACTAGGAGGACCTGCTTGAAGGTGGTGTGAGAGGAGTAAGGAGTGTGGGAATCCTCGGTGGAGGTTGATTGGTACGGTACAGTGGTGAGAGTCCACTGGTGGCTGGGCCCAGAGTCTTCTCTAGGCATGTAGTGCAGTCGTAGTTAGTCTGATATCAGTGAGGGTGCCCCTTAGAGGTTTGTTGTTGGTGGGCCAAGCGCCGTGATGTCAACCATTTCTTCTGCTTTACTCGATCTTGTGAGTTGCCATCGTGCCGGTAGCGGTGGTGGTGTCATATCTCGGAAGAGAGGGTTTAGACTGTGCTTCATCGAGTCGGAGAACTTGATGTGACGTCGTCTGATGGCTTCGGTAATGGTGGGGATATATATGTAAAGAAAGTAAGCTTTCTTCAATTAAATTAGCAGCGCTTTGTTATCACGCGCGTGCTTCAGTTGGCTGCCACTAGGTGGAGCTGGAGACATATGACCAGGAGGTTCTTATAAGGTGTTCAGTGTAAACAATTAAGTAAAGTGAAACAGTGGTAACAATAAACTGTAATTGTTGTTTCTTTTGTTTTACAGGTATGAATTTAGATTTTATTTGTAATAGTTGTAACCTAATTATCAATTAAATAAACCTTTTGTTTTACAGAGAAACAGATTACTTATTGTTATAATAAGAAGACCTAGCAACCCTTATAAAACAACAATTTGTTTATGATGTCAAAACTGCAGTTTGAATTTACGGTAGTGACTTCACCAAAAGACAGTAAAGCAAATGCAATTGCCATCACCTCAATTGGTACAGAAGATGGAAGAAGATATACATTGCCAGAAGAATTCAAATATATGGAAGATCATGTGGAGTTGAAAAAGACAAGTAAGTACACAAAGTTAGTTAATTCATTAAACAGAAGAAATCAGATAAGAAGAGTGTGGATTACAATGACAAAAGAATTAGAGGGCACATACATAGATGAAGATGGAAATCTGCAATTTAAAGATCAATATTTAGAGGAAATAAATGAAGAAAGTACAAACAAAACACAAGATCATAGTCTAAAGGAAATACTAGAGAAACTGATAGAAACAACACAGAAGAAAGATAACGAGAAAGACTTAAAAAAAATATCAGAAAAACTTCTCATAGAAACATTTTCCAGCAAAAATACTAATGCTAAACAGTGGATAGAAAGCTTTGAAAAAGAGTGTTCTAGATTTCAAATAGATAAAAGTGAGGAAAAAATTGAACTAATGAAACTATTTTTTGATAAACCAAGTTTAGACTGGCACTCTTCCACACTCATAAGACTAACAATAAATGCTGGTTGGTCTGAATGGAAAACAAGATTCTTAAAATGTTTCACAGATAATGGATGGAATAATATAACCTATGCACTATCATTTAAATATCGAGAAGGTTCGTTAACGGATTATGCTTTGAGGAAAGAGAAACTTTTGATAGATTTTAACAAAGATATGGATATAAAGTCACTTATAGCATTAATAGCAGTAGGGTTACCAGAATTTATATTGAATAGAATAAACAAGGAAAAATTAAAAGAAACTACAGACTTATTTAATGAATTGAGACAACTTGAATGTTTAGTAAATAAAAGAAATTTTCAAAAAAAACCTACATTAGATTCTCAAAAGAAATATGAAGTAAAGATACCTTGTAAAACGTGTGGAGATTTAGGTAAAGGTGTGAGATACCACCCAAAAGATAAATGCTGGTTCCAAAAACATGAAGAAAGTAGAGAAAAGAACACTACACCAAAAAAAGTAAATAACAATTCTATCCTAGATGTAGAAATATATAATGAATCAAAAAACGAGTAAACACACCACTAATTAAATTAAACATTGTATTGGAAGAAAAGATAAAAATAGAAGGGATCTATGACTCAGGATCTCAAGTTTCATTAATTAATAAAAGATTAATAAAAACTATAAAAAATAATAATATAGATAAGAACAAAATACAATTAAAAACAATTAGTGGTGTGGCACTCACAAAGGGATTAGCAAGAATAAAATTAAAAATTTTCAATATTGAAAAAGAAGTAGATGTATTTATTGTAGAAAATGAGACTTTTCATGATTTTTTGATAGGCCTAGACATAATAAAGGAATTTAAATTAAGGCAAGACGAAAATCTAAATATAAGCCAAAAACAATCGCAAAGAAAAGATATAATAGAAATAAATTTTAATGAACATATTAAAGAGAAAGATTTTAAAATAAATTTAGATCATTTAGATAATGAAAAAAAATTCAAAATAGAACAATTGATAGAAGAATATAAAACAATATTTGCCAAAGACAAGTATGATATAGGGACTGTGAAAGATTATGAAGCAAGAATAGATCTCTTGATGGAAAAATTTTGTAGTAAAAGACCATATAGATGCACAATCGAAGACAGAAAAGAAATAGAACAGCAAGTGGCAAAACTATTAGAAAAAAATTTAATTGAAGAATCGTATAGTCCATTTGCTGCACCGGTAACTCTAGCATTAAAAAAAGGTGAAGGAAAAACCAGATTATGTGTCGATTTTAGAGATCTGAACAAGATTGTCACAACCCAGGCCCAACCTTTTCCGCTAATTGATGATTTAATAATTAAAGCTAGAAATTGTAAATATTTTACATCACTGGACATCAATTCAGCATTTTGGTCAATACCACTAAGGATAGAAGATAGAAAAAAAACAGGCTTTATAACCCAAGAAGGACACTATCAATGGACTTGCCTACCATTCGGTTTAAAAACAGCACCAGCAATCTTCCAAAGAATTTTATCAAGTATACTAAGAAAAAATAATCTAAAGAACTTTACAGAAAATTATATAGATGACATATTAATATTTTCAGAGACTTTTGAAGATCATATCATGCATATCAAACAAGTTTTAGAAGCCATAATAAAAGAAGGATTCAGATTAAAATTAAAAAAATGCACGTTCGCATCTAAATCAATTAAATATCTCGGACATATAATAGAAAATAATACAGTAAGACCAATTAAAGACAATTTAGTATCAATACTCAATTTTCCGACTCCAAAAACGCAGAAGAACGTTAGACAATTTCTAGGTAAAATAAATTTCTATCACAAATATATACCAAAAATCTCAACAATACTAGATCCACTACATAGATTGTTAAGAAAAGATGTAAAATATAATTGGTCTGAAGATTGTGAAAAATCATTCACAGAGATAAAAAAATTATTGTGCTCTCAACCAGTCCTAGAAATATTTGATAAAGATTTACCTATTAAGATATTTACAGATGCTTCAATAGAAGGTATAGGTGCAATACTGAAACAAACCCAACAAGATGGAAAAGAAAAGCCAGTAGCCTATTTCTCAAAAAAATTAAATGAGTCGCAGAAAAGAAAAAAAGCTATATACTTGGAATGCTTAGCAATAAAGGAAGCGATAAATTATTGGGAATACTGGTTAATTGGAAGAAGATTTGAAGTTTATTCAGACCATAAACCGTTAGAAAACCTTAATATAAAATCAAGAACAGACGAGGAACTAGGTGACTTAACATATTATTTGTCTCAATTTGACTTCAAAATTACATATATACCAGGGAAATTCAATATTGAAGCAGACTGTCTTAGTAGAAATCCGGTATTAGAGTCAAAAGATAATACCCAAGAAATATTAAAAATAGTAAACATGATCCAACTACAAGAAATAATTAAAGATCAAAATGAAAATACAGCATTAGGAGAACTTAAGAAAAAAAGTACAGATAAAAATGGTATAATCTATAAACATATTAAAAACAAAAAGAAGATAGTTTTATCAGAAAAATTAAGCATTAAATTAATACGAGATACACATATAGACTGGTGTCACATCGGAATAAGGCAAATGATGAACAGAATATGTCCTTATTACACTTCAAAAAAATTAATAAAAAACATTCAGAATATATGCAGAACTTGCGAAATTTGTAAAAAGAATAAATCTAGAGGTCAAGCAAAATATGGATTAATGTCTCAATTAGGACCAGCAACAAAGCCGTATGAGATAGTGTCGATTGATACGATCGGTGGATTTGGTGGTCAAAGATCAACGAAAAGATACCTCCATCTTCTAGTTGATCACTATACAAGATACGCACATATATTAACTTCAAAAACTCAAGCTGCAAGTGATTTTATAAAAATAGTCCAAAATACATTAGAAATGAACAAGATAGGTACAATATTAACAGACCAATATCCAGGACTAAATTCTAAAGAATTCAAAAATTACCTAAAAGAACAAGATATCAGACTCATTTATACAGCCTTAAATGCACCATTTTCAAATGGCATAAATGAAAGATTAAATCAAACAATAATTAATAAAATAAGATGTAGAATCAATGAATCTAAAGAAAAGAAAGCTTGGACAACAATAGCAAGAGAATGTGTTGACAAATATAACATAACAGAACACTCAGTTACAGGTTTTACACCTAAATATTTACTAGATGGTACTAACACAAGTATGCTACCTGAAGAACTAAGGAAACTAACACATGCAGAGGTTTGGAAAGAAGATAGAAAATTAGCTCTAGATAACACTATAAAATCACATGAATACAATAAGAAATTATTTGACAAAAACAGAAAGGAAAGGGAATTCAATACAGGTGATTTAGTATATATCGAAAACGGACATAGATTAAATAGAAAAAAATTAGATGAACTTAGGGTTGGACCATTCAAAATTGCAGAGAAAATATCAAATACTATATTTAAAATCAAAACTGAAAAAAGAAACGAAGACACAGGATTATTCCACATAACAAAACTGATACCAGCAGAATAAACATTATATAATAAAAATTCTCACGAGAATTTTCACAGTGGGAGGGGGAGATGTAAAGAAAGTAAGCTTTCTTCAATTAAATTAGCAGCGCTTTGTTATCACGCGCGTGCTTCAGTTGGCTGCCACTAGGTGGAGCTGGAGACATATGACCAGGAGGTTCTTATAAGGTGTTCAGTGTAAACAATTAAGTAAAGTGAAACAGTGGTAACAATAAACTGTAATTGTTGTTTCTTTTGTTTTACAGGTATGAATTTAGATTTTATTTGTAATAGTTGTAACCTAATTATCAATTAAATAAACCTTTTGTTTTACAGAGAAACAGATTACTTATTGTTATAATAAGAAGACCTAGCAACCCTTATATATATATATCAGGTTTGATAATTTAGTAAATTTTTACTAAGACTTAATTGTCTATAAAAAAAAGTTATGAAAAGGCTCAAGTTCTTTCTTTACTTAACAAACCAGAGTGAAAATTTAAAATATTAAGTTGTTTATAAGGTGCGACTTAAAAATTCTAAAGAATCATATTTTCTTATTTCTATGTCCACACCATTATTGTGGAGTTCTGATACTTTCAACATTTCATACTAGTTGTAACACTTTCCTAACTTCTGCCCTACATAAGCAAAACTAGTCGGATTGAAAACCGACCCTCTGTTTCTGTTAAAATTCAGCGGATTCTAATTTTATGTATTTATCCGCGTATTGATGGAGTTATTTCCACCGTGTCATTAGCCAATGAGAAGCTATTCAACACGAATGGAGAAAAAACGTAAACCCCCTCCTTTTAAAGACTTGTGTGGAACAGCTTCCTTTACTCAATATCCGAATGACTCCTTCTAAATCAGGAATATCCCATTATTATCGGCTACAGGTTTCAAGGCGTTTTGTAACGGTCGCTAATAGGGAAATTGTTTCCAAACGGCCTCTGGATATTTCTCCTGCTGGATTATTGTAATAATTTATCCCTCCATTCCTATAAAGGAGCAACTCCTTCGAAGAACACTGGGTAATGCCCGCCCTTCCTTCACCGTTAATTTCTTTTCTTATTGTAGCTAAGCTTGAGCACACAATAGAATGACTGCGCTTTGTCACATTCTATTGCGTTAATCTTTTTGAAATATGACCCTTTAATTGTTATTTATTTATTTATTTATCTGTCTCCTAGTAAGTAGCGCCCGTAATCCTCATACCGACAATTTCCTAATTTACTTAATTGAAATCCGAAAGAAGTGCCATTTCACACAATTTTGGCATCTCATTCGAGTCTTAACTAATTTTGAAAAAAAAAATTACCAATAAGTTCTAAAAAAAAATAAACACAGTGAGATATTTAAGAAATGTAACGATTTAGAGACAAGGGTCTTCTCCAATATTTTGGCTTTTCTTTAACAAAACGAAACTTTAAAAAGAATGATTTTTGAGCTCACCTACTAGAGCTGTTTCGAAGGCTTATTCATTTATCAGTTTTTTTCATCATTACTTGTAAACAGTAGATTAAAAAAAAATCTGTCCGTATGTTTAATATAGCCAATGATCTACTACAATATTAATGTTAATTGTTAATTTTTTTTTTGTCACGAAAAGGCCTTAAAGACCACGCGAATATTATTACTTTCGGTTCTTTTCTTGTTTCTGCTTTTCCTTTCCTTCCATTTTCCACTCATCATCTCTGCGTGATTTTGTTTTCTTTCTTCTGTCCATGCGACTCCCTTTTTCGATTTTTTCTTTCCCACAAGAACCTTGATTTCCTTCAGTATTTTCCTATATCTTTCTCCGTCCTGACAATCCTGGTCCGGTATTACTAGTCTTTCAGTTTCTTCCTTCATCCGCTTGGTGTATCCCCTTGAGCTTTTGTATCCTCGGATTTTCTGGAATATTTCCTTGTTTAGTCTTTCCGGGGCTATTCTTACCATATGTCCGTGGAATATAAGTCTCCTGATCCTTATGTCCGTTTCTAGGTCTTTTGTGTCTTTGTAGATTTCTTGTGTCTTTTTGGGGCCGTAGATCATTCTTAGGATTCTTTGTTCTATTCTCAATAGTTATTCTAGATTGGGGAGGCATGAGGTTTCCGTCCCATATAATATTACCGGTTTAACGACTGTGTTGTAGTGCCTTATTTTCGCTTTAGTGGACAGGTTTTTCTTGTTATATACGTTACTGGTTGCAAAACTTAGTCTCTCTAGTTTGGGGATTCTTTCTTTAAAAGGCTAGGGATAGAGGAACTAAAAACTATTATTACTTATTAATAAAATGATGTATTATTTATTGAAATTTCTTTTTGAGCTAAAATTACAATCTGCCTTATTAGGAAATAATTAATTGTGATAAATGTTCTCATTCATACCATATTTACAACTTTCATGCACTCTCTCATTCATACAGTAATTTATTACGAATTACACAGGCCAACAGGTGTTTTGGTGCCGGTATATTTGGAGCTGATTTTATATCAATTGAATCAAATATGGCATTAGTTTTTGCCTAGGAGCCCGAATTTCTAAGATATAACATTTTAGTGAAATATAAATTACACTATTTTAAGTTAAATCCATGGATCAAGCATATTGTTTACAAGTACAACATAATTTTCGGCTTTGCGTTTACCCATAAATGTTTTTTTTATTGTTGCCCTGTGCTGTGAGTTTTTAATTTAGATCAGTTTCTAAGTTAATTACTGGAGAAGAGTTGTGAGTGGCTGACACCTTTTTAACTAACTGATTGTGGGGCGTATGACGCGAAATAGAAAATGCATATTTTCTATCTGTAAACATGACCAAATTTTGTTTTTCAAGATTTTCGAGCAGTCAGTGAAAATTTCCATTTCTCGGTTGTCGAGTTTCAATGTACCACATGCTGGAGATTAAAAATTAATGCTATTTGAACGTTGTTTTGAAAGTATTTTTTTCGTTAGGAAGCTCAGATTTAAAACTTTAAAAAATTTTCGTGTTTTTTTGGACCTCCACCTTTATTAGATTTATTAGAACAACACTTATTCCGGGTCTAAGTTAAATGGGCTATTAAATAACAGTATTGTATTATTCATTAGTTATTAATTACGGATTAATCTAATAAGTGTTGTGGATTATTGATTCAAATTAGAGCTATTTTGTTGATTTTCAAAGTTTCATTTCTATAAATTAATTGGTTTCTCCTAGAAGGCCATCAGTCACATTTTTATCCAATTTGAGATTTATGACTAGTTTTGAAGTCTAGGAGGTCCAGGAAATCTCTATGCTCATGCGCACAGTCCTTGTTAGCAAAAACACCATATGAGACCCAAGGTGTCGTTGGGTACACGGTTTTTTTCGGTTTTTCAAAAGTTAAAAATAGTCTGATGTTCTTACAGAATGAGCAAAATCAAATAGACTATCTTTTTAATTTCTAAAGCGAGTCTTTGTCAAAAAAACATATATAGTAATCAATAACGTTCTGGTCGACCTTCTCAAATTGATGATGACATAAGAATACTATGACAAAAAAATCTAACTTAAACAGTTCACAGAAAAGGGAGGGGTCGGTCGTATTTATTAACCATCAATGTGTATTTATCAACTTCCTTTCGTAATGTTTTACCCCTTCTATCTGAAAATAACGAGTAACTTCTGCAATAAACAACAAATAAAACAACCGACTAATTTATTCATCGTTAGGTCGGCAAGAAAGTGACTTTGGTTTTGCACCAGTAGATAGCGTTATGTTTGTTTCGTTATTCTTTTGTCAATTTTAGAATTTTTTTCTTTTGAGATTTGGTAGTCGATACCTTTAGGTTGCTATAGAAAGGAATTCCGTGTAATTTTGTTTACAGCTGTCAGTTTTAACATGGAGTCCAAAAATAAACATTTTCAACGCATTTTACTTTTTTATTTTCATAAAGGCATGAAACCGGCCTTTTTTTCATGATGACAAAATAAATGCCATAATTAAATCGAATCGTCATATAACTGTGCGAGAGATTGCAAAACAGTTAAATGTATCACACACATCAATTGAAAATCATATAAGACGTCTTGGACTTGTTAAGAAACTCGATACTTGGGTTCCACCAAGACAATGCGAGGCCTCACACATTTTTAGCAACACGTACGAAACGATTAGAAACTGAAATTAGCATTCAATAAACGCACTTATTATAATTAAGCCTAATAACGCCAATTTTAGTATTAATAAGTTGTCTGTGACATTGGTACCTCGTTGTAAACATTCCCTTCCTTCTGCGACGTAGCCAATGGCTATGAATATTTACAGAGGCGGTACGGCTAACGCTAATGAGACGTGGTCGAAGGCGTGCCACTCCAGTGTTTATATAACCGTCCGGCCTTGTCATTTCAATGCTGCCTTCCCGGCGGTTCACATTTGTACGCACGCTCAAAATACAAACGTGAATTATTTTGGCAGGAAAGGCCAAACTCAATGGGAGCGAAACATTTATACTTAATGAAGGAATAGGCGGAACTGTGTTTCACTGACCGTCTGGAGATTTGAACCAGGGACCATTATATTAGGTGGACCGGAAAGTAATCTCGTTTTTTTTTACATTAAATTCAAACAGATACATTTTTAAAAAGTTTTTGTTTTTGATATATGATGTAATCACACTCGTTATCAGCAACCTTTTGCCATCTAGTGTGCAAATTTTCAATGACTCATCAAACAAAATCAATTGGTTACTGAGCAAAATATCTGGAGATGGCATTTTGGACATCATCCAAATTTTTTAATTTTTTGCCACTTAGAAAGTGTAGCGATCGGAATAAATGGAAATCCGATATCGGGTGAGTATGGTGGTTGAGGCAATACCTCCCACCCCAATTCATTAATTTTTTCCAGGGTTCTTGCGGAAAAAATAGGCGCAGTGGGGTCTTGTAGAATAACGCCTTTTTTATTGACAATCGCTGGGCAATTTTCAATTAAATATTGATTTACTCGATCCAATTGTTCACTGTAAAGATCTGGATTCACAGTTTGTCCAGTTATCAGCGATGAACGACCCCACGAATACTCCACCAAACACACAAAAGCGCCTTTTTGGAGTGTAAACCTGGCTTAGCTGTACTTCGTGCCGATTCATGTGGAGAGATATTTTCGGATTATCATAGAGGACCCATTTTTCATCTCCAGCCTCACCCACCATACTTGCCTGATATTGCGCCGATTTCCATTAATTCCGATCGCTAAAAATTTGAAAATTCGGATAATGTCCAAAATGGCATCTCCTGATATTTTGCACAAAAACTAATTAATTTTGATCGATCAGGCATTGAAAATTTGCACACTGGATGGCAAAAGGTTGCTGGTAACGAGGGTGATTACATCATTGATCAAAAACAAAAACTTGTTAAAAATTTATCTGTTTGAATATAATGTAAAAAAAAAAAAAAACGAGATTACTTTCCGGTCCCCCTAACAGTACTAAACAGTGTTACCAACCACTGCTATTCATTACTAAGACAATTTCGTTGTCTAAGCTAGCCGTCGTAATAGCTCTTCACAGTTCTGTTTTGAGTTTGCATGGAAACCAAATTGCAATCCACACGTCCATCCACGTGCAATCCAAACATACGATACAGGGTAGATTTAAAAATGAAAACCCTTTGAAAATATCGGATGTTTTACCTCTGCTATGAACTGTAAATACCCTTCTAGGTTCATCAAGCATTGAGCTTCTCTACCCTTAGTGCGTCGTTTCGCTAGACATACCGTTCAAGGTAGATACGAGGTTGTTCAGGTATGTCATTCCAAGGCAATACCCTAGGTCATCTTCTGAAGAGCTGAAACGTAGGGTTTTTTTATCACTAGGGGATTTAAGATTAAGATTTAAAATTACTTTAGCCGGCAGTATGTATTGGGTTGGCAAGAAAGTGATTTCTGTTTGCACCAGTAGATAGCGTTATGTTTGTTTCCTTATTCTTTTGTCAATCTCAGAATTTTTTTAATTTGAGATTTGGTAATCGATACCTTTAGGTTCCTATAGAAACGAATTTCGTGTAATTTTCTTAACAACTGTCAGTTTACGGTCAGATTTAACATTGAGTGCAAAAATAAGCATTTTCGACACATTTTACTTTTTTATTTTCATAAAGGCAAGAAAGCGGCTGAGGCTCACAAAGAGATATGTGAAGTTTATGCTGTTGATTGTTTAACAGAACGCAAGTGTCAGAATTGGTTTAAAAAATGTCGTTCTGGAAATTTTTCACTGAAAGATGACCAACGTTTCTAGTCGATCTTCTCAAGTTGATGATGACAAAATGAAAGCCATAATTGAATCGAATCGTCATATAACTGTGCGAGAGATTGCAAAACAGTTGAATGTATCACACAAACCAATTGAAAATCATATAAGACGTCTTGGACTTGTTAAGAAGCTCGCTGTTGGGTTCCACCACGACAATGCGAGGTTCCTTAGCAACACGACAAGCCCCGACCTTGCATCATCGGATTGTTTTTTATTTCGAAGTTTACAAAACTTCTTAAATGGTAAAAATTCAGTAATAACAATGACTTCAAATCGTATTTGGTTGAGTTTTTTGCTGATAAGGACTAGAAGTTCTATGAGTGCCATGAAGTTGCCAGAAAGATGGCAAAAGGTCATCGAACAGAATGGAAGATATTTGACTGATTAAAGTTCGTGTTTGTATAGAAAAAATTTAGTTGTGTCTCACACTAAAAAACCGAAATTACTTTCTTTCCCTCTCCTATAGGACTCTTTCTCGGAAGATTCGTTGCCCTTATAGGGTGAGAAGACATCTGCAGACCACCCATTGATCCTCTTCTCGGGTACAGCGCCTGGCGGAACTGGGCTCTCACGAAGGGAGCGATCTGCCCGTGACCTACACAGCTCTAAGGGCAGCCATGACAGAGCCTTATAAGGGTCTTGATACTCAAGGAACGCTAGCTACAGTTCTCCTGAGCCCTGACCCCGGTCACGGTCGCATATCGCACGCCGTTAACAGAGAAAGTCCATGGGAACAACAATGATGGCGCATTTATAGAGTCTCTAATCATTTGTCTTCGTTGGTACTTTGCGAGCAGTTAACATTGATGGGTTATGCAAGCCTCTGGGTAGCACCATATGTTTATCATGTCAAATTTAGAAAATCTATAAAAAACATTTAGCAATGTACGATTCAATGCATAAGTAAGGATTTTCTCATATAATTGGCAGTGTTAAGACCTGTTTGATATTATAATTTACTTATTGAGATAATTGGTCCAACCAATGGCGGATCAAAGTTAATGAAGCAAAATGTTCCCACATTACTGGACCCTGTATATGTATCTGAGACAGTAAGGTATTTAGGCTTCCATCTCGACAAAAGGCTATCATGGAACTCACACACGAGGCTAAAAAGACTAAACAATTTTACAGACTACTTCAAAGGACATCCCATCTCTCAATAGAAAACAAATTACTAATCTACAAAGTTATACTTAAGCCAATCTAGACATACAGAATAGAGCTATGGGGGACAGCAAAAAATTCTAATATCAAGCGAAAGTCCTGAGAACAATAGTAAAGTCCCCTTATTACGTCAGCAACAAAACCCTTCATAACGATCTTAATATACACTACATTCTTGAGCTCATCCCTTCCAAGTTCATAAAATTCCATAGTAATCCAGTAACCACACTAATCCCCTATCATAGTCATTACACTGCACTACTCATCCCTATAAACATCCTCGGAGGCGAAAGCGGCAGTGGCCTCGTGACCTGCTATAAATACGTGACAGTGGGAGTCCTGGCAATGATCAGTTTTTCCAATCATGTCCTGAGCGTATGGAGGAGCGTGGGGGCACTTCCCAAGACTCCGCTTCCTTTTTGACATGAGTGAATGAAGAATTGTAAATATGGTATGAATGAGAATTATAGAAGCAGTTACTAATTGCCCAATAAGGCAGATTGTAATTTTATCACATTAAACATTTGGTTTGAAACAAAATTGCAATTCACTATAACACCATTTCCTAGTTAAATACATAATTGTTTCTAGTTATCAAATAAAATTAATGAATGACCTTTGAATATTGAGGCAGACAAAATCGTACAAAGTATTTGAGTTTCACTTTAGAAAGATGTTTCAACTTGATTTGCACAGGTGCTTAATTAATCACCATTAACATAAGTAAAAGTACTCCGCTGTAACGCTACTTCAGTAGACTTCCGTCATACAACAAGATGAGTCTGCGTGTCCTCCAGCAAAATTCTAGTGCCACATCTAAAACATCTTCTGTCAGTGTAATTCTAGACCAGGAGTCTCAGTTACACCGGGCGAGTGTCGATTACAAGGAGCATGTAAGCTCACTCGCTCAATGCTCCTCTGGTGGATATTCGTTTCTTAAATAGAATATGTATTTGTATTTGTTTACATCCATTATGCACTAAATATTTTTTTAAATATATAAAATAGAGAAGGAATAGTTTAAATAGACGATATGGGAGAAGGTCTTAGACTCAATTTTCTTAAATAATTATATGTAATAATTGTTTAACAGCTATTCTCAATAGTGACCGAAAATGACTTGCTTATAATTGTTAAACCATTTTAATCACCGAAATTATTTATAAACAATCAATGATAACTTTTAAGTTTTGGCTCAAAGTGACCCTAACAGGCATCGTAGAACAGGTATACTCCCAGTCAAGTTGGCGATCTTAATAGCACAAAATAGGTACTACTTTTGACTTATATCACCACATCGTCGCTTAAGCTGTAATGGCTACTGGACTTGTGCATCTGTGATAAGTTCAACAATTTAAAAGTCATTCACTAGTGAAATTTAGTATCAAAAATTACATAACAAATGGTTGTCACCTCCTTCGCGTGCGAAAGAGGAAGTGGAGTCTTGGGAAGCCCCCCGCTCCTCCGTCACCCGCATCACTGAGACTGACCAAGAGCGTGAGAGCCACAGACAATCGGGACATGATTGAAGAAGCTGGGCGTTGCCAGGACTCCAACTGTCATGCATAGCATGTGACGAGGCCACTGGCGTTTTAGTCTCCGAGGAGGATTGTAGGGATGAGTGACGCAGGGTAATGACTGTTCTAGGGGATTAGGGTGGTTGGATAGGTTACCATGGAATTTCTTGAACTTGGAATGGATGAGTTTAGTCATATTAATGTTAATAATTAATAACATTTATCAGACTCTTACAGGAGGATAAACTTTAGTTGTTCTTCTTAACATTTTGATATTGAGCACAACCCTAAAACTCTATTCTTTAGAAATTATTTGAACGATTAATATGCCCTGTGAGAAGTATTCCGTTACAGTGACGGTAAAAAACCCGGAGTTAAGAACCTTTCTGTTACATTTCCCACAATTGTGTGTCACCGGTTGGCCCATAACCATTTACTCAATTCCCACAGAGACAATATGGTCCATTATACACGTCATGATAGCGTGGCTCCTGCGACAGTCGAAGGAAGTATCCTTAAAAAAGTAGCTGGACTTTTACCGTTCCAGTTTTCCCATTTCCTCTAATGGCAGGAAATACGGGGGATTTTCGGTTCTCCTCCGAGGCTCATCATCTTAAGACGGAGTAGTCTCCCATGTCTGGATTTTGTTATTTTGCGCTGTTTATGGAACCAAGTATTTTTGACATCGTGAAATCTCTATTTCGGCCGTGGCCATTTATTTACTACACCCAAGCTCTTAATTACCTATTGATGTACTTAAACGCAATATATTTTTAATACCATGAACCTAACATCCCGCATCAACATTGCCCAATACCCTTGATAGATAGGGTTATAGGATAGTTTAACAATATAAATATTATGTGACCCTTCAAGCCTATAATAACTAAAATGCGAAAAACAATATGTAGAGCATAAAAGTTAAGATAGGAAATTTATTTGAAACAACTTTACTAGGATAAAATTACAATCTGGCTTATTGGACAATAAGTAATTGAGATACATGCTCTCATTCATAGAGTATTTACAAACAACCTCTCGCTTGCCAAAGAGTAAGCGGAGTCTTGGTAAGTTCCCAACGCTCCTCCATCAGACGTGACACGAGCCAGTGGAGGTTGACCAAGAGTGAGAGAGCCACATACGCTCAGGACATGATTGGAGAAACTGGCCATTGCCAGGACTTCCACTGTCACTTATACATAGCAGGTCACGAGGCCACTGCCGTTTTAGTCTCCGAGGAGGATTATAGGGATGAGTGGTGCAGTGCAAAAACTGTGCTACAGGATTAGGGTGGTTGGATAGGCTACTATGGAATTTCACGAACTTGGAAGGGATGAATTCAAGAATGTAGGGTATATTAAGATCGTTATGAAGGGTTTTGTTTCTGACGTAATAAGGGGCATTAACTATTGTTCTCAGGACTTTTCATCGAAAAGATTGGATACGCTTGATGTTTGACTTTTTTGCTGTCCCCCATAGCTCTATTCCGTATGTCGAGATTGGTTTGAGTATAACTTTGTAGATTAGTAGTTTAGTTTCTATTGAGAGATGGGTATCCTTTGAAGTAGTCTGTGCAGTTGTCCAAAGCGTATATTAAAATCTAAATAAAAGTAGATATGATAAGATAGGCTCTGAAACAGAGCTTCTCATAAATTTCTTAAAAACTCTTAGTTTACCTGTAGAGCAATATGGGTTACTCAAAATTACTTTAAAAAAAAAAAGTAAAAAGCTGAACTTTTTGAAAAAAATATATATACGAAATTTACTATAATAACGTTTTTTTCATACTTACCGTTGTTATATTTTAACCTAAACATTTAGAGTATGATTTGGAGGGAGGGGGGAGGTGTTGTTAATATATTTTTTAAATTTGAGACCGACTTAAAAGTTGAACAGACAGAGCTAAATACAATCACTTCGTACATGTTCCGAAAAAAGGTATTAAAATCACATCCGTTCTCTCTATTTTGGCCGAGTAAAGAATCTTTATATTCTGTAGATATGTGAATGAATCAAATTGAAGTAGGTATTGAGGAACGGAGCATGTCTTGCGAATACTTAGGACAATGGAGCTAGGATGTCAACTATTACGCGACTCAAAGAGTTAGATAATGGCCAGCATAGAGGAAGACTGGAGGAATTGGTCCAATCTGATGAACAAAAGAATGGTTCTGGATGAGTTGCGCAACCATGACCTCCTCACTCATCGCTCATCATCTTTACCCCAGTAACTCAACAACCGAAGACATACTTGAACTGTGAAATAATTATTATTTTGATTCGATTATATCATCACATACAGTGGTCAAGATAGCTTGCGTAATGTTGATTGTCTTGGTTCAAAGCCCTGATGTATACTGAAATTATCACTGCCCCTTGAAGCTCAGCTCATAGAGGGAAGTGGTCCTTTTTCTCTGTTTCCTTGTTGAATTACAACTTTTCTTTAAAAAATAACATACTTTACTTTAATATCTATGTATACGTATCGTACAGTTATATAATGCTAAGAATATTGTAATCCTTATGTTATATTGTAACATTCATGATATTTGAGAATATCATGGCCAGGAACCCTCACATTTGGTAAGCATCTTCCCTTATGCTCCTAGGAGTGGGGATGAGATAAACGGGCAGTCTTAGCACAACCGTCGAGATCGGACTTAGCAAGCTCCCGAATTGGCGGTACCATACAGAAAGAGAGGAGAAGAACCAACAGCAGAAAGTAACGTTAATAGGATTACAGGAAGATCATCGATTGGGTGATATTAATATTGTTTTTATTATGGATCCATTAAAAGGAATTGAGCTCAAATTTCATGTTTTTTGTAATTAGTAGTAAATATCCTAATTTAAAAGGAATTGAATATTTTTTTATACTTTTTGTCAGCATTCTATATAATTATAATTATTTGTTATAACCATTTTATTTATATACATATATTTCACAATTCCTTGTTTCTAAATTTATTAATAACCACAACATTATCCTTGAGATCGGGCGATTCAATCGGGATAAATTCCTATGTCAAAGACATAAAACAATTTGAATTAAAGATCTCATGACGGACCTGCCAAATTAGTTAAGGTAAATTGATCAAATAAAGTAGAAAAAGAAATGGTAAAAAATGAGGTAGGTTTCAATATATATAATGCTAAAATCCCCTTCTAGTGTATACCTGCCTCGTGACTTCATGGAAGTCTCTGGAGGTTCTTGTTATTTTTTAAGTAAGCGACCGCATCCCAATTCCCGAAACAACCCTTCTCATATTCACATATGTATCAGCTTTAGTTCCAGTCCCCACTTGTTCACACTTGTCTCCCAGACACTCATCCATAAACACCTGACCCAGTAGTATGTAGTATCATAACTCTTAATATTTGTATATACCAGTGTTTTGCTTGTACTTCATAATAAAGCTTTTCTTTCTTTTCTTTTAAAATACTCTCCTCTACAAAGATTATTTAACTGTACGACCCGTTGAAAACTCAGTATATCAAACAAGACATTGCATATGTCACTGCAAACATAAATTGAGGCCAGGAAATAAAAATAAAATGAACTTTTGAAATTTTAGAATTGGAGTTTAAAGCAAGTTTGGAATGATAATGAGATTTATGTTTATCATCAGGTCTATATAGTTAGTTAGAAGACCCTCTGACCTTTAAAAATCAATTAAGAGTAAAAAGTGTAAAAATCATTTTGGTTATTTAGTGTATTATGATTATAAATGTCTCAATTACTTTATAAATAACTTCATCAAAAATAAGTGGTTTATTCACAAAATCAATGCTACAATAAATCCTGAAAAGAAAAAGGGAAAATATCATATGTTTAAGTTATAAGAATTATATTCTAGGTTTTGAGTTACAACATATAAAATATCAATATGCATTAGAAGTTCACAGTTCGCTTCGAATTATTATTTAACATTAATTATTATTAGATTTTTATCAAATTTATTCAATGGACGCACGCATGCAACGTTTGTATGCATACGGTCAGTTGATCGCACTAAGACTCCGCAGACTACTAAAAATATTGTATTGAAAAGTTTGTCTTATCTTTTGACACCATCTAACACCAGGACCTGATCAAGAAATACATATTACGTCTAAATGTCGTCCACATTAATTTATTTCATGAAAATCTAACATCTGTTTTTTATTGAAATTCTTACAAAAAATTTTTTGAAAATTCTTACAAAGTGGGTCAGCTTCAGTGAAATACAATTATTATTGTGTTTTTATTTCTGTTTTACCAAGAGTGGTAAAACTTATAATGTCAAACATGTTTTAAGACTTATTTACTCAACAGTATACAAAAATATGTTCTGTATGTATTCCGCTTGGGATCAAACCTGTTAAGAAGTGGTGTTTAATAATAAATTTACGAGTATCTATTGTTTTTGTAATAAAATACAATGAGATCTTCTCTGTCACTTTACATTTTTCAGAGCGATAACTTAAGTTCAAAAAATGTACGTGTTCGTATGTCGTGAACTGTGGCCACAAAAACACATTTTCTGTCACTTTTAGGCTCTGTGCATTGGTTCTCATTCAATGTCAAATCAACTAATGGTTTCGATCTCAATGAGTTTTTATACATACGCAGTACTCTCAGTTTCAGATTTTTTGGTTTTTGAGTTATAAATTGTTTAAACAAAAATAAAAACAAAAATCGACTGTTTTTATTTTACACGTTTAGAAACATCCAAAAGCTCCATAACTATTTTGCACTGTATTTCAAGGACATTTAATTTGATATGCTACTTAACTTAACAATCTTAAAATGTTTCAAACAGAAATTTTGATTTTTTTTTTTAACAAATATATGTTACGTGTACATGTTATTAGAATATATATGCCAAATTTTATTGGTTGATTCGATAGGAGGGGGGGGGGACTTAAAGGATTAGATTGTCCTCTGTCAATTTGAAACTTTTTACAGGAATATTCAGATCATAACATTTCGTCAATAAAAGCTTTATTATTATGTATTACTTTTTGTATTCATTTATTAAGTAATTTGTGTGATGGTGAATTATTTACCTGTGAAATATGGAATATACGCCTAAGAGTCGGATATTGAATGAAATCAGCGTTTTCATTGGGTAGTCATCAAGTGCAACCTCCGTGTAACACTTAGATTTCAAGTATCAAGCATGGATCTCTTCACCATAGTGACATACAAGGACTAAGCAGTTAAGCCATCAACAACCATTTCGGGTCATGAGCATAAGTGAGTGGTTATGCAATGGATATTTTGTGTCCGACGCGGAAGGACAGTTTTCACGAACAAGATGTCATCATGAATGGAATGAGATTCTTGTTTTGTTAATAACTGTGATTAGGCCGGGGAAAGCTAACGAGACTTTTCTTATTGCAGCAAAAGTAGGAATGTCCTCTCATCTTGATTGGCGAACGGTGGCTCATCGCAGTTTTACCATCACAGGCCTTGACGTGATGTGACCTCAAAGAGGAGGGGATTTTAAAATATTCGATTTTGATATGGTGTAGTTTCTGAGACCAAAAGAAAGAGCATTTTCAGGTATGCAAGGATCGGCTTTTCGAAATATATATGACTGACTTTATCGCGTGTTTGAAAAAACCTCGATATTTCCTAATTATTTTTTTGATTAAAGTACTACACGAAGAAGTATAAAAAAAAAAAATTAAAGTTAAAAAATACCTGTTTTCCAAACATCAAGCGTTCTCAATTCAATAAAGCTATATACGATTTAAATTTTAGATTTTTTCCCTGCGGTTAAGGGCACCCCAGAGGAGCAAAAATATATACTTGAATGAGAACAGTCAATTTGGATAGTTTTTTTTTTTTTGTTCAATACATTAATTATTTAGAAAAAAAAAAAGATTTTATCGTATTTTTGTGCGACCCTGGTGATTTTATTATGCCAATAAACCTATGAGCAGGTAAACATTGCATATATAAAAATGAAGAATAAATAATTATAATTTATACTTACCCGTTATCAGCCCTATCTACTCATAGTTTCATATTTATTGAAACTTCTTTATTGTGCTAAAATTACAATCTTCCTTATTAGGCAATAAGTAATTGTGATAAATGTTCTCATTCATACCATATTACAATTTTCATTCACTCACTCATTCATAAAGTACTTACAAACAGCCCTGAGACCTCCCAAGTCCACATGGTTGTCTCCTACCTCGCATGCAAAGGAGGGTCTTAGAACTCCCACACGCTCCTCCGTCAGCCGGCGAGGGGGGGGGGGTGGTTGGATAGGAATTTCATGAACTTGGAAGGGATGAGTTCAAGAATGTAGGGTATATTAAGATCGTTATGGAGGGTTTTGTTGCAGACGTAATAAGGGGCATTTACGATTGTTTTCCAGAATAGTAATTTATTTTCTATTGAGAGATGGGATATCCTTTGAAGTAGTCTGTACAATTGCCCAAAGCATCTGTTTAGTTCTTGTCGTTTTGCCTCCGAAATCCCTTCGACGAGTCCCAGAAGTAGAGACAGGCCAAATACTTCCAAAGAACGAAAACGGTGTGTCTCAGAAGAATGTTGAATACCGCATTCAAAAGACAAATGTAGACGAAGAGACACATATATCTTTCAGTAGATAGCAGAGACTTTGAAAGGTTTGCAATGCCGATTCTGTCTTTGTTATTGATCGAAAGACTTGGAAGGGAAGACGACAATCTCCAGGGAGACGAAAGTAGATGCGTGGATGTCATGGAAGCTATTCTGCATAATATACATTTACCAGTGCGGTCGATTGAATATTTTTTTTTTAGGTACGATAGAGACACAATGTCGTTCCTAAGAAAAAATGTTTTATAATATTATATGAATAGAACTAGGGCATTTTCCACTGCGCATGGGTAAACGGACCAAATTATACCATAGGCAGCCAACGACTTTTACATACCATAAAGCTTATAAGACAGAACAATTAAAAAATTAAACTGAAATAAAATGACTCGACCCTGACATGACATGACCCTGTCTCCGAGTCTGAGAAATGCTGATTCTAATTTGCTACCATTTCAATTTGTATTTAAACATTTTTTTAACAGCAGTCGTAACTACGTAATTACGAAAGATTCATTGCGGTTCTTCTCTTGAAACGGAAATGGAGAGTTTTAACATCTATGAATTCTATTGAGTTAAATCGAATAGAAAATTAATAGAAATCAGGACTGCATCAGAGAAGTAATTACAGGTTATCTAATGAGGGTTTGACTTCCATTCCGGCGCGGGAACGCGAAATCGACTGTGCGAAATGCGGAAATTTGATGCCAACATTCCAAACTGTAGGTTAAGTATAATTAGTTGCTGCAACAACCCGCTTCAATTGATGCATTTGGTTTTATATTGCTTAAGGCTGCTGTTTTATGAGATGCTGGATCCAGCATTTAAATAGCATTATATTGAAAATTAATATTTTCACAACTTTTTCGGTATCCTATTGGGTGTCTTTGTTTCTAAGAGTCACGACTTTCAAAGGTGCGCCGAGAATACTTAGTTGTGCGTATAAAAAGCGTGTAAAATATCACAAGAGGGCAAAGAGAGCCATAGTCGCTCACCAGAGGAATTAGATTGGAGGCTAGCTTATCTGGAGTCGCTTATCCCCACTTGCTAGAGGCGACAAAGGAGTTGATCGTAGGATTTGGACGAGCAGAGATTTTTAAATATCAAGTATAATGTCGAGGACGGTATGTTAATACGAAAGTATAATTCTGTAATGTAAAATAAATTGTCTCGACTATAATTCTCAGGACTTTGAGTGTTTGGAGAAGTTTGATTGAAGTCTTTATCTATAACTTATAACACTCTGGCAAATTTTATGTTAGGCCAGCGGACAAATTTTATGATTATGGTATTGAAAATTCTCTTTTATTTGTGCTATCCTCATTCATATCCCTTTGTTACAAAATAAAATATATGTCACACAAAAAAGAGTCTACAAACGAATATATTTACAATTGCTTCATTATATTTCCTGTAGCTTGGCTATATTTTATACGAATTCTGTTTTCTACTAATAGTGATCTGCATTGTACAAAAGTATAACGATGTACATTATACATTAATGGACTGAATTTATTGAAAGTGATGGGGCTCGCATTATTAATCATAGACTTATAACAAACTTACATCTAATAACAAAATCTTAACCTATTTTTCCACGACAGTCTGTTGCAATTGATGTGGGAAGAGTGGTGGGGTCATAGTGTTAAACACTGGGTTTGTCAGGTGCTGCAACGAGTCAATGTGTGTGTGGGTGAACTCACCCACCGACTGCACAGCAACGCAGGTCGACGTTCTTTAACCTCTCTCGAGAGAGGTATGTCTGACCACTTTTCGCATGATCCCATTCTGAAATTGTTGGAGACTTTTAGCTGTATAGCCAGTCAAGTGAGTGTATATATCCTGATGTGTTTTTTTGTTTTTTTCCCCATATCTCTCAAAATAATAAAAATAGGATAAGGGATAAATAAAAAGGGTACTTATCTTGGATAGATTTTTTTTATATTGATTTTTAACTTTCTATATAATATAACCTACATTATCAGATACAGTTAATGGAGTAAGTAGGCCAACTAACACGGCAGTAATAAAAGAAAAAGACCAACAATTAGTTACTAATAATTAAAATTGGACGAACAATAGTAAAAAAAAAAAAACAATACAAAAAAATACTCTAAATCTGATGTGTAAAAGGTATTATTTGTGTACTTTCTCCCCAAGCGGGCTATCCCAGATGTAGCCTGAGAGGTGTCAGAGGGGTCAGCACTCTTGGTAAGTGATCACCCAACGAGGTTGTTATTATAAGGCACACTATGGCACAATTATATATTTCACTAGACTTCGACAGATAAGACAAAAAAACCACAAGGGACGAGAAAGCCGGATACGGCAGGCGGCAATGGGTCAGCGCGCAGTTTCAAATCTTTTTACCAAGAGAGCAATTTGCAGATTTTCTGATGACAGAATCTTCTGTGCGATCGATATTTTCTTTCTTTTCTGTCCGGAGAAAGTTGTGCGAGAAAGATGAGAAGTGGATACTCAGGTAGAGCGGGCCGCCGAAGAGATTGCGATCAGGGGAGTCCGGCCAGCTTTACGGATACCCACGTCATCTAGAGACAGATAACGACGGCTAGCCTCCGATCGGTTTGTGGTTTATTGACGGTCTGGCTTAATGAAGACACTGGGTTAGGAAGAGTGATAGAAAAAAACAATTTATCAGAGAACTAGATTACGGCTTTGAAAGATCACTTAGCTGAGTATGAAACACCATCCACAAACGGAACCCAACCATATTCAAAACCTTGACGTTAGACCTGCAACGAACCATCTCTAAACATGTAGCCGACACGACTCAACCATTTTCTGTTTTCTCATACTAATCCACTCCGTCTTAAAATACTAAACTACTTGCTGTATCGCCACTTTTTGAATACTTGAACTGCTCAGCTATCATTGAGCATTCATTCAATTCAAAATTAATTCCTTATCAATACCAAAATGTCTTCACCATACGCCAGTAGCAGGTTAATAAATTTTGTTTAAGATTAAATATCGAAAAGTTACATAACACTAAGAATATTATAATGTTAATATACCTTACTCCCTACTTCCCAGAACTATCCTTTTCTTATACATATATGTCTCAGCTTTAGCCCTAGACAGACAAGTGGGGTCTGATGGGGACATCCCACCCAGTATGTAGTAACCTAACTCTTAATATTTGTATATACCAGTGTTTTTCTTGTACTTCATAATAAAGATTTTCTTTCTTTTCTTTTAAAAGACTCCTCTACAAAGATTACTTAACTGAAAGACAACAAAAACAATTTGCTGACAGTACTAAAAAGTCAAAATCCTTTTTCTTTATCTGAACTTAACGTACATTATGCGAAAACATGATTAAACGTGATGGGACTGACCTCATGTATTATAAAAAGGTCTTACAAACAAAATCTTAACCTAATTTTCCACGACAGTCTGTTGCCATTCATGCGGGAAGGGTGGTGGGGTCATAGTGTTAAACACAGGGTTTGTCAGGTGCTGCAACGAGTCAAAAAACTTGATGTGTCTCCGGCGGATGAACTATCACACCAAGCAACGGGTGCAGGTCAGTGTTCTTCAACCTCTCGAGAGAGGTATGTCAGACCACTTTTCGTATGATCTCATTCTGGAATTTTTGAAGACTTTTAGCTGTATTGTCAGTTAAGTGAGTATATAGTGGGACACCATACAGCAGAGCTGGCCGGAGGACACATTATATATCATCAGTTTGAGACGAAGCGACAGGTTGGGTGAAGTTAGCAAGTGCGATAGCCGGTAAGACCTGCGTCGTATTTTTTTTATTTTGTTTTAAAATAAGAAATAAATCTTCTTTTTTTTTTTTTCATAGCCCCTTTAAATTTACAGATAGTTATATACAATTATAGATCCTCAGGCGAATCTATGTACAAATTATTTTTGAATTTCCTGTCACGTCGCTACATTATATACAGGTTTTGTTATTTTATAAAAATTATATAATGAATAAACAAGTATAATGATATACATTATACGTGACTTGACTAAACTGACTCATAAAGAAGATGGGGCACCTTTTTGATCAACCTTAAAACTAACTTACATATTATTCTTAACCTAATTAAGACATAAATCTATATTAACTAAGTGCAGTTATATTTTTGTATATTTGAAATATCCGTGGGATAAAACAATAAACGACATATTCACTGTTTATTATTATAATAAGATAATTTAAAATTGGAAAAAAAACTCGGAAAGAGCTTTAAACAGAAGGCGAAAGGGGAATGACCTGAGAAATAAAAAGACAGACAGACAGACACTCCTTGTGGCAGAGCCAAGTCGCACTTTAGCCAGCATGAATAAAACAAGACGTAGAATCCTCTCATTGAGTCATTATCAGACAGTCTTCTATGGCCATTGTGCTTCTTTCTTTTATTGTCCATCTTCAAGGCGAGGTCGGTGCTTTGATTGTTTGCTCAAATCGCCCTTTTTTTTCTGCATTTACTTATGCAAAACTACTAATATTGACGTAAGTACACAATTTTTGGTCTATTTTATTTATTTCCTTCGGCACAAAGAAACCGCTCCTCCAAATAACTGAGTCGCTGATTGCAGCAATCACGTACATTAGTAACATTTTTTTTTTCAATATGGCACCGTCAAAATTTAGTTAATTGTGAGAACAATAGTAAATGCCCCTTATTACATCAGCAATAAAACCCTTCATAACGATCTTAATATACCCTACATTCTTGAACTCATCCCTTCCAAGTTCGTTAAATTCCATAGTAACCTATCCAACCACCTTAATCCCATAGCACAGTCATTACACTGCACCACTCATCCATATGATTCTCCTCGGAGACTAAAACGGCAGTGGCCTCGTGTCCTGCTATAAATACGTGAGAGTGAGAGTCCTGGCAATGGCTAGTTTCTTCAATCATGTCCAGAGCGTCTGTGGCTCTCGCGCTATTCGTCAGCCTCCGCTGGCTCGAACTCGATGACGAGTGCAACTTCCCAAGACCAAGACAACTATGTAGACTTGGGAGGTCTCTGGGCTGTTTGTAACTACTGTATGAATGAGCGAGTGAATGATAATTGTAAATATGGTATGAATGAAATCATTTATCACAATTATTGCCTAATAAGGCACAGCTATGCATTTTAAATATCACGCTTCAACTTGTTTCTATATTGATGTTATAGTGTTATTACCCACTCATCGTTAAATGTTTTATTGTTTTTAAGGCTCAATCAAAGTAAAGAAAAAAACGTTCTATCATGTCTGGATCAGGACTAACAAAACAGTTAGCCACACTTAAATATCTATTTTATGCCCTTTAGTGAAGGATACTAATTAGCAAGGAAAGAGAAATCTCCCGTTTCCCGAAGAGATCCTATATTCTTGAGCCTAGGCGTGGTCCTACACACCTTCCACTTCTTCTGAATACATCAAGGCAGCTCCTTCCGTATTGTGTAAGCGCTTCTGTTTTCTGCTCCAACTGTTTCTCACTAAAGGCCACTCCTTACTAAATCCTATCGTGATATCCTCACTGTAACGGTTTGAAGTCAATTTGCTTCTTGTCATCAATATAATGTAAAAGCTACGAATTATAAAATAATAAGACCGCCAGAATAACATTGAGTAGAAGAAAACAAATAATTGAATATTAAATGTTATATAAACCCTAATCTCCTAGCACAGTCATTGCACTCCAACACTCATCCCTATAATCCTCCTCGGAGACTTAAACGGTAGTGGCCTCATGATCTGCTATAAATACGTGACAGTGAGAGTCCTGGCAATGGCCAGTTTCTTCAATCATGTCCTGAGCGCCTGTGGCTCTCGCGCTCTTCGTCGACCTCCACTGGCTTCAGCAATTGTTAATAGCCACTCTTTATTTTGATCACATTAGAAAGAGCAGGGAATTTGGGACCGCCCTAACGCTCGAGGTAGTCCACTGCACCAGTATAGACTTACATGTAATTTTAGAGCTAATAATATTTTTTTGTGATTTCGTTTATGTACTATGAAACAAAATATTAAAATTCAGTCTTCAAAAAACAATTTGATAGCTGACAGTTTAGGGTTAGTAAAAATGGAGCGTTACACGATAGAACATGTCTTTATTGTTGAACATTATCTAAAAAATAATGAAAGTTTGGCGGCCGCAGTTCGAAAATTCATACAAAATATGGTCGGAATAGTGTTTTGACTTCATCAACTGTGAAGAGATTAATTGAAAAATTTAGGGAGACTGGCTCAGTTGGAGACACTTAACACACTGGTCGTCCAAAAACAAATCGTTTAAATGTCAATATCGAAGCAGTGCGTGAGAGTGTTGTTAAAAATCCATAATACAGTTCTTTGTGCCGAAATTGGATGATATTGATGTGGCCAATATGTGGTTTCAACAAGATGGTGCCACATCCCATACAGCCCATGAAACAATTCAAATACTGCACGAGACATTTCTAGGTCGTGTACTCTTTCGTTTCGGTGATCAGAATTGGCCCCCTAGATCGTGTCAACAAGCTCACATCCACCCGTGTATTAAATTAGGAAATTCAACCACATTTATGCCAAAAGGTCATGGAAAATTTCGGCAAAGACACCCTTTATATAATTATGACGAGGCTATTCCACTAAAATGTTCAACAATAGCAAATCGACCACTATCTCTAGACTAAAACAGATGCTTTCTCCATCAATTAACCACTTGGTCATGTGGCGCCATGCTTGTAGTTATTACCGAGGTGTAATAACCACAGTCCGCCTTCAGTTGCACCATCTGTGCGGACGTACTCCACAACTAACGACCTCCACTTCCGAGTGTTCAAGAACGGACTTTAATGCCGAGGGTGTATACCGACGCTCTCTCGCCCGTATAAGGCCGCGCAGATATGATCTTGCCGAGATTGCCTAAGGGACTGGCAGGTGACTGGGCAGCGCACGGACTAGTTATTAAACCGATCATAAACTGTTTCAAGGTCGTTTCAGGCGCCATTAAACGTTATCTTCGCAGCGGTGATTACTTTTCAACATTTAAATATGAGATCGTGTAAGGAATAATAATATCATGCTGAGCTAAGCGAAGTAGAAAGCTCGTCGTGAAAATTTAAGGTTCAGCTGAGGCAGAGGCTCTTCTATGAGCAAATAACTGCATATTGGGCTGGCAAGAAAGTGATTTCGGTTCGCACCAGTAGATGGCGTTATGTTTGTTTCCGTATTCTTTTCAGATTTGGTAGTCGATAACTTTAGGTTGCTATAGAAAGAAATTTACGTGTAATTTTGTTTACGATTGTCAGTTTGCAGATGGCATAAGCAAATAAATAAGCATTTTCGACTCATTTTACGTTTTTATTTTCATAAAGGCAAGAAATTTCGTTCTGGAGATTTTTCACTGAAAGATGACCAACGTTCTTTCTGGTCGACCTTCGATTATTATAACAACATCATGGAGCCTCCAGAAGAGTATATAGTGAATAGTGAAAATGAATCAAGCTGCTATTGGATAGTCCTATTTTTGCCAAACACACTAAAACACAGCAGGATTTTGTATCGTTTGACATGGATTACAGTAGTTTGAACATTGGTTAAATTCTATTATTAAAACCTTCTTATATTTTATAAAAAACTTGGATTAAGAATTTTTTCTTTTTCAAATAGACATTCTATGATTAAATACTAGTCGTGAAAGCTCCTAATATTTGATTGGACGTGATATGATAAAATAATAAAATGTTTTTTCTAAACAATATTCAAGGGCACTTCAGGCTGTTTCGGGCTCAAGGAAACATTAATCTGTTTCTCTAAAATTGCCTCTCATGCTAACAAAGGGATCTGGAAAAATATCTAGGTGCCTTCAATTCATTGCTTACAGACATGTAGTTCATCCTTTACTTGTTAATAAACTACACTAACGCGAGAAGAAAATCGAAAAAAAATTTGTGTTCCACCAACCCCTATTATATTATTCCATTTATCCCACCCACTCAAAGAAGGCCACTCACAATGTTATTTTTTTTTCTTTTATTCCTCGCAATACCTTCTTGGCAACCTTTTCATATGACACTGCAGTCCTGTCATCCCATAACCTTCAGAAGACACCTTGATGAGATAAATTCTGTTTCACCAAGACAACGCACAGCTCAGCAGTTGCCATGGCGAAAATCCATGAATTACGGTTTGAACTGCTTGACCATCCGCCTTACTCACCAGATCTAGCCCCAAGCGGCTTCTTTTTGTCCCCTCGTCTAAAAATTGTGCTCGGAGGACAGAGATTTTCGTCAAATGAAGAGGCGATCACCTTCGTGAACGATTATTTTGCAGAGAAAAACGCCGAGTACTATTTGGACGGGTTACAGAGATGGGAGCATCGCTGGGAGAAGTGTGTAGAGTTACAAGGAGACTATGTGGAAAAATAAAAAAAAAAATTCTGAAAAAACGTACTGTATCTTTGTAAGGTCGGAAACTTTTCAGACTGTCCTCGTATGTCGTCAATTATACGTATTAGTACAACCTATTAGTGTATTTCAAGTGCTTGTCTGTTTTGCAATGATTCGTTTTTTACTCGTTCCAGTAGCAAAAGGGATTTCCCAGGAAGCTGTTACAATTGGAGAAAGAAACTATTATTTTGGTTTTTGAAAATTAACTGCTGATTCTTCGTGAAGTGATTCTACGAATTATATTTTTTAGGCACTGAAACCACCGACTCATCCGGTTTGGTAGGTTTGCGTTCGTAAACGGAAACTCTTCATCCCAATCGCTGTTAAAACATATTCCCGCTTCCTTGAGAAATGATTCGTTAGTATGAGGAGAAGACTTGAAGAAATTGATCAAAAAAGAAGTGCGGGGAAGTTCCATATTCCCTTCAATTGCAGTTCGAGGCGAAAAGAGGGAACTACACGTGCCCGTTGTTCTTCAGAAAATATCATTTCCTTTGTCTTTTGCCACCTGCATCATGTGCAACGAGAGATGAAGAAGGCACTGCTCTCACGATTCTATTTGTTATCGAACCACCTCCACCCCTTTAGCAGTTGCCTACCCTTGTTAATTTTCAAATAAGTTTACAGAAACCAACATATGTGGACTTATTATGTTTTGGTTATATAAACTCAAAAAAATGGGCAAGTTGGCCTCTGGTTTAGAGTGTTTCTAGGTAAAGCCGGATTTGCAGTTGAGTTCATGTCGTGTGTTAAGGAAATCCGTCAAGACATTGTTGTTTTGAACGGCTTTGGTCGTTTTGTGAATTCTAAACTCGAAGAGATAATACTTTTCAAAATTCATATTCGAGTCAGGTCGTGTCGGAACCGAGACTGGTTTGAAGAACAAATGAGCCGGCATTGAAGCGGTAATATTTGCGGTTTGTTGTCATTTAGTTTTAAGTGTCCGTTTTGCAGGCGGCAAAAAATACGGGGTACTCACGGCCTATTGAGTACCAAGAGCACTTCACTGATTCACTCAGCTATGAATGCAAATGAATACACTTTCCACTCGAGGTTGTTATGTTAAAGACTGATTTTTTTAAATTTGATAGATATTTAGCAACGGAAAATAGCATATGACAACATGCATGACTATAAGCTGTGATTGGCAAAATTGGAATTAATCATTAAATTAAACTTGAGTAAACTTCAATCGAAACTAAGAATTTTCGTACAATACCACTAATATATTTAAGTTGGCTAAAAACTAAAATCGAACTAAGCAAAAAAAAATTGGAACTGAAACGAAAGAAAACAGTTATATTAAAAGTATTCAAATTTTTTTTGAGCTATATTAAATTCACCTTTTCTGTACATTGCACGGATTTTATCTTGAAATACGTGTTTTAAATTGACATCGTAATTATTAAAAATAAGTTACAAGTTGTGTTCATAAGTGCCCGAATAATTCAGCGTGAAAAGCAGTGTTAATATTGCTAGAGGAGGGGGAAAAAAACGCTTGCGACTTCATTATTACTAGAAGTTATTTGATTTTGACAGGAGAAGTTAAGCTCACTACCAAATTATGGTACCTAAATTCTCAAACCAAAACATATTAACTAAATATTATTCAGTTTATTTATCATTTTAAGTACTAAGCTGAAAAACAGGTAAAACTAAAACAAAAAAAACAACCTTACTTTAGGATGTTTTGAATAAACTAAATTCATTGATCAATACCAAAACCTAAAATAATACAATCATAATCAAATCTTTATTGCGATAAAATCTTCCTTCTTGGGTAATAAGTAATTGTGATAAATGATCTCATTAATACCATATTTACAAACAGCACAGAGACCTCCCAAATCCGCATGGTTGTCACTTCCCTCGCATGGGAAAGAGGAAGCGGGTTCTTGGGAAGTCCCCCACGTTTCTCTATCAGCCGCGTCACCGGATACGAGCCAGCGGAGGCTGACGATGCCCGCTCAGGACATGATTGGAAAAACTGTGCTCCTAATGCCACGTATTTATAGCAGGTCATGAGGTCACTGCCGTTTTAGTCTCCGAGGAGGATTATAGGGATGAGTGGTGCAGTGTAATGAGTCTTTTTCGTTTTAACCAATAATTAAATTTCCCCCACGTGGGATTACATAATGTATTTATGTTAGGCCTCGTCCTGGCAATGGCCAGTTTCTCCAATCGTGTCCTCAGCGTCTGTGGCTCTCGTGCTCTTCGTCAACCTCCACTGGCTCGTATCCAGTGACGGAGGAGCGTTCCTCCTCTCACTCCGCTTCCTCTTTCACACGCGAGGGAGGTGACAACCATGTGGATTTGGGAGGCCTCTGGGCTGTTTATAAATACTGTATGAATGAGAACATTTATCACAATTACTTATTGCCTAATCAGGCAGATTGTAATTTTAGCATAATAAAGAAATTTATTATTTCTTCAGTTTCATAATTTTAAAGGGCGTTCTAAAACACAAGGATACGTTAGAATCCTCCGGAATAATGGCGGAAAATCTGACTAGATACTATTCACAGTCCAGTTCTCATCTTATTCGGTCATCTTCGGTAATAGTCTATTATTTTATTTTTTACAAGCCAAGACATTCTTGTTATTAGCTGGCTCTCAAGATAGCTTTGACTTCATCTGTTGCATTATATTCCTTTTCGTTCCGCTGCCAAGTTTAGTCTTGATGACCGTACTCTGATGACACATCATGAATAATTGAACACTCATCGCCAGTGGAACACACACACAATGGGTTTTGCGATGAACCGGTTCAATACCGTGTCTGCAGTAGAGTAATCGTTTAAAAATAGACCGCTTTGTTTCTATTGTTCGGTCTTTTATAGCAAAATGGAAATCTTTTCTGATATTGGTAGTACCAGATTGTCTTGCAAATAAAATAAAATAAAATTTAATGGCCAGTCATTACTGAGTGATTCATTAGCAGAGACAAATTAGCATTTAAAAGAAAAAAATACATAACGTTGAACAGATTTGATAAGCTTATGAATAATGACGTGTACAGATGTGTAATACGATGTGCTATGGTATATGGGATTACTACAAAGAACCAAAAGCAACAAACTAACAAAAATTAAAAGTGATGCAATTAAATAATAAATAAAACATAGGAATTATCAAAATGAGGAATGAGCATGAAATGAAAGATGAATTATGTATTGTTAGATTGCAGTGAGATTAGAAACTGGGCATGGAGTTCCAAAGGTTTGAGGCACGGGTAAGAAAAGAACGGTCAAAGGAAGCAGATTTGTGAAAAGGGGTATACAAACCGGAAGTGGGATCGATGAGGGCGGGATTCGATTTGAATTGGAGAAGGTCGTGAAGCTAAGGAGGCATTGTAGTCATGATAGCATCGAAGAGGATCCGAGGAAGTAATGACGACGAGCAGAACGGTACAGCCATCCCAACTCGGAGTAATGCAACGAAATGCAACAGTCCCTAGGTATCCTGACAATAAATCTAACAAAACAAGTCATCAGCCGCTTAAGTCTACAGATCCCCAGAGAGACCGCTATACACCACTCAACCGTGGTCATCATAGGGGGATTACAAGAGAGGAAACTAGGTGTTGGCGCGTATGTAATTGGAGTAGATGTTGGGATCGATTGAGCAGTTTAGGGAGGAAATAGATCGACGGCTGATTTGGGAAATGTGGTCTTTCCGGAATATGGTTTGGTCAAAGCCCAAGTCTAAATTTTTGGCTGAAGTAGAGAATCCGATATGAACAGGGATTCGAGGAGGGGGCGTGAACCAATGATTGCCTTGGATTTATCCTCATTTAAGCGAAGATTATGGAGAGAGGCTTCTATACGGTCCAGGTTTTTCTGGTTCAGTAGGGAGTTTGATTACTGGGCTGACCAGGAGGGAAGGATCGGTAAATGTGGGTGTCGGCATTCATGCAAAATGATCAGTGATGGATAGAAATACAGAGGTCGTTGATGGTGACACAAATAGATGAACCCTAAGCTACACCGGAAGGCGATCAAAGCGGTTGGGAAGTGTTTGATCAGGATCGATGAGAACCAGCTGACGACACTGTAAGAGTAGGACATCGATATTTTTCGATAGAAGGGGATTCGAGGCTGGCGTAGAAACGTGGGGGACTTTCCAAGACCCTCGCATATGACAACCATGTGGATTTGGGAGGTCTGTTTGAATATAATGTATGAATGGGCGAGGGAATGAAAGTTGTAAATATGGTACGAAAAAGAACATTTATTACAATTACTTGTCAGCAACAAAACCCTTCATAACGATCTTAATATACCCTAAATTCTCGAACTCCTCCCGTCCAAGTTCCAAGTAACCTATCCAACCACCCTAATCCTCTAGCACAGTCATTGCACTGCACCACTCATCCCTATAACCCTCCTCGGAGACTGAAACGGCAGTGGCCTCGTGACCTGCTATAAATGCGTGACAATGAAAGTCCTAGCAAGCGCCAGTTTTATCATGTCCTGAGCGTATGTGGCTCTTGCGTTTTTCGTCAATCTCCACTGGCTCGTATCCAATGACGTGGCCGACGGAGGAGCATGGGGGACTTCCCAAGGCTCCGCTTCCTCATTCGCATGTGAGGGAAGTGACAAACATGTGGACTTGGGAGGTCTCTATGTTGTTTGTAAATACTGTATGAATGAGCGATGCAATACAAATTGTAAATATGGTACGAAAATGAACATTTATCACAATTACTTATTGCCCTATAAGGCAGATTGTAATTTTTACATAATGAAGAAGTTTGAATGAAAAAAAATAAGGATGCATTGATCAAGGGTCTGAAGAGAATAACTCTAGATATGTATTGTTGTTCAATGGCGGATTGTAGGTCTTGTATGATTTTGGTGACAACTGAATGATTGCAAAATCCTGGCTGGAAATGACTACCATTTATGTTGTAAATTAGTGACTGAATCAAATGGTGCGACTTCGAATGCAGTTAATGTTTGGGTCAAATGATTTGGTCTTATTTTCAGATAACAGAATAAATCTATGTTATGCAATACATCTTGGTACTTTTTTAGTTTAAACAGAGTATTATGGTCCAGAGGGAAGGTTTTTTCTCAGTTCTTAGTTTTAGTGATTACTTAGATGAAGAAAACAGGAAATAAATAAAAAATCACGCACTTACTCATTTCTAATAGCTCAGAGTAGCCATAGCCTTATAAAGCTTTGATTGGTTTAAATAGGACGATTTCTCGTCCTAATGGATGACATCCTCATCACCAGTCATTAAAGACTTTCCTTCATCGGGCCCATATCAGTGTCGAAGAATGAAAAAGTTTTAGGCCCTTTCAAAATTTCAAACAAGTTTTACACGACAAATTATGTCCGAAACAAATTCTGCTTTGAAGAGCTATAAAATGCACATTTATGCTATTTTGAGCACAGGTACGAGGTGAAAGTAAAATCAGTTAAGTTCTTCAGTGCAAAGCAGTTATAATGAAAAACAATAGTATTATAAGATGAAAAGAAGTAAGATTATAATAATTTATATATCTAATATAGTAACAATAAAGCTCTGGTCCTATTATCTGGATCTCCTTGCAGGCCTACATTTTTTTCACACTGGAGGCTGGAAACTTTCGGACTGAGGTGGTTCTGCAAAATTTGAGACGATAAGTTGAATGACAAGACTAATTTGAAGGAGGGTTAGGAGGGCGGTGGGAGGGATAAGGCGGACAAAGCCCAAAAGCAATATAGATCAAGTTGGCAGACCTGAGGATTTAGTTGGCACACCTGTCCAATCCCTTCTTGCTACATCTTAGCTAACGGCAACTCCTCTTCCCCTGTATATTAGAAAATATATATCGGATTTCCCTTTGTTTGACCGAAACATATAAAGTTTATACTACCGCTAAAATATTGAGATAGTCAATTATCTGTTGCTCAGTAACTCTTAAAAAGAAACTTTATTTGGCATAAAACACAAATGTACGATTATATATGGTTGCAGGCTGAGAGCTGAATAGGGACTGAGGTCCATCAGGAAACAGCCAAGTTATGCCTAAGGGCTATCTGTGTAGAAAAAGGTTAGGGGAGGGGGGGGGGTAGCACCAGGAAAGGTTGTGGGAGCCAATTATTTAGAATAGAGGTCTGGGAAGGGAAGATAATTATAATAGGGCTGATTATTATAAGATATGAGACACAGTCCTTAGGATGTTACTGATTTACCATTTGTTAACATATGATTATATATATGTGACATAACTGCCGATGAACCACAAGGTAGTCAGTCCCTTTCATTCAGGTTAGGATAGATAAAAAAATTATTAATCGATCTGAAATTGTAAAGGTGCAATCCACAGCACCTCTTCTTGTCTATTCTTCTTTGTTCAGATCATGGATGTAAAAAAAAAAAAAATAGCGGGAAATTTGAAAAAACATTATACATGAAAAAAGTTGGGAAATTTTTGCTATGTTTTTTATAGCATTATTTTACTTACTTAAAATAGAGTGTTACAAAAGAGGTTGAAAAGAGAAAATCACCCTATACTCCATTGTATATATATATTGTAAATTAGTTATAATACGTTGTAAATTAATTTAAACAAATGTAAATAACATTACCAAACCATTAGTCATACCAGTGTAAATATTGTAAACAATAAAAGACGCAGCTTCAAAACTAGTCAGAGGCCCTTGAAGGAGGAGCCAGGTAGCGGCTAGAGGGCTGGGTGGGTACAGTAGTAAGACCCGTCATGAAGCAATTGTTCAGGCCATAGCCTAATCAACCCTCACTTCGTCACTAGGGCTAGGGCAACTAGGCACCCCCTCGTGACGACCCGACAGAGGTATTTAAATCAAATAAGCTGAAGTATTTCGATTGAAAAATTTAGAAAACTTATTATATTTTTTACGTTTAGTTAGGTTTGGTCTTGAATGCCTATGCTAGTTCTTCTTTAACTTCACAGCTGTACCCATGACAATTTTTACAAATTATGGAGCACTCGAGCCCAACCATTCATAACTGCATTGGCAGTTACTTAAGAAACAAAGCTTCTCTGACCCATTAAAGTTTGAGGCGACTCTTATAAGTGATTTGTAAGCTATTCTGCTCGTCTACGTACGAACACCAAGAGTAAGAAGTTAATGATTGAGGTTCATGCAATGATGGTAGCACGATGACTATGTGTCTAATAGCTCTGCTAGGCCTGGCGGCACGAGTGGGCTGTGGATTGTTGATTACAGGGAATCAGCCTCCAAGTTGGAGAATAGCCGTGCCTTCGGAAATGAGGGTAACTACAACACAACAGTCTAGTAGTCGGCAAGCCTTGAACCAGGCATGCATGCCAGGTATATTATATATACGAGGTACTTAAAGTCATATAGTCTTAGGTACTTAAAGTCAACCTTAAGCTTTACTTACTATTTTCAATGATGGTGTTTATTTCATACAGGAGTGAATGAAAAAGTGATTTTTACAATGCAGTTACATCTATATTTGAGAAAAGAACTGAAGTTGAAGACAGGACGTCTTCAACATATCTTATTAAAATATTAGAAATACAAGTTCTTCACACCTTTTGCAAATTTTACAAAATTCAAAAGAAATTTATACATTTATGTGATCACATATACCTAACAATATATACCTGACAATAAAGACAAAATCGATTTATGGCGAATAGGCAGAGGAATTGTCATTTAATTATATTGACGTGACAGTGGGAGTCCTGGCAATGGTCAGTTTCTCCAATCATGTCCTGAGCGTATGTGGCTTTCCGGATCTTGGTCAGCCTCCGTTGGATCGTATCCGGTGAGGTGACTGACGGAAGAGCGTGTGGGACTTCCCAAGACTCCGCTTCCTCTTTCGCATGCGAAGGATGTGACAACCATGTGGATTTGGGAGGTCTCTGGGCTGTTTGTAAATACAGTAAGTACGAATGAGCCAGTGAATGAAAATTGTAAATACGGTACGAATTAGATCATAATTTATTATTGCCCAATAAGGCAGATTTTAATTTTATCATAATAAAGTAGTTGTTTTTTTATATAAATTTTTTTCTCTCTCTCTTTCATTAGCCTTTGTCCGTTGCATTTCTAAGTTGTGAGTTCTTACAAATTGAAATGTACGTGATTTTTGGTGATATCTTTTCCTTTTTTTTTATAAATTTTCCTCACGTTACTTATCTATTTCTTGGTTAATGTATTATTACTAACTTAAATACTTAGCAATCTTAGATGCCAGATATTTGAATTTCAGTTACATCAGTTTATATATAGTCTGTTCATTACTATTTTATTATTAAAACAAATGTCATTTAATTCCGTGTGTCTACTTATTTCTTCTTGGTAAACTTTAAATAGTTTTCGAGTCATGACCATAATCAAAACCCCACAGTCACAGCCTTACTACAGTCACAGTTAGGGGATACTATGAAATTTATTTTTTAGTAACCTCTTAGGCCAAATTACCCCCCCCCCCCGTAATAAAATTAGTAAAGTAGGAAACGTGGTAACTTTTGAACCTCTCCCCTGACCCATTTAGTCATTGCGACATCGCTAATTAGAATAAATGTCGGAGAACCACTGAGGGCATTAGCGACTCCTATCAGTGGGAAACAATCACACAAGTGTTTCTTTGTTCTGTCTCTAATGAATAGGCACTCAAGAGCGAGACTCCGGGCACAAGGGACACGAGCGTTTAAATAATTGTATTTATCCGCGGGTGTACCGCAAGGGCCCATCTTCATAGCGCTACTTTTTAGACTTCCCCGTCACGACGTCTCCCGTACTGTCCTGCCGTGATCCATGCTCTTGATACCTCCATCGGATGCCATGGGAACCTCATCCTCTTCTCATGTCAGCCAGTACGGCAAGGGGTTGTTTTAGAGGGAAAGTTTTTTTTTTATGAAATCTTCCTACAGGATGGTGATGATGTAACTGGCTTGGATCCCACAAGGTAGTGGGGAGATGCTATATCACTCTATATGGAGGCGAATAATATACTTCAAGAAATTTCATATTGTGGCAGCTTCTTATGATGAAAACGAATAAATTTCTCAATCTAACAATATGAAGATAAAGTAAAACGATCTTGGTCGCCTCAATGAGTACCATCTGGACACTCATCTGCCAATCGCTACTACTGATTCCTGGCCTTCAAGAACCAAGCGGTCCACGTTGAGCGAGAGGTCGTCGACCCAGCCCCAGCAGCTGTACAGGCATTAAAGTCTCCCAGTAGTACTGTCTCTCCATCGACGTGGTGGTCTCTCCACGGTAGTCGTCCTCTGTCTATCAAATAATTCTAAAGCTGGCAAGCAATGTATCGATGTATTTAATCAACAATGACTGCCAATAACTATAAGTGAAAGTCTTGGGATGATGTTAAATAGTCATAATGTATTTAAGTTAACAACGTTTTGTCTTGTCAATGTACCATTTGATAAAATAATTACTACTAATAACAGCTGAGTATTAAACAACGTTTAATAGTTTCTGAAATATTATACTGCCTTCAATTATTTTATTTCTTTTTTTTTAAACAACTTTATTAAGATGAAATTACAATCTGCCTTAATACTTAATAGGCAATAAATAATTGAGATAAATGTTTTCATTCATACCATATTTACAATTCATCATTCTCTCGCACATTCATACAATATTTACAAACAGCCCCGGGGCCCCCCAAGTCCACATAGTTGATACCTCCCTCACATGCGAAAGAGGAAGCGGAGCCTTGGGAAGTCCCCCACGCTCCTCCGTCAGCCACGCCACCGAATACGAGCGAGGCCGACGAAGAGCGCGAATAATTATTATAGAACTTTATAACAACGTTATCGTGATAAAATTACAATCTCCCTCATTGGGCAATAAGTAATTGTGATCAATGATCTCATTCACTATATTTTCAATTTTCATTCACTCGCTCATTCTTACACTATATACAAACAGCACAGAGACCCCCAAAGTCCACATGGTTGTCACCTCCCTCGCGTGCGAACGAGAAAGCGGAGTACCGGGAAGCATAGACGCTCAGGACATGATTGGTGAAACTGGCCATTGCCAGGACTCCCACTGTTGCGCATTTATAGAAGGTCACGAGGCCACTGCCGTTTCAGTCTCCGAGGAGGATTATAGGGATGAGTGGAGCAGTGCAATGACTGTGCTACGGGATTAGGTTGGTTGGATAGGTTACTATGGAATTTCGTGAATTTCCGGATCGTTATGAAGGGTTTTGTTCCAGACGTAATAAGGGGCATTTACTATTGTTCTCAGGACTTTTGATTGAAAGGATTGGATACGCTTGATGTTCGACTTTTTTGCTGTCCCTATAGCTCTATTCTGTATGTCCAGATTGGCTTAAGTATAACTTTGTAAATTAGTAATTTATTTTCTATTGAGAGATGGGATGTCCTTCGAAGTAGTCTGTACAGTCGTCCAAAGCGTCTGTTTAGCTCTTGTCTATTTAGCGTCATGTGTGAGTTCTATGTCAGTCTTTTGTCGAGATGGAAGCCTAAATACCTTACTGTCTCAGACACGGGGAGAGGAATCGAATTGTAAAAGAATAGCGGACAGGAATTGCGGCAGCCCGTCTTTGCAATCAGTTTTAGTGTCACAGAAAAGAAAAGATCTTCGGATCATAATCATTAACAATTAATAATAATATACAAGTGATATACTAAAACGTTTTAAACTTTCATATGATGGCATATCAAGCAAAATTAGTGGTCACGTTGTATCCCAGCATCTGTTCCCAGTCAAGTTTTCCAAAGACTGTCATTTTGGCCAAAGATGATCCACATTGAATTGGTAGAGTCTTTAGAGGTTCAAGTTCTGACCCTGACAGAATATATTTTCCATCGCTTAATAATTATTAATAATCAGAATGTTAGATCAACACATGACACTTCGCAGACCTGGTCTAATCAATTAACCTGCTTTCCTCCATCTGCATAAATGTCAAACGACCAGGATCGCCGACACAGATAGTCTTAACAAGAAATGTCCTAGTGAGAATAATGAAAAAAAAAGAAAAAAACGACTTTGATAAGTTGGCGATCAAGTTGCAGTGGGAAAGTGCTGAATTGGCATTTCTGTAGAAAGTGATGTGTTAATCATTTTTTTTTTATAATTGTAATTGTAACGGATCGTTACCGTCAAATATGTAAGTTTATATTAATTATTCAGAGGTACATCTTTTCTTTTTTCTGAAAAAAAACAACATAATTATCACAGAGAAAAAGAGAGAGCGAATGGCAATGTATACTTGACGTATGATTCCTTCATCATTATAGCAATTATATGATCTTCGAGTCGTTGAACGTTTTAGTCCTTGATCCCCTAATAAATATTCAAAGTACATTTCATTTCACGGGTCATGATTGAAGTCACAATTATCCGGGATTATTAATCCACTGTGACCATAAGGAAAATACACCATTGAAGGTCGACAAGAAGAAGTGAGCAGTTTCACGCTCCAACCGCCATGTTTTTCCCTCGATGTACTAATCATTGACTTAGCTTAAGTCGGCAGAGATCTGCAGAAGACTTTCGACCTAAACCTTATAGGTTAAAAAGGTTAAATAAACTTTTTTCAACCATATCCTATCAAATTATACAAAAAAAACTTCAACTTTCACATCAGTTTTATGTTCTCTGTATATTTAAACTCATTTGGGTTCATATCCCACCGATAAGAGCCTGAGAGAGTTTTAAGAATTTACAATTTTTCTATTTGCATGTTTATGGCAAAGTCTTCATTTTTCTGAAATTCGTATTTTTTGGAAAGCCACCAGTCACCGAAAGTTGTAAAATTGACTCACTCGTTTTTACGAGCTCTATCTGACAAAAGATATTCAAATAGAAAAACGAATTAAAAAAATTCAAAACACTATAGGCATTTTTATTTTCTATTACTTTATACTGTCATATAGTTCGCATATACTTATTTTTTTATTTATCTTCTTGTATTAATTTCAAGTGTCTGTTTTAATTAAATATTGCATTTTACTGACTTTCACTATGACCCCACCACTCTTCCCGTATCGATGGCAACAGACTCTCGAGGAAAACTAGGTTAAGATTTACTTTATGTTTTTACTGTTAGATGTAAGTTAGTTTTAAGTCTATGATAAATAAGGCGAGCCCCGTCACTTTCAATTAATTCAGTCCATTAATGTACAATGCAGATCACTATTTTGTATACTAGAATTCGTATAAAATGTAGCCAAGCTACAGGAAATTTAATGAAGCTACTGTAAATAGATTCGTTTGTAGATATTTTGTAACAAGGGGATATGGAAAGGGGGGGATCTTAGCCATTTGTGGTATTTCTTTTTCGTTAGCTAGAATTTTACGCATTAGTCGCGGAATAATTTTTTGTTTTTCTGTTTATGTGGATTAATCCATACTATATAAGTAAATCTTTTCCCTTTGAGCGTATCGATAATGTATAATGTATCGATAATGTATAATGTATCGATAATGTATAATGTATCGATAATGTATAATGTATCGATAATGTATAATGTATCGATAATGTTATTTAGAACGTACTCCTTTTCGAGAAGGACGGTACCCTATGTTAAAAGCAGCTGGCTACGTAGTCGGGCGTACCCGAAAGCGCTTTCGACACCCAGACAGCCTTGAAAGGTGAAAACTGATTACACTCCCTCGAGGAAGTGAGGAAGTAGTTTGATATCGAAAACCGCACGCATCCTTCGTCCGACCGCACGCCAGCAGGATCGGAAGTTCAGATTCCTGGGCGCCTTCACGCTCAAGTTTTAGACTCTCAGACGAGAATAATTCGATTACTGTTCGTCTGAGCACACATCTGTTTGCATGATGCCCTTGATAACTCTCTGTACGATTGGCGTTGAGCAATTCTGCGAAGTAAGATCGCTTTTTTGACATTTCCCCCAAGAATATCAAGCAGGAACAATATAAAAATACCTAGCTGACAAGAAAAGAGAAAAATACGCAACATTACATAGATTTCATGATCTTATAAGTAATAAATAGCCTATGTAGATATGAGACTGCTACAGAGATCTGACAGCTCGAGAGATTGCAACAACAAACATAATTGGGTAGAAAAGAAAACGTTGAGGCGAAAGATCATGCATGGTTGCTGCGATGAATGGAAAATAAATACAAATAATAATGACGATTTATGACTTGTTATATTATAGGGACATAAGGAATTGGTAAAGTATAGCAATAACACTAAGAGTTAATTCCATAGAGGAAGCGGAGTGTTGGGAAGTCCCCTTCGCTCCTCCGTCAGCCGTGTCACTGGATAAGTGCCAGTGGAGGCTGACAAAGAGCGTGACAGCCACAGACGCTCAGGACATAATTGGAGAAACTGGCCATTGCCAGGACTCCTACTGCCTTGCATTTATAGCAGGTCAAGAGGCCACTGCCGTTCTAGTCTCCGAGGAATATAGTAGGGATGAGTGCAGCATCACAATGACTGTACGGGATTAGGGTGGTTGGATAGGTTAGTATCAAATTTCATGAACTTGGAAGGGATGAGTTTAAGAATGTAAGGTATATTAAGATCGTTATGAAGGGTTTTGTTGCTGACATAATAAGGGGCATTTACTATTGTTCTCTGGACTTTTGATTGAAAGGATTGAATACGCTTGATGTTCGACTTTTTTAGTTGAATACGCTTGATGTCCCCCATATCTCTATTCCGTATGTCCAGATTGGCTTAGGTATAACTTTGTAATTTATTTTCTATTCAGAGATGGGATGTCCTTTGAAGTAGTCTGTACAGTTGTCTAAAGCGTCTGTTTAGTTTCTTGTCTTTTTAGTCTCGTATGTGGGTTCCAGGTCAGCCGTTGTTGAGATGGAAGCCTAAAGACCGTACTATCTTGATCAATCCTAAAATTAAAACAAACTCAGCATTCCTTTTTTTATATGCTTATATTTTAGACTCATTAAGTAAACATAAAAATTTTTCGTTAAACAGATTTAGTTGCTTTTGAGTTATTTTACTTGTCGGAGAAAGTAAATTACGCTTGAACCAGAAAAAAATGGAATGGGAGCGGCAATGTGACTCAATATACTTGTTACTGGTTTAAATTTTGTCCTAGAAAAAAGTTAAATGCGATTTATTTTGTAAATAAATTAATTATTTCTTGTTAGAGTAGTTCATTTATTCGAAATTTCATTCATTCAAAAATAATTGTCATTCTATTAAAATTCTTTTCTGTTACCTTTTTTCGGAGTGTCCTTTAAAATGTCTTTTATATTTCCTCCGCCATATTAGATAGAATCTTCCCAGACGTCTGAACGTTGAGCGAAATCTTTTGAATTATAAAATCAACTTGAACGGACAAATAAATGAGAGAAATAATGGTTTTTCAGAAAGTGTTTAAATAGCTTTCTCCGTGATAAATTTATCAATCTTGAACAGATAATTTTAAAAACCGTATGTAATGTGCCTTACCTCTAGTTTGGCCATTTTTGCCATGAGGAGGCATATATTGGTCGCACGTTCTCCTCGGTGGCAAATAAAATGTCTAAGAGTGAAGAAGTGGTGACCTCGTTGGTGATTTGATTCGATTCAAATTACCCTCGCCCAACCCCTGAGGTTTGTCGTCAGATGACGATTGCGTCAAAGAGGATTGAGGAAAAAATACATTATCGTTAATGTAATAGTTGTTTGTTCTACCTCCAAGGTCAGCAGCATTCGCCTCATTATTGGCGCAGCTCTTATAGCCTATAGCTAACATATTTATGTACAAATGTTGTAACATACACAAGCCCATAGCCAATTTACTTGTCAATTTTTCAACTTGAAAAATTTATACTTGAGTAAACAATTTATACATAATTATTTATCGTTTAAAATATTTTAATTGAGGTGGGATTTCTTTCGATCTCATTAGTTGCGTTTATGAATATTTATTAAAATAAAAAATTTTACTTCTTGGAACAAGAAACTATTTCCCCCCTGTTATTGGGAATATTATTACAATAATACTTCATTAAAGATTTTTTCTCAATCAAGATAATGGCTCTGAATTATGAGATTACTTTTTTTACATGGTGTTATTGGGCATGACCTGAATAAAACCAGGTTTTATTCCTGTACATATGACTTAACCGAGACAAAGTAATAATTTAGTAGCCATACCTCAGGTAATTGATGCACATCTAATTCGCGACCAATTCGGTTAAATATGAAGAAATGAAATGAAGATTGGGCTAGATGTGTCATCGACTGAGTCTGAATAACGATGGATGCCATGAAGTTTATTAATGATTAAATTAATGCAATGGCTATGTGCAGATGGATTTCTACTAATCATTAATTATACTTTTCTAATATTTTATAGCCAATATTTAATAAAATAATTTTCTATTTTACAGGTTCGTAATCGGAAGTCATTTTTGTTTTGGGTACTAAGCAGTAGCTTTTGGTAATTATATACACTTAGACATATTATTAAGTTCACTTTCACCTTTATATTTCTGCACTTACATCACATCTCTCAATTGAAAATAAATTACTAATCAACAAAGTTATACTTAAGCCAATCTGGACCTACGGAATAGAACTTTGGGGGACAGCAAAAAAGTCGAACATCAAGCGTATCCAATCCTTTCAATCAAAACTCCAGAGAACAATAGTAAATGCCCCTTATTACGTCAGCAACGAAACCCTTCATAACGATCATAATATACCTTACATTCTTGAACTCATCCCTTCCAAGTCCCATGAAATTCCATAGTAACCAATCCAACCACCCTAATCCCCTAACAGTCATTGTACTGCACCACTCATCCCTATAATCCTCCTCGGAGACACGATTGCCGGATAGTCCTGGCAATCGTGTCCTGAGTGTATGTGGCTCTCGCGCTCATATCCGGTGACACGGCTGACGGAGGAGCGTGGGGGACTTCCCCAAGACTCCGCTTCCTCCTTCCCAGGTGAGGTGACAACCATGTGGATTTGGGAGGGGCTTTTTGTAAATATGGTATAAATATTTAGTGTTTTAATATTTCAGTACTTAAATCTATAAACTAAACTATTGGGTTTTGTATCTCCAAAACCTGATATACTACTAGTGGTTTTTTGCTTTTTATGACATTGTAATAACCTCTGTCATACTTCACTAACTAGTAATCGTTAACTTCTATAAATAACTGGTTCAAGTTTACTATATTATTTTCCTAAAGTAACATTATTTTTATAATATAAAATTATAGCAATAGGTTTTTAGGGCTATAAGTAGGAAAACCAATACCCCTGTCCAAAAATAAGGGAACCTGTAGATTAAACCTCATTCATGTTTTTTTTCAAATCACTATAAACAAAATGACCGCAAAATATATATTCACGAGTGATTCAGTCTTTAACTCCTTTTAGTTGAGCGCCATTAACTAACTCCTCGTGTACTCCTCACTCTGTGATTACGTGTTTAGCCACCGACCGTGAAGGCTGTTGCAGACCACTGATATTAGCTCGCTCTTAAATTGTTTAATTACTACCTCTGCTTTATGTCCTAGACCCCGGTATTTTGTCTTTACAGTTTATTGTTAACGAATCATCTGTGAACAGTAATAGCAGACTATCTTATCCATTTTAGATTTAACTTAAATACTGAGTTACAATGAATTACGTGAATATTTCCTTATAAGAACGACTATGAAATTGTCACACAACATAAAGAGTGTCCCAGAATTAACGCAAGATTTGATTTAAATATAAAACATAGTTTTTAGTATTTTTGTTGTTATTTTTTTATTGAATTATTAAGTAAATAGGATAGGGTTATTTATGGGATAACACATCGGGCAAATGGCCTCACTGACTTTGCTGGCACATACTTTTGACACTCTTTTGTCAAAATCTTACATGACCATTTGGCATAAATGTGGTTGAATTTCCTCTTTTAATGCACGGGTGGATGTGGGCTTGTCGACATACACCTTTGACTTCAAATAACCCCATAAAAAGAGATCTAAAGGTGTTAAATCACACGATCTAGGGGGCCAATTCTGATCACCAAAACGAGAGAGTACACGACCTGGAAATGTCTCATGCAGTATTTGAATTGTTTCATGGGCTGTATGGCATGTGGCACCATCTTGTTGAAACCACATATTGGCCACATCAATATCATCCAATTTAGGCACAAAGAACTGTGTTTACGACGCCGAATTGATGATCCTGGATTTCAACAACACTCTCACGCACTGCTTCGATATTGACATTTGAACGGCTTGTTTTTGGACGACCAGTATGTTTAGTGTCTCCAACTGACCCAGTCTCCCTAAATTTTTCAATTAATCTCTTCACAGTTGATGAAGTCAAAACAACATTCCTACCATATTTTTTATGAAATTTTCGAACTGCGGCAACCAAACTTTCATTTTTTTTGAGATAATGTTCAACAATAAAGACACGTTGTTCTATCGTGTAACGCTCCATTTTTATTAACCCTAAACTGTCAGCTGTCAAATTGTTTTTTTTTTCAGGGTCGTTAATACTGGTACACCCTATACTACCAAATCCAATGTCATGTATTTCAATGGTCTATGAAAATAAGCTATTATTTAACCTATCGTGAATACAGCTATTTAGAAAAAAATACTGCAGTAGGTTCAATATTGCGTCAAATTGAAAAACCGTTGCCCGAGAAACGGCATCTTATTCAATGCCCAGCTGGCATGTGTGCTGACGGTTGTCTGTGCAATCGGCTGTGATGGACATGTCCTTTAGGAAGTGCAGAACTGCTCTGAGGTGTTGTGATTCAACGACCGTAGCAGCTGTCGAGTGCTGTTAGAAAGTGTGTTTAATGTCCTAGCTCTATATACAGAACGATTCGGCTAATAGACTCTGACCAAAACCGACCAGGCCCCATCAAGCAGTGGAACTCAGTGCCTCTTTGATGCTGTCTGAGTCTCTCACTGGCTTAGTTCCATTATGAAACATCTGTCGAGTTTTGTACGAAATTATTTGGACTAATTTCGTGTAAGCGTATCTATAAATTTGGAACGGAATGGTTCCCCAACTCAGAAATACTGGTTCTTTAAAATATTTCTGACCTTGACCCGTCTTATTTTTTATGTAACAGAAAGAATGAGTTTGTATACTTCTGTTCATACCACTTGCCAGATAAAATCTTTCATTATTTTATTCACAAAACGGAATAAAACTTAAAAATAAGGCAAATTAAAATCGAAACCTGAAGTTTTCTAGAGAGAAAATATCAATAAACATATTATGATTCTCCCTATTAATGAATTTTATGACTTGCTCCCAATAATTTTTTTCTTAACCTGAGTAGTCCAGTCATAAGGTAATTTTACCTAGAAAGTTTTGAAAAAGTTCTGAAAATTCGCTCATTTATGTTTTGATTACGAATTTCAACTTTGCCACCTCGAATTTTTGTTTTGGAAAAATCAGCAAAAAAAATGTTTTTTTTCTTATTTGCTCATAACTTGATAATCACGCATTAAACGGAAAACACAAGTGAATTACCTACAATTTCCATTTTAATGGTTTTTATTGTTTGACGCTCATGAGACGGAATTCACTGTTTTGTATCTGAGTCGGTTTTTTCCTGAACCCACCTCTAACCCTCCAGGTAGCTATCATTTGTTCTTGGAGCTGTTTTTTTTACTAACGAATGGTAGCTTTTATTTAGTATATAAAGTATATTTTGACGCACATTTTTTTTTTTTTTTTTATACTTTCAGAAAACATTCAAGGTGATAAAATTGAAATTCCTTATCAGAAACATAAAAAACATAAATGAGCGAATTTTCAGAATTTCTCCAAAACTTTCCATCGAGAGCTCCTTCTGGTCCACTATTGACTGGACTATCGCCCTCGCTGCAAAACTGAGTGTGAAACAAAACACACAACAACATTAGAATCAAAATTGTAGGTAATTTACTCATGTTTATTATGGAGACTAGATGGAAGTTGAGCTAAAAAAATGGAACCGCCAGTGGCGATAGTTATGTGGATGTTGTATTTAATGTAACTTGCTATTATCTAATTCAGCTAGATAATTCTTTATGGTCACTTCTATATCTTAAGGGACTTACTCACAATAGAGAAACATATTTAGAAATATATTACTTTTTTTCTTAAATTCAGGCTTTTATTGAATCAAGACCCGTATCAATTAGTTGTTACAACACTAAGGACAACGCTTTGTCCCATAAATAAATGGTGTCCCAGAATCAACGCAAGATTTGAATTTGCAGCCATTTGTACAGTAAAGTGCTGGCAACACTAAAAAAAACAATTTGACAACTGACAGCTTAAGGTTAGTAAAAATGGAACGTTACACGATAGAACAACATGTCTTTATTGTTGAACATTATCTCAAAAATAATGAAAGTTTGGCGGCCGCAGTTCGAAAATTTCATACAAAATATGGTCGGAATAGTGTTTTGACTTAATCAACTGTGAAGAGATTAATTGAAAAATTGAGGGAGACTGGATAAGTTGGAGACACTAAACACACTGGTCGTCCAAAAACAAGCCGTTCAAATGTCAATATCGAAGCAGTGCGTGAGAGTGTTCTTTGCGTCAAAATTGGATGATATTGATGTGGCCAATATGTGGTTTGAACAAGATGGTGCCACATGCCATACAGCCCATGAAACAATTCAAATACTTCATGAGACATTTCCAGGTCGTGTTCTCTCTCGTTTCGGTGATCAGAATAGGCCCCCTACCCCTAGATCGTTGAGGTGAAAAAGTTGAAATTTGTAATCAACACCCCAAAAACTATAAACGGGCAAATTTTCATAACTTCTCCAACACTATCCACTGAGACCCATTTCAGGCCCCAAATTGACTCCAAAGAAGTAAGCTTATTATACTTTAGACAAAGTGACTTCACTAATCCTTCTACAACATGGCTCTCGTGAGTCTACTATGACTAAAATATTTTCCACAGGAACCATGTTGTCATATTTCTTCGTTTTCACCCTTGTAAAGGAGTTGAGAAATGTTTCAATACTGTAGATAACACACACTTAGCAGCCGTGGAATCGGGTATTTCACCCAGTCCCTTGATATGGTGTAATGACACACAGAGGGAGGCTATGGTCCAGGAAGTGACCCAGCAAGCCAGTGGCCCACCATGTACCAATCACACTGAGGTCGTTCCCTTGGGACGGAAAAGCCAACAGTCCGGGAGGCGCCAGAATTTTCCACGGGAGTCCGTGTCATGGCTGACTGGCCATCGATGGCGAGTGAGACGTCACAGGTTCTGTCACGTGCTAAGTCTGTCAGACCGCATTAGCCCCGCTTGTTAGTCAGCGAGCTGAGCGATTTTGGGCGCTGTACTGTGCTGGGGAGGCTGTACTTTCAGAAGGGTACGAGCAAACCTCTTCCGTACGCCTGTCTGTCGTAGTCCAGGGGTCAACGATGGAAAGAATAATAAATAAAAATAATGTTGAAAAAATTCACTACTAAATATTGTTCGTTTCTAGAAGGTTTCATTTGTTAATATTTATTTAAATGCATATTAATCCTTCTCGGAGACTAACACGACAGTGGCCTCGTGACCATACGTGGCAGTGGGATTCCTGGCTATGGATGAAATTCCATAGTAACCTATCCAACCACCCTAATCCCCCTAGCACACTGCACCACTCATCCCTATAATCCTCCTCGGAGACTGAAACGGCAGTGGAGGATTCGAGACCTGCTATACGTTACAGTGGGATTCCTGGCAATGGCCAGTTTCTCCAATCAGGTCCTGAGTGTATGTGGCTCTTGAGCTCTTGGTCCTCCACTGGCTCGTATCTGGTGATGTGGCATTAGGAAAAGCGTGGGTGATTTCTAATACTCCGCTTGCTATTTCTCATGCGAAGGAGGTGACAACCATGTGAATTTGCGAGGTATCTGGGCTGTTTGTAAATACTGTAAGAATGAGCGAGTGAATGAAAATTGTAAATGTGGTATAAATGAGTGCATTTATGTCAATTACTTATTGCTCAATAAGACAGATTGTAATTTTTTCATAATAAAGTAGTTTAATGTATATATTTGTATGCATATAATTTTAAAGGTCCTTTTCATTTGGGTGTTGCTTTAAAGTAGAACTCAAAGGCTGCATCAAAGCTCCCAACTTTCCTGCAACGTTCTAATCAATGACTGAGTTGATTCTGTTATCAATGACTGCAGGCTCATTGGGCGATCATGTAACAAACCTTCCAAATTTTACGAAATGAAAAGCATGTACGGTCTTTGTCTGTCATGAAAAAGAATCTCAATAAAAAGAAAGAAATAATGTGACGCCTAATGCTGGATCATTATGGGGTTTCTCTTCCGTAGGCTGGAAGCAAGTCCTGACAACTTGCGACTTTGTTAATTCAGCCTCCAGCGTTCGCCCTCAAGCCCAAAGTCTTACATAGAGACGGTACCCAGTTCGTCATTACCGTGATCTCGGCTATATTCAACTTAAATAGACATTTAACATAAAAACATAAAAACTATATTTATGTAACTGTAATATTATTAAAGTCCGTTAAACTTGAAAGACACATTACCTGATAATGAATCTACTGTACTGGTACTTCCGGGGGATAGAGGGTACAAACAATTTGTTTTTCTTCTTGTGTCTTTTTTTCAGTATTTTTGTTTTAACTTGATACCAATCTCTGGTCTTCTTATTTATTTATTCAAAAAAAAAAAAAATCAATATTTGAGAACAAAGCTTCTTCGGCCAGCAATATTAGCATTAGTTTTTTAAATATTAAAACATAACATTGCTACATTTCAAAAGTTTTGTAAATTTTGTCATGTACCTTACTCATTACTACAAGTATTTTGAGAAAGGATTAGAAAAACTAAATCATTTTACCTGCAGTTCGAAATCTTTATATTCGATTGACTCGACATACGGAATAGATCAATAGGGGAAAACACAAAACTCAAACATCAATCAAACGTCCTGAGAACAATAGTAAATGCCCTTTATTACGTCAGCAACAAAACCTTTCATAACGATCTTAATATACCCTACATTCTTGAACTCAACCCTTCCAAGTTCATGAAATTCCATAGTAACCTATCCAACCACCCTGATTCCCCCAGCACAGTCATTGCACTGAGCCACTCATCCCTATAATACGCCTCGGAGACCAAAGTGGCAGTGGCCTCGTGACCTGCTGTAAATACGTGACAGTGGGAGTCCTAGCAAGGCCAGTTTCTCCAATCATGTCCTGAGAGTATGTGGCTCTCGCGCTCTTCGTCAGCCTCCACTGGCTCGTGTCCGGTGACACTGCTAATGGAGGAGCGTGAGGGACTTTCCAAGACTCCGCTTCCTCTTTCGCATGCGAGGGAGGTGATAACCATGTTGATTTGTGATTTCTCTGGGCTGTTTGTAAATATGGTTGAGAACATGTCACTTACTTATTGTCTATTAAGACAGAATTGGTAATTTTACCACGGTAAAGAAGTTTTTATAATTAAAAAAAAAAAAAAGGATAGATCAATAGAATAAAGTTTCGTATTGAAGTAAATTAGTCAAGCTCGTGTGTGAATTTGCCTCCTCTTCTTTACAAATAGATAGCCTCAACATCCCCTCTCACATGAAAAAGGAAAGCTACTCGTAGCCTACCATGGGATGGGATTAGGGCCTTAGGGCAGTTATTGCACTGCCCGACTCATCCCTATAATCCTCCTCGGAGACTATAACGGCAGTGCTGGACAGAAAGTCTAAAATACAATTCGCTGTACAACAAGCCGTAACATTCCTCTCTACTGGCTTTGAAGAGAAACGAGAGACGAAGAAACCAAAATAGGTAGTTTACAAGAAAGTTTTCACCGCCTCGTCTGATCCAGCTGGCCTTCCCTGTTCCATTAAAAACACCGTACAGCATATAAGGCAATATAGCATTTAATGGCAGGGGTTTCCACAGAGTCACCACCTGCAGCACTTTCACAGTTAGGTAGATTCTCCACGAGCCGTAATTAGGATCCTCAATGTCTTTTGGCGTTTAGCCTTTGTGCTCTTCTAGGGTCATCATATTTACCCGTTTAGACACCCGTTGCATATGACGGTTCCCTTGTGTCCCGTCTTGCCCAATGGAAGACCTATAAAGCGAAAAACAAAACAATGTTGCACATATCACAAGCACATTTCCGTCACTATCAGATCGGCAATGGACTTTCTCAGAAGGATCATTCGGCAAATTTTCTCTGAATCGTCACCATTTAAAAGGATAATTGTCATCAAAATGTCAATGACGAGGTGACAAAGGTATGCAGCACACCTCTTTTTTTTTCCTTACACAGCTGCATTTGAATATAATGAATTTGCGACACGAGGCAATTAATCTCTTTTGCTGGCATACTAATAGCAGCCATTAGCCGCGAAGACAGCAATCACAGGAGATGTATTCATCAGAACCCGTTGAAATCCGAGCACGCGACTGATCACAGCTGATGTGTTCGTTTGTTATACCTTTGAACTTTAGTGGGCCAACTCCAAGGCAACCGGGACTTCGGTTTGCACCAGTAGATAGCGTATGTTTGTTTCCTTATTCTTTTGTCGATGTTAGAATCTTTTTCTTTTGAGATTTGGTAGTCGATACCTTAAGGTTGCTATAGAAAGAAATTCCGTGTAATTTTGTTTACAACTGTCAGTTTTAACACGGAGTACAAAAATAACCAAGATATGTGAAGTTTATGGTGTTGATTGTTTAACAGAACGCACGTGTCAGAATTAGTTTTAAAAATTTCGTTCTGGAGATTTTTCGCTGAAGATGACGTTCTGGTCGACCTTCTGAAGTTGATGATGACAAAATGAAAGTCATAATTGAATCGAATCGTCATATAACTGTGCGAGAGATTGCAAAACAGTTAAATGTATCACACACAACAATTGAAAATCATATAAGACGTCTTGGACTTGTTAAGAAGCTCGATATTTGGGTTCCGCCACCACAATGCGAGGCCTCACACATCTTAGCAACACGTACGAAACTTCTTAAATGTTAAAACTTGAGTAGTAACTATGACCTCAAATCGCACTTGGTTGAGTTTTTCGCTGATAAGGACCAGAAGTTCCATGAGCGCGGGATAATGAAGTTACCAGAAATATGGCAATAGAATAAATAATTGAGTTTTATTTCACACTAAAAAACCGAAATTACTTTCTTGCCAATCTATTAATTGTATTATATTCTACTCAAAGATTAACTAGGTAGGAATAGATAGATATAGCAAAAATTAGCTCATGACCGCGGCAAATATCAAAAGGAACTCGATAAGAGTCTTGATAAATTCCGAGACGTAGACCCCGATCTCCTTGACTCTATTTATATAACCGGGTGAGGGGGTAGCTTTATAAAAATATGACTATTTAGACAGGTATGATATTTATTTATAATGTATTCTTTTTCTTGCTACATTTGTCTTATAAAGGGTATCCAAGAATTAACGCAAGATTTGATTTGAATAGAAAACACAGTGTTTAGTATTTTTGTTGTCATTTTTTTATTGAATTATAAAGTAAATAGGATAGGGTTATTTATGGAATAACACATCGGGCAAATGCCCTCCACGACTTTGCTGGCACATACGCACTCTTTTGTCGAAATTTTCCATGACCATTTGGCATAAATGTGGTTGATTTTCCACTTTTAATGCACGGGTGGATGTGGGATTGTTGACCTACACCTTTGACTTCAAATAACCCCATAAAAAGAAATCTAAAGGTGTTAAATCACACGATCTAGGGGGCCAATTCTGATCACCGAAACGAGAGAGTACACGACTTGGAAATGTCTCATGCAGTATTTGAATTGTTTCATGGGCTGTATGACATGTGGCACCATTTTGTTGAAACCACATATTGGCCACATCAATATCATCCAATTTCGGCACAAAAACTGTGTTATCATGTCGCGATATCGAGCACCAGCCTCATTTTCAAAAAAGTATGGTCCAATGATGCCTCCAACTCAAAATTCACACCAAACAGTGACACGTCGTGGATGCATTTGTTTTTCGATAATCTTTTGTGGGTTCTCCGAACCACAAAGGCGACAATTAACAAAGCAATCAAGATGAAAGTTTGCTTCAACGCTCCTTTTTTACTAACCCTAAACTGTCAGCTGTCAAATTGTTTTTTTTAGCACTTTACTGCACAAATGGCGTCAAATTTAAATCTTGCGTTAATTCTGGGCCACCCTCTATATACTTAACAAATTTTCTGTATTAACGAAAAGATGTTATTATTAAGCTTATCGCCAAGAAATAAACATGCACTGTCAAAGCAAAGCAAACATATATTTGAAAAAGTATTTAATACAGATTAACTTAACCGGTATAATATATGTAGGAACGTTTGACAGCTAATATATTTTTTATTTGTCAAGCAGGAAATAGAAACGCATTCCAAACGAATCATTTTTTTTTTTTTTTTTCTTACAACCCAACAACACGATTTCAAACGTCGTCGGTTTTGTAAATGGTCTTGACATTGATAATCCAAGGTGGATTATGTCGTTTGATATTTTTTTATTTTTAGTTCATTTGGTCCAATTATAAATGAGATCCTGTTGGAGAACGGAAAAACTCATGCTTTTAATTTTTATAATGACTTTGGCTCTCATATTTTACAGTCAATAAGGACATGAAAAAAAGTTGGTTTGTGATTCAAAGACATTTTATTTTTACCTCGTCATTTATATTAAATAATATAAAACGAAATATAACTTTAAAATCCTATAAATATTTGTCCTATATATAGGACTTTTTTTTTTTTCCACAGCCCCTTAAAATTTACAAAGATATATCGTGCAATTATAGATTCTCAGGCGAATCTATTAAAATTTATTAAAAGTGATGTGGCTCACCTTATTTATCATAGACTTAAATCTAACTTACACACTAATTCTTAATCTAATTTGCCGGGAACGTCTGTTGCTATCGATTTGGTAAGGGTGGTGGGGTCATAGTGTTAAACACTGGGTTTGTCAGGTGCTGCAACGAGTCAAAGAACTTGATGTGTCTCCGGCGGATGAACTCACCCACCGATGGTACACCTAACGGGTGCAGGTCGGCGTTCTTTAACTTCTCGAGAGAGGTATGTCGGACCACTTTTCTCATGATCCCATTCTTGAAATTTAAGCTGTATTGTCAATCATGTGGGTGTATAGGAATTTTTTTTGTTGCAATTGTTACTTTAAAACCCACAGATGGATTTTATAGCCTTGAGAATGTCATATGTAGAAAAAAGGCCGACATGGTTTCCATTATTTTATTAGGATTTTTGAACAGCGAATCATCATGAAATGGTGTGTAATAAAACTAACAATAATAAATCACAGGATTAATAATAATTTCAATAAACAACTTTAATATTTTACGGAAAAATATTTATTGTTTTATTAATCTTTTTTTTGAGCCCTCAAGCTTCTTGTTTTTATAATAAATATACAAAAGAAATCAATAGCTTTTTTGGTTTAAGTGAAACATAGTCAATTAAAAAAAAAATTATTTTGCTAAAATTATTTATGTGGTGTAGATTACGAAATTATTTAGTGTTATTTCTTGGGATTTAATAAATCTGCGATGTAGGCGGGCCTTTGTTACTGGGGATCTTAGTGTTCACCCAATTTTGGCGAAATGCTACGAAAAAATGTTAAAATAGCTTTTATTTAATAATAAGTAATAAACAAAGGCGTTTCAGCCGTCTGTCAGCCACTGAAACTTCATACGAAATAGTGCCTTAAAGACCCAAAAAATTACTCAAAATATTTCATACCGCAGAAAGATTCCTGAAAAAGTATTTTTTTCTGTTATGAAAATGTATTTGTTTTATTTCTAATAAAATTCCTCCCATTTGTGGCTCTATTTTCAAGCAAATACTATAAATACAATTCATTTTAAATTAAAACAAGTACACTATAAAAATTTCGGCTGAGATACGATAAGCGAATGTAAACGATTTTCAATTGACGAATTAAGGTTTAACGATGCTTAACAAACCAAAAAAAAGATTAATTTTAATTTAAAAATGGAAGAATCAACAGCAAAAATGTTGACGAACTAAACGAATTATTTTCTGTGACATCCAATGAGTCATTTCTTCCACCATCCGTACATCGTAATTATATATTCCAAAAAATATTAAGCTAACAAGAAATTTACTTAAGAGGACAGAAGACAGATTTCATAAGGGGTGACATGGCGTGGGGGTATATTTGTCTCGGTGTAAATATAAATGGAGAAATGAGACTGTCTGCTGGAGGCTCCATGGTAATTGATCGGTCCGCTGGAGGACCTTACCACGTGTAGCTTATTTAGTGGCTGTTAGAAATAGCCTGTCCAGTGGTCTCGTTATAGCATGTCTGCATGTCATCTTCCATCCTTAAGCATATGTAGCGCGTACTTATGGTCAGCCGGTTGTCCTCGCTGTAACAGGAAAACATAAAAAAAATTATATGTATTTATTCTGAAGAAACAACTTATTAATCGACAGTTATGTAATATATTATTACGTTATTTTACTTTAAATATATTTTATTAACTATTTATTATTAGGTTCTATCAACAAAAATAATTCTGGCAAAAAGATGAATTTAATTTTACAAACATAAAAAAATAAACTTATATTAATTGTATAAATACTTGTGTATTAATTCGATTCCTTTTCTTCTTCAATGGTCTTCTTTTTATTCAAATTTATAATTCTTCTCTTCGTGCTATTTCTCTTCCGTTCTGCTTCAAGTCAATAACCACTAACCAACAAAGTTTTTAAGTTTTTCTTACTCACAATCTCAAGCTAATAACATGTATTACGGCTGATGCCATAGCTAGATGAGTATAATGCTCTGTGTGTTTTCATTATCACAACCACAACTATACTAATTATAACTGGCTAAAAACTAGAGAGTAATTCTGTGTGTGTTTCTATCATCACAAACACCAGTAGACTGTCTTTTGATTTTTTTCTTTTCACTCTCAATTGTTTTTATCTGCCTTCTTGATTCAAGGTTGGACTAAATATTATATAAAAACTCCACAATATCTAATATCACAACAATATATAATCTTATCATTAACAAAATGTATGGTTATCAATAGCATCCTAAGAACTGTATCTCTTAACTTATAATCTGCTCTATTGTAATTATCAGTAACTTATGTTCCCTTCCCAGACCTCTATTTTAAATATTTGTCTCCAACGACCTTTCAATAATAGCTGTACTATTATCGTTTTTCTACACTTCTAATTACTCCTTAGGCATAAGACAGGGTGTTGGTCCCTTAGAGCACTCATAAGCTAGTAAGATCTTAGCCTTTAAACATATATAATTGTACCTTTGTGTCTTATACAAAATAAGTTTCTTCTTTTTTATTTTATTTTTTAATTATTGAGCTACAGAAATATAATTGACTATCGATTAAGGTTAGTATTAGCACAACTCATTCTTAAGATGAGCTCTATCACTTTCTATGTTCGCACGCCTTGTATTACGTCTTGGTATTTTATTGCGTCCCTTAAGGCACTCATTAGCTAGTAAGCTCTTAGCCTATAACCATATATAATTGTGCTTTTGTGTGTTTTACCAAATGTAAATATAATTGACGAAGAACATATAAATATTTCATAACTACTCTTAACGAAATACTGATTAATTGGTTTCCTATAAAAGTCGAGTTTTAATCTGCGACTTCCACTGACTTTATGCAAACGGGAGGTTCGCACGTTTTTGAAATTGTCCCTTCCCCTTCGGCGTGTTTCACTTGTAGAGGATGTTGATTTCTTCTTGTTCTCGCTGTGACTTTCAAATTGTGCCATATCGGGCCTCCAACACTCACCGCAGGAGCCTCTCTAAGTAGCCTGTCGAAAGCTCACTTCCAGGTAAGACTCTCGGGAGAAACGCATCCTCCAAGTTCGCGGAAGGAAGAGATCTATAATTGGCTATCTTCGAATTAAATTTCTATTAATGAACCCATAGGATAATTTCTCCTCTTAATTTGTAAGGGGATTTTTTTTAATACAATATAAAAGAGATGCTAAGAACCTAAGATTCAAAGAGCGAATGCTCGAGTGTCAGCCATTAATGAACTAAAGTTTAACATTCGACTACAATCTGTATCAGTCGCTCACATTCCTCTTCTTCATGCTTCATTCCACATTTCTCCTCCTCTGAAGAAGCAAGTTAAAAGAAGAATCAACGAAAAAGTATAACTTTTTATTATAACGTATTATTAATATTTACCAGCTAAAGAAAAAATATATTTATCTTAATAATAATTGATCCTGGCAGTCAATATTTTTCTTCAGCTGATCATTTAAAAATAATTATATTTTTTAAATATATATTTTAGATTTTTGTTAGTATATATACTAAGGTTCGCAAGAAAGTATTTTCGGTTTTTTAGAGTGAAATAAAACTCAATTTTTTCTATACAAAAAATGAACTTTAAACAGTCAAGAATCTTCCATTCTGTTCGATGACCTTTTCCCATCTTTCTGGTAACTTCATGATCCAGCGCCCATAGAACTTATGGTCCTTGTCAGCAAAAACTCAACCAAGTGCTATTTGAGGTCATCGTTATAACTGAAATTTTTACCATTTAAGAAGTTTTGTAAACTTGGCAATAAATGATAATCCGATGGCTCAAGGTCGGGGCTGTATGGTGGATGTGACATCACTTCCCAACCAAGCTCCAATAGTATCGTACGTGTTGCTATAGATGTGTGAGGCCTCGCATTGTCTTGGCGGAACCAAAATATCGAGCTTCTTAACAAGTCCAAGACGTCTTATATGATTTTCAATTGTTGTGTGTGATACATTTAACTGTTTTGCAATCTCTCGCACAGTTATATGACGATTCAATTATGGCTTTTATTTTGTCATCATCAACTTCAGAAGGTCGACCAGAACGTTGGTCATCTTTCAGTGCAAAATCTCTAGAACGAAATTTTTTTAACCAATTCTGACATGTGCGTTCTGTTAAACAATCAACACAATAAACTTCACATATCTCTTTGTGAGCCGCAGCAGTTTTCTTGCCTTTTTGAAAATAAAAAAGTAAAATGTGTCGAAAATGCTTATTTTTGCACTCAATGTTAAAACTGACAGTTATAAATAACATTAGACGGAATTTGTTTCTATAGGAACTTAAAGGTATCGACTACCAAATTTCAAAAAAAAAAAATTCTAACGTTGACGAAAGAATAAGGAAACAAACATAACGCTATCTACTGGTGCAAACCGAAATAACTTTCTTGCCAATTGAATAAATATTTTTTCGGAAAGTTCTCTTCTAAATAGGGACGTCGCCAAGACTGACATTAACAGCCGCTGTTATATCAAACAGTACAATGAGATACAAAGTAGAATTATTTTCTGAATTGTCTATTGTATTATGAATAGAAGTGAAATTAAATACACGCATGGTTGACCCTCGGCAATTGTAAAGATTTATGCATACATGTATATCTAGTGATAAGCCTCTAAGGCATTTCTCAATGTCAGCGTATTCAGGTTTTAATTGTGGGAACGGACCCTTGCAATTACAGGGCGTTCATGATTAGTGCTTTCAGACGGTGGTCGGTAATACCTCTGCGGGGTTCAAATACCGATGGTAAAAAATTAATTATGAACTAAACAGTATTTTGTTATAACCGGAAGTAACAATACCGATAAGTCTTAATAAGGGTTGGCATCTCGTCCTCTTGTTCTTAAAATTGTCAATGAACGTTTTAAAATTGGTTTATACGGATTACAAAATGATTCCTAACACTTTATTTATTTAAATCGTATAATTTGTTATTTGTTAGTTACTTTAATGTGACCGTTTCCATGGGAAAATATTTGAGCTTCAATTCACGAAGGTATAGTCATATTTAAAATTTTATGATTGGTTATAAATTCCACATACTTTTATTATTTAGAAGTATAATTTTTATTTCCAATGACGTGTATTGATTTCGAAATTTGGTAGGAAAATGCTTTAGTAAGAATTCAAGACACTTTAAGCTATTAGACACTTCGTAATTCTGATTCTAGTGGTTTGTGCCCAAGTGATATGTCGTTTGAAATTTAAGATCGCAAGTTATACATTCATTATTATAATTTTCATTCACTCACTCATTCGCACAGTATTAACAAACAGCCCAGAGACCTCCCAAATCCACATGTTTGTCTCCTCCTTCGCATGCGAAAGAGGAAGCGGAGTCTTGGGTATTCCCCCATTCTCCTCCGTGAGCCGCGCCACCTCATACGAGCCAGTGGAGGGTGACCAAGAGGGCGAAAGCCACAGACGCTCAGGACATGATTAGAGAAACTGGCCATTGCCAGGACTCCCACTGTCACTTATTTATAGCAGGTCACGAGGCCACTGCCGTTTTAGTCTCCGAAGACCTATAATTCCGTTTTCCCTTATAATTCCGTCAATTGGTCTCATCGTATACAGGGTATTGTTTAATACTTATTTTAGATTCTTGGATTGGCAACTGTTTTTGATTGTTTATTTAATTTTTGTTCAGCTTGCAATTTTGTTTTGAGACGAAAGTTTATTTACTAAAGCTACCCTTGAAAATATAAGTCATTAAGTCAACTCATGGAAAGAGTCCAGCAGACCTGTCTTCTGAATGAAGAAGAGTGGAGTTGAAAATAGTGCTTTGACATCGTAGACCATTGACATCTATCTATAGACCACTGAGAACCTGTGGCTGTTTCTGTCCGCGCGTATGAATAAATACAGCCTTCAGGTGTCCAGCCAGCCGCTAAATATAGGCCCTGGTCCTTCACCCCTGGAGCTGGAGTCTGGAGAAAATAGCCAGGGCGACCTTGCCTACTCTCGCTCTTTCTCCAGTCTTCTCACACTATCAACAGCCGGCACTCCCTGGTATATCTAGCTCATTATTCTAATGGCACCGTCATAACGAAATAAAACACGTAGAAAGTGAAATAACGTCTGTAAGAGTTGTTTATTATTTATACAAATTTTCATGAAAAGCATCTGAAAAATATTTATTATTTCTAGACGATATCAAAATCTGTTGCTATAATAATTCACAACGTGCTTATATCTTAATACTAAATTAAATGTATTTTGGTGCAGCTGTGTTACAATGGTATTAAATTATTGGTGTTTGCTATATTATTTTCCATTGTATACGAGAAAAAAGACTCGTCAGTTAAATAATCTTTGTAGAGGAGAGTCTTTTAAAAAAAAAGAAAGAAAAACTTTATCATGAAGTACAATCAAAACACTGGTATATACAAATATTAAGAGTTACGTTACTACATACTATGTAGGATGTCTAGGCACAAGTGGGGTCTGGGGCCAAAGCTGAGAAATATATGCATAAGAAAAGGATAAGATTCTGGGAAGAGAGAGTAAGGGAGGGTAGCTTACTTAAAAATAACAGGGAACGATCAGTGACTTCTATGAAGTCACGAGGCAGCTATACAGTTCTCCTCAAGACCCTTCCACTTGTTCTCAGGAAGATTATAAATATTATATATATAAAATTATTATTATAAAACTGTCGATAACTTTTTTTTTAAATCTCTATTGAAATAAAAATTACAATCTGCCCTAGAATGACTACATAAAATTGTAATAATAGATAGCACTCGTACCATATTTAGAAATTTACATTTACTCTTTCATTCAAGCCATTTTTAAAATATTCACTTTCATTCAGGACATAAGCCGAAGGAACTGATCAGCGTTGGAACTCCCAGTGGCTTGCTATTTACAAAAGATCACTAGACCACTTCCCCTTCAATCTCCGAGAGGGCTTATATGGATGTGTAGTGGAGCTTTAAGAAGTCTTAGAAGTGATCTTGGCTAGTGGAAATTTTAAAATTATTATTCGCGACATAAAAAGTGACATTAAATGATGTTCTTAGGACTTTTGATTGGAAGGGGTTGGTTTCCTGAGAACAATAGTAAATGCCCCTTATGAAGTCAGCAACAAAACCTTCATAACGATCTTAATATACCCTACATTCTCGAACTCATCTCTTCCAAGTTCATAAAATTCCATAGTAACCTATCCAACCACCCTAATCCCCTAGCACAGTCATTGCACTGCACCACTCATCCCTATAATCCTCCTCGGAGATAGAAACGGCAGTGGCCTCGTAACCTACTATAAATGACAGTGGGAGTCCTGACAATGGCCAGTTTCTGCAATCATGTCCTGAGCGTCTGTGGCTTTTGCGCTTTTTTTCCGAGCAACCTCCACTTGCTCGGATCCAGTGACGTGGCTGACGGAGGAGCGTGGGGAACTTCCCAAGACTCCGCATCCTCTTTCGCATGCAAGGGAGACGGCAACCATGTGGACTTGGGAGGTCTCAGGGCTGTTTGTAAATACTGTACGAATGAGCGAGTAAATGAAGAATTGTAAATATGGTATGAATGAAAACATTTGTCACAATTACTTATTTCCCTTCTGTTAAGTCCATGTCGTGCAGGTCTCGCATGAGTGTTAATCAGGCTGAACATTTGTCAAGGTGCAATACTAGGTATCATGATATGGGAACGGGGGTATCTTTGAAGAGAGTTATATAATGCTAAGAGTATTGTAATCCTAATATTATATATATAATGCTAAAAGCCCCTTCTAGTGTAGCCCCTTCATGGAAGTCACTGGTAGTTCTTGTTTTTTTTTAGTAAGCTCCCGCACCCCTCCCAATTCCCGAAGCAACCCTTCTCATATACATATGTCTCAGCTTTAGTTCCAGTCCCCACTTGTTAACACTTGTTTCCCAGACACTAGTCCCTAAACATCCGGCCCAGTATGTAGTATAATAACTCTTTATATTTGTATATATCAGTGTTTTGCTTGTACTTCATAATAAAGCTTTTCTTTTAAAAGTCTCTCCTCTAGAAAGATTATTTTACTGAGGACTGGCGGGAAGGATCCGCGTAATAGGGTAATGCTGCGGTAACAACTACAATAATTATTTACTTCAAAATTGTAATTAAAACCCAGAAAGTCCAGGTATATTAAAATAACTTCGATTTAGAATGAGTAAATACAATCGTAAAGATTCTCCCGGATTATTTTGAGAAAATGCATGTCTGACTGAGATCTGAGAAGGAAATTGCCTAATACTAACACTTCCGCTAACAACTTTATAGCTAACATCTTTGAATTCAAATGACTTTACACTTTCCAAACTTGCAAGTTGGCTGGCTAACTATTAAATCTTCGAAGCATTCTTCCTAGACCGATTTTCTTCATCCTAAGCCGTTAAGTGCCTTGCTCTGAACTTATTACGTCATCGCTTGCGCTTAAAGAGCTTATGAATATTTAAGTGCACGCATGCGCACGAGGATATACATTCACACGGAGCGAAAGGAAAGACATTTTCCAGGCACCTTTCGTGTAGCCGTTCCTTCATGTAATTATTTATATACATTATATAAAAAGTCTGGGGAAAATAAAGCGAGTGCTCTGAACAAAGTTCAAACGACGCAACTTCACCTGGAGTCAGCACGCGATATTTGTTACCCTGCGCATTGTGTTACAGGACATGGGGCTTAAGAAATGCATCGAGGGAGAAAATATACTCACTTCTTCTGGAACTGTGGAATAGTGAAGGAAAAACATAATAGTTCATGTTTCGCCATGTCACCGGAAGGTTGTATTGAGCAAGGCAACATTGCAGGATATTGTGGACCCTTCATGACGATTTCAGACGTTCTGAAAACAGAAATTTAGTTCATCGAGAGCATTGAGATTGGGATAGCCGGAAAATAAATGTTCAGGAAACTCAAAAAGAAAACAATATACAGCGCCATGTGAAGTAGAAAAAAATTAGGATGCTAATAATGAAGAATCCCCCCCCCCCCAATAGCCCCATAAAAAAATTTACAGTAATTATACGATTAAAGATCCTCAAGCTAATCTATTTACAAATTATTTTTGTATTTCTGTAGCGTTGCTACATTATATACAGGTTTTGTTATTTTATAAAAATTATATAATGAATAAACATCATACGTGACTGCTCTGTACTGACTCTGGGCTCACCTTTTTTACACGTAGTTTACTTTTAATAATTAATTGTTAAAAATTACACCTTTGTTTATTATTTTCCTAAACAAGATGGCTTTACACACACCTCAAATTTCAAAGTCTTTACCAGTTTTTAGTACCTTTATTAAAGCCTGGTACCAATTATTTTTTGTTTGTCAATAAATCAGTGAGCCAGCCATTTAAGTTTATGCACAGTGAATAGAAAATGATTTTGTGCTAGGGGGTAAGGAAATAATTAAACACTCTGCGTTTTTTTCCCTTGCTACAAAATTTATATATGTTACAAAATATATGTTCAACAAACTAATCTATTTACGATTCCTTCATTATATTTCCTGTAGCTTGGCTACATTTTATACAAATTCTGTTTTCTACTAATAGTGATCTGCATTGTACAAAAGTATAACGATGTACATTATACATTAATGGACTGAATTTATTAAAAGTGATATGGGCTCACCTTATTTATCATAGACTTAAAAGTGACTTACATCTAACAATAAAAATACTTAAACTAAATCTTGACCTAATTTTCCCAGACAGTCTGTTGCCATCGATGCGGGAAGGGTGGTGGGGTCATAGTGTTGAACACTGGGTTTGTCAGGTGCTGCAACGAGACAATAAACTTAATTTGTCTCCGGTGGATGAACTCACCCACCGATGGCACATCCACATTGGGTTCAGGTCAGCGTTCTTTAACTTCTCGACAGAGGTACGTCTGACCACTTTTCTCAAGATCCCATTCTGGAATTGTTGAAGACTTTCGGCTGTATTGTCAGTCAAGTGAGTATATAGCGGGGCATCGTACAGCTGGTCGGAGGACACATTTATTTATCAGTTTGTGAAGAAGCGACAGGTTGGGTGAAGTTAGCAAGTTGTGAAGCCGGTGAACTCATCGAATCTGGAACTCTGTACCATGTGGTGTTCCTATAAACAAACAACATATGATAGAAACTATAAAATGAATAAGAAATCTGGTTAGCGTGTTAAAGCTAACATAGTGGACTGTATAAATAAAACAAATCGCTTAACTTCGTAACTGCAGACATCAAATGCGTATATGTAACATGAAAGCACAGATTTATGAGTACGGGTGGTTTTTATGGCTTTGTTATTAATCCTCGCAGAGACTCCTCGTCCACAAGGCCCTTGAACGTAAATCAAAACCTGTTCCCAACTCACCTATATAATGTCTTCTTAGCGAAACTAAAGCCCCCGATCCAAGCCTGTTTTCGCCTGACACATTTGAGCTTAGAACATAGGCAGTAACCTAGACCTTAGATCAAAAACCACTAGTCTACGCCATGTCAGAACTAAAACTTACTAACTGAAAATATTTAATTTAAAAAAAAAACTTGATACTAATGAACTTTATGTACTGAACTCAACCAAAATTAGGTCTGAGGGATCACTCATCTTCATCTTGATTATTCAAAACGAAATACCTTATTAAACTGGATAGCTGATATTTCTGATTGGAGTTCATCTATTTGTTGTGATATCCTCTTTGGAGATTTCCGTCGTATTTATCTTCTTTATTGTGATAAAACTACAATCTGCCTTATTGGGCGATAAGTAATTGTGATAAGTGTTTTCATTCGTACAGTATTTACAAACAGCCTAGAAACTACCGAATCAACATGGTTGTAACCTCCCTTGCATCCGAAAGAGGAACCGGGGTCTGGGGAAGTCCCCCACGCTCCTCCGTCAGCCAGGTCACCGGATTCGAGCAAGCGGAGGCTGACCAAGATCGTGAGAGCCACATACGCTCAAGACCTGATTGGAGAAACTGGCCATTGCCAGGACTCCCACTGTGGCGTATTTAAAGCAGGTCACGAGGCCACTGCTGTTTTCCTATTTATCTGTGAACTACGTTTCAACGTCCGTCAGATCTTTGTAGGAGATGTTTATCACATTGCGCATGATACTTCAATATTTTAACTTTATCGTACTAGAACCTGGTGCGTTTAATTTCATCGAACTAAGTCGTTATCCAAATAATAAATGTTTATATGTTTTATTACAAATAAGTACGCATGAAAAACCTTTGTAGCTTCGACTCGACACGAATGTGAGTACTGAAATATCATATAGAACTGAAGATTAAATTATATATCTTGAGTCTGTCCATCTTTAACGGCACCAAATATTGTCTGATGCATCAAAGGTGAATTTTTAGAATTATCTTGGCAAGTAGTAGGATCAGCCTTTAAATTGTTATCTTGAAATGTTGAGAGCTTATCTCAAAAACAAAAAAAAAGTGTGTAGGTTGTACAGACTTAAGATACAACAGACCAGTCTCTCATTTGTATATATTTGGTATAAATCGTTCACAGTTGTGATAAAACTTCCTAATAATTTACGTGACTTTTTAACTTCAATCTGATATTGTTATTGTAACCCATCCTCCTTCGAATGCATCAGCGCATCGCAGTAAGAGGAGAAATTGTTAAAAATGTTATTATTAAAGGGGATAAGGGGGGGGGGAAATGATCAGGTAAGCCCCATCACCTAGTCATGCACCCATTGCATTGTAATTTTGACTTTAAATAGAAAATTGTTTTTGTAAATACTACCTCCTTCCAATGCATCTGCGCATGCAGCACGAGGAGAACATTGTGAATTTTGTTCATTGAATTTTGATCATCAGTTGTAAAAATGTTGTTGAATAAAGGGGTTTTGAAATAAAAGAAGAAAAAAAATCAATTGATCCAAGTGATCTAGTCCAATGATCTTAGCAATTATATTTTCCAAGTGATCTAGTCCAATGATCTTAGCAATTATATTTTCCAAGTGATCTAGTCCAATGATCCTAACAGTTATATTTTCCAAGTGATCTAGTCCAATGATCTTAACAGTTATATTTTCGTGTTTTAATTCCTGCAAATAAAGCTATAAACCCTTCTATTTTATGAGTGAAATAAAACTTCAATGTTTGACCTGACAAACCCAGTGCTTAAAACTATGACCCCACCACCCTTTCCGCATCGATGGCGACAGACTGTTGGGGAAATATTAGGTTAAGAATTAGTATGTAAGTTAGTTTTAAGTTTGATCAAAAAAGTGAGCCCCTTTATTAGTCAGTTTAGTCCAGTCAGGTATAATGTGTATCATTATACTTATTTATTTATTATATAATTTTTATAATGTAGCGACGCTACAGGAAATACAAAAATAATTTGTAAATAGATTCGCCTGAGGATCTATAATTATCTGTAAATTTCAAGGGCTATGAAAGGGGAAAAAAATCACTGTACTCCTAGGGTACACGCTTCCCTGAAACGTACAATTTATTAAATTTATAAGCGAATTAAAAAATACAATGATGACGTAAGTACTAATTCGTTTACGTCATTGATTTCCGCCCTTATCGTAACACAGGCTGAAGATTTTCCCTTGTTGCTATATATATATATTACAGAGCTCCATATTTGCGGATACAACTTTCACAGCCGGCTAGATAGGTACCCAGAGACCAGAGCTGTGTTTTCGACAAACCGATATGTCCATATGTGGGTGGGTGCTGGAGAAGTGAGCGGTTCTGGAAAGGCTGATTACTCGCCTGGTAGATTGGTCTGTATCCCTCTCAGATTATAGATTCGGTTCTCTGTCCTCGTAATATAATATCACAGATACGAGGGACCAAAGTATATTTCATTAATCTTTTATCGGGTCGTATAATTTCAAAGAATCACTGGCTACTTACTACGGTTAAGAAACCGATCCTAAACTTTCTTTAAAAAAAAATTAAAGAGCATTTCGAAATTTCTTTCTTTCGAAACAAGATACCTTTCAGTCTATGCGAGTCTTTTCAGTCCCAAGTTGACAAAGTACTAAGATGTAAAGGGTGTCCCAGAATTAACGCAAGATTTGAATTTGCCGCCATTTGTGCAGTAAAGTGATGGCAACCCTAAAAAAAACAATTTGACAGCTGACAGTTTAGGGTTAGTAAAAATGGAGCGTTACGCGATAGAACAACGTCTCTTTATTGTTGAAAATTATCTCAAAAATAATGAAAGTTTGGCGGCCGCAGTTCGAAAATTTCATACAAAATATGGTCGGAATAGTGTTTTGACTTCATCGACTGTGAAGAGATTAATTGAACAATTTAGGGAGACTGGATCAGTTGGAGACACTAAACACACTGATCGCCCCAAAACAAGCCGTTCAAATGTCAATATCGAAACAGTGCCTGAGAGTGTTGTTGAAAATCCACAACACAGTTTTTTGTGCCGAAATTGGATGATATTGATGTGGCCAATATGTGGTTTCAACAAGATGGCGCCACATGCCATACAGCCCATGAAACAATTCAAATACTGCATGAGGCATTTCCAGGCCGTGTACTCTCTCGTTTCGGTGATCAGAATTGGCCCCCTAGATCTTGTGATTTAACACCTTTAGATTTCTTTTTATGGGGTTATTTGAAGTCAAAGGTGTATGTCAACAAGTCCACATCCACCCGTGTATTAAAAGAGGAAATTCAACGCTGCATCTACGAAATTCAACCACATTTATGCCAAATGGTCATGGAAAATTTCGACAAAAGTGTGCGTATGTGCCAGCAAAGTCGTGGAGGCCATTTGCCCGATGGGTTATTCCATAAATAACCCTATCCTATTTACTTTATAATTCAATATAAAAATAACAACAAAAATACTAAAAACTGTGTTTTCTATTTAAATCTTGCGTTAATTCTGGGATATCCTATATTAGTTTGCACACTTGGGACCTGGTCCACAAGCAACTGATGAAGTGTCAAGGAAATTATTATGTGTTGGAGAAATAGTTGAAAAATGCCTTAACGACTTTAAAGAATACATACAATAAGAACATACATTCGCCAAAAGCAACCAAATTTCACCATCAAATTTAAACAATCAAGATACACCAATGACCCAATATACATAAAACAGTATTATACATCATGCTCTGTTTCTTACAATTCAGAGTTTCCGTAAAATTAAAAAAAAAAAATAGTCTAATCTAACGCTAGAGCTGTCAAAAAGACTTTAATGGGAGTTAGTTATGATATTCTGCTAAATCATGAAGACATGTTTAAATTGATAGTCTTCTCAGTATAATAAAAAAACATTTATCTTTCTATTTCTTTGCAACAGTGTTCAAAAAGTTCAATGGCGGAAGGTTCAAAAAATAAATTTTTAAAATTATTTTTTGCGTCATCGTCTTTCCAAACTGGGGGAAACTAAAACATTAGCTTTAACGTTAACTTAATAATAAAACAACTTTATTACGATAAAATTACCATCTCTATTTACTGCCGTCTCCTATTTAATATAATAAACAAATCAGTAATTTCTCACTGTACTAATTCATATTGTTTTAGAAACAGTTTTCCCGAATAACATAATAGATTCACCAACTGAGCATAAAATGGAAATATACTGAAAAAAGAACGTTTCAGTAATAACAATACGAAAAACGATCTCTTAACGTAACCTTGGGTACGTTTGTAATTTGGTGTGAACAACACAAGACAAAAGGCAGAATGGTTTCATTTAAAACAGTTAGTGGCAGATATTAAGCAATACTTTACAAACAAATTATAATGGACTCTACAAAATCATTAACTAAAATACGGCAAATTGAAGTATGGCCTACGATTCATTTTCAGCTTTTTCACATTACTTCTTCCAAATACTGTTTCCGAGGTTCGGTATGTCAAAAATTACATCATACATGTAGACTCAAAATCTTACTGTACTTTTTACAAGTACACTTGTAACACTTTAAGAACTTTTACACTTATTAATTAATCGAGAATTGTGAACATTTTGAGATTTCGGCCTGTACCAAAATAGATGGATTATTTATTGGTTCCCGTAATTTAATAAGCCTTACCAAACCTATAAAACCAAAATAATTTGGGTCCGTTTTCTCCACACGAGCACCATAACAAGACTCCAGAGCTTCCAGAACAACATCCTGCGCACGGCACTATGGCATACCCCTTTTCGTGAAATGAAGGCTCCTGACATCGACGAAAAGTTCGAGGTCCCCACCATCACCGAAGCCATCAGAAGAAGACACCTCAAATTCTTTGACTCGATGAAACATTGCCAAAACCACCTATTCCAAGAACAGACACCCCCACCACTACCGGCAAGATGGCAACTCTCTAGATCTGGTAAAGCAGTCCAAATGGTGGACATTACGGCGCTATAAGACTGCATTACATGCTTAGAGGGACTCTAGGCTCAGCCTTCAGTGGACTCTCACCACTGCACCGCAACAATCAACCTCTACCGAGGATTCCCACACTCCTTGATTCCCTCACATCACCTTCAAGCAGGTACTCTTAGTACATGGATCCGCTCAACCCAAATATTCCTTTATTTTTCCCTCATCCCTTATAATTAGAGAGCTAAGGAAAAAAAAAAAAATCTTCTAGATGAGAATGCAACTGAGAGATTGTTGGTTTTGTTTACCCCCGATGAGAGTGGAAGGAAATCAAGCTATCATCCATTGCTAAATATTCGCAACCGAGAAACGGGAGCATCTTACCATCCCCTAATCATTTCGGGATAAAGGGAGAATTCACACAGCGGCGGAATTGGATTTAGGGTATCCCTGACAAAGTCTCTGAATATTCGAAAGGTCCAGGTCATCCCCAGGTAGATGTCCAAAGAGGTAGGTGTCAGGGACCTGAGTGACATCCAGTGCAGATGCTCTTGTTTGTTGTTCCTTATGTCTGCTCTCAGTTAAGTGCGCTCTCGGCAACTTATCGCCTCCACAACAACTCTCATTTTCACATCTTTTTTTTAAAGGGACTTCCCGGTTCTTATTGAGATCATAAAAGTACAAGGCGATGCGCGGAATTGAAAGGTTCAGCATACTCATTTGAAGATATATATCATAAAACGTTCTAAAGTTTTTGGGGTTGCCTGAGGTATACTGTACAGCTTCAAAAATTGTAATTGTTAGCGGCAATAAGTAATTGTGATAAATGATATCATTCATACCATCGCGTGCGAAGAAGGAAGCGGAATTTTGGGGAGACTCCCACGCTCCTCCGTCAGCCGCCACACTGGATCCGAGCCAGTGGAAGCTGACCAAAAGCGAGAGAGCCACAGACGCTCAAGACATGATTGGAGAAACTGGCTATTGCCAGGACTCCCACGTATTTACAGCAGATCACGAGACCGCTTACTCTCCGAGGAGGATTATAGGAATGAGTGGTGCAGTGCAATGACTGTGTTAGGGGATTAGAATGGTTGGATAGGTTACTATGGAATTTCATGAACTTGGGAGGGAAATGTTGAAAAATGTAGGGTACGTTAAGATCGTTATGAAGTGTTTTGTTGCTGACATAATAAGGGGCATTTACTATTGTTCTCAGGACTCTTGATTGAAAGGATTGGATGCGCTTGATGTTTGACTTTTTTGCTGTCCCCCATAGCTCTATTCCGTATGTCCAGATGGGCTTAATTATAACTTTGTAGATTAGTAATTTATTTTCTATTGAGAAATGGGATGTCCTTTAAAGTAGTTTGTACAGTTGTCCAAAGCGTCTGTTTAGTCCTTGTCTTTTTAGCCTCATATGTGGGTTCCAGGTCAGTCGTTTGTCGAGATGGAAGCCTAAGTACCGTACTAACTTGGATACAGGGAGAGGAACAACTACATAAACCAAACAATATGTAAAAGAGAAACGATATCTAATTTAACATTTAAGTTGTAAGCTCATTACTTTATCCTACATTTTTTTTTTTTTTTTTTCAATCTTAAATGTTTGTATATGGTTAGTTTGAAGCCTTTTTGTGACCAGCTAGACGTCGTTTAGTTACCATACTTCCCGTGAGGTCTACTTCGAATGATAATGAACGCGAATGCAGGCGATCAAATGAACCCTACGAATAAATGAATACAAATGAGCGAATGAATAAAAATATCAGCACCTTGGCCGACTTGGGTGTCTAAGAGTGTGATCTGTTGACAGATATTTAACTTATTTCGTCGCTCTGTGGGTGGCTGTGAGATACCTTATCCAATGATGATTATCCCGTTTTTTTTCTTTAATAAATCTCCCGAGAAAAAATATTATAAATTCCCTCTTGAATTTATTTCTTTGAATGCGATGATTAAGTATTTACTTAATTAAGTAATACCAGGACTCATAAATTATTCATTAGCTATAGCCTTTATACATATTTATAAATATTCTATGTCAAAATAAATAAATAATAAAGGTACTTAATGATACCAATAATCTACATAGCAAAAAAGTCGAACTTCAAGCGTATTCAATCCTTTCAATCAAACGTCCCTTATTACGTCAGCAACAAAACCCTTCATAGCGATTTTAATATACCTTACATTCTCGAACTCATCCCTTCCAAGTTCATGAAATTCCATAGTAACCTATCCAACCGCCCTAATCCCCTAGCACAGTCATTGCACTACAATCCTCATCGGAGACTGAAACGACAGTGGCCTCGTGATCTGCTGTAAATGCGTGACAGTGGGAGTCCTGGCAATAGCCAGTTTCTCCAATCATGTCCTGAGCGCCTGTGGTTCTCTTGCTGTCGTTCAGCCTCTACTGGCTCGTATCCATTAACGCGCCTGACGGAGGAGCGTGGGGGACTTCCCAAGACTGTTTCTTCTTTCGCAAGCGAGGGAGGTGACAACCATGTGGACTTGGGAGGTCTCTGGGCTGTTTGTACATACTGTATGAAAGAGCCAGTGATTGAAAATTGTAAATACGGTATGAATTAGAACATTTATCACAGTTACTTATTGCCTAATAAGGCAGATTGTAATTTTAGCTCAATAAAGAAATTAAAAAAAAATATATATATATTACAAATATTTAATTATCATCATTAGCGAAATGTTCTGCCTGATGCCATCGTTGGGGGAAAGGTGGTGTTAACTCCGGCATTGTCAGATAGTTCAGTAAATCTGTAAAAAACTTTTTTGGAAATTTTATGCAAGACAATATTTTTATGAAACTTATTCTTCGTCCAGTGGAGTTGGTCGGACGAAGCTCTTATCATCTGATAAATATGGCGTGTTAATATTATGATGAGTTTTAACTCTCATCCAAGCTGTAGTTGAGATAGTTCATATATATTTTTTTGGTTTTGCACTATCAATTTCCAACCTACTTTTAATACAGAAGAAAAACTGGGCCGAAAATCTTTAACGAACTCGCTCACAATAGCCCAGACCTTATTTTCATTTTTATTATACGTTTTTTTTCTTTCGTTGATCGTTTAAAACATACAATGTTCTCAGAATACCTTCCCTCCTGACATGATCGGAACACGGAGGAAGAAGTATTAAAAAAAAACGGAGCATTCCTTTTGATGTAGTTGCATGTGAAAAACCCCTCAAGTAAAAGCTAACAGCCTTTTCGGGATGAGAAAGCGCTCGCCGGTCATTAGGCCAAATGTAGATTTTTTTTTTTGTACGGCACTTTCCACTCGACACTGGCTGAAAATACAGAGAATTCGTGATTGGCATTGCAGCTCTCACGTCTGTTCGTGGGTTCGAGACACGTCCAGATAAATCAAAACTAGACAATAGTATTCCAGCCATTCAGCGAGCGAGGGAAGATTAGTCCACTAAGGCCTCGGGGGGTCACGTTGGTCGAAACCGCTTCTTCAAACAGCCTCGCTTTATCAGAACCGAGGAAAGATCTTTATCTATCTTTTCAAGTCTTATAACAAGTAGAAGAATGTATCTACCGATATTCACCTAGGATAAATTTTATGATTATTAGAAATTTTAAAAGATAGTTATGAAAAATCTATATTTACTGCGTACCAAAATACAGTTAATTAGGCTGTAATTAGATATCGTTTCTCCTTTACATATTGTTTGGTTTATGTAGTTGTTCCTTTCCCTGTATCTGAGACAGTACGGTACTTAGGCTTCCATCTTGGCAAACGACTGACCTGGAACCCACACACGAGGCTAAAAAGACAAGAACGGAATAGAGCTATGGGGGATAGCAAAAAAGTCAAACATCAAGCGTATCCAATCCTTTCAATCAAAAGTCCAGAGAACAATACTAAATACCCCTTATTACGTCAGCAACAAAACCCTTCATAACATTCTTAACATCCTACATTCTTAAGCTCATCCCTTGCCAGTTCATGAAATTCCATAGCAACCTATCCAACCACCCTAATCCTCTAGTCATTGCACTGCACCACTCATCCCTATAATCCTCCTCGGAGACAGAAACGGCAGTGGCCTCGTGTCCTGCTATAAATGCGTGACAGTGGGAGTCCTGGCAATGGTCAGTTTCTCCTGAGCGTCTGTGGTTCTCGTGCTCTTGGTTATTCTCCGCTGGCTCGTATCCGGCGACGCGGCAGACGGAGGAGCGTGGGGGACTTTCTCTTTCGCATGCGAGGGACGTGACAAACATGTGGACTTGGGAGGCACCTCTGGGCTTTTTGTAAATATTGTTTGAATGAGATCACTTATCACAACTACTTATTGCTTAATAAGTCAGATTGTAATTTTAGCTCAATAAAGAATATTATATATAAAAAAAGACGTAGTTGTTTACAAATACCTAAATCAAACGAGCAGAAAACTATATTTATAATACAAATATACATTATAACCAAACTCCGTATTGTATATTTATTATGGGTAGGAAGAGTTTTTGTTCGCTTGGTAACTCATGCAAGCGCCCTCGATCAGTTCATCTTGTGAATTCACCAATATTTATCAAGCAGAGGATAAGAGCTTCGTCCGATCGACTCCACTGGACGCTGCCATTATTCGACCACTCGATCGAAGAATAACGTTCATAAAAATATTGTCCGGCATAACATTTCCAAAAACTTTTTTTATAGATTATCTGAACTATCTGAAAATCCCGGAGTTCAAGAACCCTGTTTCTGATTGGAGCGTGTCTGTTACGAAATCTTCAGGTGCTATACACTTTAAGAATGACTGACACTGAAATACTCCTATTGTTTTTTGTTTGTTTTCCATATTGCCTTGTTACAAAATTAATATATGTTACAAAATATAGATTCTACAAACGAATCTATTTACAATAGCTTCGTTATATTTCCTTTAGCTTGGCTACATTTTATACAAATTCTGTTTTCTACTAATAGTCATCTGCTTTGTACAAAAGTATAATGATGTACATTATACATTAATTGACTGAGTTTATTAAAAGTGATGGGGCTCACCTTGTTAATCATAAAGTTAAAACTAACTTACATCTAACAATAAAAACTTAAACTAAATTCTTACGACAGTCTGTTGCCATCGATGCGGGAAGGGTGGTGGGGGCATAGTGTTAAACACTGGGTTTGTCAGGTGCTGCAACGACTCAATGAGTGTGGATGAACTCACCCACCGACGGCTACTACGGCTCTCTCGAGAGGTATGTCTGACCACTTTTCGCATGATCCCATTCTGAAATTGTTGGAGACTTTTAGCTGTATTGCCAGTCAAGTGAGTGTATATATCCTGATGTGTTTTTTTCCCCATATCTCTCAAAATAATAAAAATAGGATAAGGAATAAATAAAAAGGATACGAGTCAAAAAACTTGATGTGTCTCCGACGGATGAACTCACCCACCGATGGCACATCAGCATTGGGTGAAGGTCGGACCACTTTTCTCATGATCCCATTCTGGAATCTATATATATATAAAATTTTTTTTTAAAGATTAGCTGTTACTACTACCAACTCTTATCTTCACAACATCATTCAAGAAACTTATTCGAATTTTTCTGTGAATTTTGGCCAGGTTTTTCAGACCAGAGGCCACTGTGTTTCCCCAACATGGTGAGAATGCACTAAACAGAGAAACAAATCGTTTATTATTATGATTATTTCCGTGTTAAATTGATAATGGTGAACCCAAATGAAAACTGTTTTTTTTTTAAATATTTTCCTTCCGGAGCACCCATAAGCACAAACCTTTGTAGTTCGTTTTCAACACCACAACTGTATGTCTATTTTTCCTTCTGTTCAGGCCTTTTTGAATATTCATTTTGGAAACGTAAGGGAATGAAAGTAGAATGAAGTTCCCATTCGATTTAGGCAAGAAATTTAAACTTGAGCCACCTCCATGGCACATGGTGCAAGTGTCACTAATTTATTACTTAATGGGAGAACTAACGTATATCTATCTATTTGGAGTAGGCTATCAAATTAAAGAGCTTTTCTTTGTGATTAGTATTTTTGTCTTTTTTGAAACTCACAAAATTAAAACTGACAATGTAATCCTATGTTTTAGGGCTTCAATGGACTTCAATTTTTAATATATCATTACAACGCTCATCATAATTTTGTTCACATTTTTTCTGCCAAGATTTTATGCTCAAGGATGATATTCAAATTAAAGATTTGGACGTCCTGGAGTAATAAGATCTGTCACATTTAATATCCTCAAAAAGTCATTAAATCTTTTCACAGTGTTAACGAAACCCTTCATCATGTGATGCATCATACTTGACTTGAATTTTTCCTTCAACAGAGGTCGTATCAGTTAGCTAATATACTTCGAACCTAAGTGATCAAATACACATTAACTGGGGCCCTTGACGTAACTTTATCTCGAATAATTGTTCGTCTGATCGGTCTTTCCCTTCCTCATCAGATACGCGATTGCACGCGAATCCTCTGGCTAGAAGTGCTTCTTGGGATACGATGAGCGCTATCTTTGTGCAACGTATCTTGCCAATCTCGGCCGAAAGTATCGTGATCCTGGAATCTTCCAGATCCCAAACGACGCAACGTCGAGATCTAGCGAGATACAGACGCTGGAGAATTCAGAGCAGCTGAGATCTACTGTGATTCCTAGGCAAGGAAGAAAGTAGTCTAGGTATTAGCATGCGTTCGTGGCTCCAGTTGTGGGCTTCCAGCAGCAATTTGGCATTCAAACTTTCTGTCGCTGGTGGTCGGCTTAAGCCCCGAGGAACGGATGAAAGTCTTGAATTTATAATCAGGTGAACAGATGGCGTTTCATTCCCAGAATGCATCGATACAATCATTTCCCACGGAGATTATGGCCAACGGAAGATTTCCCCGACCAAACTGCAACGTTCCCTCAAAGCCTCCATCTTCAGGATGTTTCATGAAGTTTTAGACAAATCACTTCTTATCCGCCATCTTCTTCTAGGGTGCAAAACTATAATCAACTCGTACATCCTTTCGACGTAACGCAATCTCACGCCTTACTATAAACATTTCAATGCTGTAACGTTTGACCGTATGTTTTAAAGTGCGACCTCCTGAATTTTACTGTATTTTTCCATATCGTTGTTCAATACGTACTTTCTAATTTCCTATTTAGAAATATTATTTACAATATTTATCCTTCAAAGGAGGATTTTATGACATAACGCATATTGAGGTGCAAAAGTTGTTGATTTGTAAATACGTGGCAATTTGTATAGACTTGTTTTATTTATTACTATTGATACAGTTCTTACAATAACGTGTTCTATTTTATTCGAAATGCCAGAAGAGTTATCTTCCTCAGGTCTGTCACGGGTGGAGAAACTAACGGTTCGCAAGAACTATGGGACGTCTCACTCTTACAGAAGATGACCCGAGCCGTGGTCCAAACCTCACGTCTGTCATCTGCTATCTGTACTGCGTGAGCCCTCAGGGTCTCGACCACCGGCACGTAGCTCCTCCTGCCAGCGACCGTTGTCCTACGTACTACGTATTAGTCTTAGTGCTCACTAGTCGCATTCCTTCCTACGCTCTGTGTCATGTGAACCGGGACTCTTCCGGGTCTATGGTAATACGGGAGGTCAACTCGGAGGTGTCGTTCTTTTTAACGTTTGGACTCATTCCTACGCACCAACCGGAACAGGATGCATGACACATATTATTATTGGGATAAATAAGGATAGAGATATCCTGGAGGAAAGGACTAGTGAACTTACAAGCCAGCCAAGAGAATGTTCCGGTTTAAAATCTACTTTACTTAAACTTCATCTGTCTTGACTTTAGCTAGTAATTATTAATGTGGAATTACAGACTATTTTTAAATGCGTGATTTCAATAGAACGAAACAGTGCATGCCTGCTCACAGAATTTTTACTACACAAGATATAATGTATTCATAAAAACGTAATTTATGTTTGGATTTACTCAAAATATGACCAAAAACCTATGACTGTATAAACGTAAGCTGCTCATCACTTCAGGTCATATATATTGAGCAATTTTAGTCCATGCTTAAAAAATCGTTTTCCTTTTTATAATAAATAAATTCCATCTTGCGTAGTTGCTACCAGGGGTGGAGGATGGCAATTAGATTGTTGACAGCGATTGTGTTATGAATAAAAAAAAAAAAAAAATAAATGAGCAGGCCTTTTATTCGCAGAAACCTGTCTCTTTTAAGTTTTGTTCTCATTTGGAATCACACTTTAGAAGCTAACACTGATCTCTCTCCCTCTCTCTCTCCCTCTCTCTCTCTCTCTCTCCCTCTCTCCCTCTCTCACCTACACTGGCGTTCGCAGCTTTACTCTGACCATGGATTTCTTATTTAACTACCTCTACACCTCTTTATCTCTCACCCGCTAGATCTAGTCTCGGTTATGACGGCCTTCACAACTCTCCCAGAAAAATTCAGCACCTTCAACCCACTAGATCAAATAGCCCATGCAGACGACGTCTTCTGGGGCCCTACAAAATGTACCCAGTAGCGGCTCTCCCTGCAGTCCAGTCTGCCTCATGTAAACTACCTTTAACTAGCCTGTACCTCTTTTACTAAGCATAGAACACTGTCAGGGTGCACCTTCTAAGAGACCTCCCTCGTGGTGGGCGTACCTGACAAGAGTGAATGGATATAATAAAGAAGAAATGATCCCCTTTGACTTGCTTTTGATGCCTTTGAATGCTGGCAAGCAACCGTTTAAAGCTCAACCCTGTAAATACATACTCCTCTGCGGGATACATCATACATATAATGAAGGGATACTCCTATGGGCTTCAAGAGATCATGAATATTTATCTCTAGAGAGGTCAATTGTTAGAAACCACCCACTTTTTATACTACTTCCAAATTCGAAGCATATGGTGGATGTGTTCTATGGTGGGTGTTTTCAACAGTTTCTAGCATCGAACGGATCAATGTTATGCAGAAGGTTTCACGATCCCTAACCGAACTTTTATATACAGACAAACATCAAACATAGCAGTAAAACCTCTCGAAAAACACCATTCCCGAGATCTCCAAGGATCAGGTATTCACTTTCTTTTCCCTCCGGACGAGAGTCGAAGATCGAAAGAGATTGCTGTTGGAACACTGAAACCGAATCCGATCCCGCGGACAGATAATGGCGGGCAAGATGACACATCTAACTAACAAATGCAGCCGCCCTGAAAGAGAGAGATTGCCGTTCTTCGTGTGATATCTCATGCTAATGTCGAGTCGATTATTCTTTGATCAGCTAGGACTGTACTCTCGGGTTACTGCCCATCGTTGAAGTTACAAAAAGGGTAGATGACTAAAGTACATTCGTCTGAAATATATGTAAAATAAATAATATAATGTAAGCAAATTGAAAAAAAACCAGACAATTCCTTTTTCTATGTACCCAAAGTGAACCTCTAAGAATTTCCCACTAAGAATTGGAGACCCACCCCTATATTAAAAGATAAACGGATAACCACTCCGTTCGTTCCGAAGTGGGCCTATCACGACGACCTATTCGATACCTTTGGACCGCCACCCCTAAATTTAAAGATATAAGATTAAAAAGAAATTAGGAGATCGGTAACAACCCAGTGATGATAAACCCACCCAAATCCTTTACACTCTAATCACACCAAAATTCAATTCAGGCAGAGCTTAAGTAATTTATAATAAAAAATGTCCAATCAGATTGCATGAGTACTTTGCCACATTTTTTTTTTAGTATTATAAATTTCAATTTGATATTCTCTCATTTCCAAAATAATGTGTTTTTTCTATAAAGTATTGATATTTTTAAAGGACGAAACTTCGATCAATGGTAAAAAAAACTGCGAAATACCATTAACAATTTATCGACTAGTCGTTTAGTTATGAAAAATGTTTTCATTATTTTAGTTAATGTAAACGTTTATTTTCAACTTACATATTGTGTATCCTGATGAATAAAATGTAGTAGATTCCCTAGCCAGGAAAATCACAAAAAATGGTTGGTACGCACTTCTTATATTAGCATATGGTACTGTAATTTAATTTGTGATAATTCTAGGTTGTTTGTACTATAGTGTTTTAAAGGGATTTCATTTATTAGCATGTAACAGTTACGCTATTAGTGATACAAGGTTTTTATATGTGAGCCTTAGGCTCGCTTTTAGGAGGGGTAGGTCACGACAGGTCGTCAGTCTGAAATTGGAGCTGGAAGAGGTCAGGGAAAAACACCAGCTGTTTGTTGTATGGAACATATTATTGTAATATATTATAGTATACTATATACTATAGACCGTTAGTGCTATAGTATGATATCATAGCGGTATTTTTAAACCTGAACATGAGAACATAGCTTCAAAAAAAAAAAAATTATTTTGAGGAAGCTTGTATAATATTTCATAAATAATAAAAGTGGTTCCTACCAGCACCAAATTGCCTAAAGGAAATTCTTTTAAGTTTAAAAGGGCAGCCATTCCCTTCTATTAGGTAGACTGGAAAGTAATGTCGTTTTTTTTTACATTAAATTCAAACAGATAAATTTTTAACAAGTTTTTGTTTTTCATCAATGATGTAATCACCCTCGTTATCAGCAACCTTTTTCCATCTAGTGTGCAAATTTTCAATGTCTGATCGATCTGAAGATGGCATTTTTGACATCATCCTAATTTTGAAATTTTTTGCCACTCAGAAAATTAGACGCAGTGGGGTCTTGCATTATCGTGTTGTAGAATAACGCCTTTTTTTATTGACAGTCGCTGGGCAATTTTCAATTAAATATTTATTTACTCGATCCAATTGTTCACTGTAAAGATCTGCATTCACAGTTTTTCCAGGTATCAGCAATGAACGACCCCGCGAATACTCCACCAAGCACACAAAGGCGCCTTTTTGGAGTGTAAACCTTCGCTTATCTGTACTTCGTGCCGATTCATGCGGAGAGAGATTTTTCCATCGGATTTCCATGAATTCCGATCGCTAAAGATTTGAAAATTCGGATGATGTCCAAAATGCCATCTCCAGATATTTTGTACAAAAACCAAAAATTTTCACACTAGGCTGCTGATAACGAGGGTGATTACATCATTGATTAAAAACAAAAACTTGTTAAAAATTTATCTGTTTGAATTTAATGTAAAAAAAAAGAAAAGAGATTACTTTCCGGTCCCCCTATTGTTTTACCATAAATTGGTTAACATACAAGGAAATTAGTTGAGTTTTGGGGTGGGTATTGTACTTTTTACTCCCTCAAGTGAAGCAGTTTTCACGAGAGAAGGAGTCCCGTGTTTCCATTTCGTTCTAGTTGATAAGTGTTGAGCAAGGGCCGGAGTGAACAGTCGCACGGTGTGACAGTGCTGTTGCCCTCCGTTCTAATTCCCATGTTTATCGGGGGTTTGCCAACAGCTGATTGCTTCCTCGGAGTCCGGTCTTGGCAATCGGTGACCGCCGAGTCCCCACAGAGCAGCGGTCGGTCTATTGTTTCTCCATCCGGTCCTTTCTCAATAGCACAGGATCTTCTAAGGCGAAAGTTATCTTTTGCGGAGTAAATGAGCGATTTCAGAACACACCAATCACCTAACTTAACAGAAACCAAAACTGAACTCTCGGCACCGACGAAGAAGGTTGTATGTAAGTTCTAGAACTGGTCATGAGTTTTGTTATGACGTATATCAAGAAGTATGAAAAAAAAAAAGAAGCTATCCTAATACAAAAACAATGTAAGATTTACAGAGTTATATACGATCAAGTACTTAGACCGAAAATTCGAAAATATGAAAACCACAATCTCAATGTACTCGAAAACTCGTCAATGTACTATTTTGATCTCTCAAAAAAATACATCAAACAAAGATTTAAACATTGCTTATCTTATTTTTGTCATAGTTCTGATGTCCTTTACAAGAGCAATGTAAATACTTATTTACGATCCAGTACTTAGACCGAAAAATGAATATATCACAATCGCATTGTACTCGAAAACTCGTCAATGTACTATTTCATTTCTCAAATAATACCTCAGACAAAGATTTAAACATTGCATATCTCATTTTTGTAACAGTTCTGATGTCCCTTACAAGACCAATGTAAGCTTTATTTACGATCCAGTACTACGACCGAAAAGTCGAATATATCGAAATCAAAATCCCAATCTACTCGAAAACTCTTCATTAGTATATAACACTTATGATGTCCTTTACAACGGTGCCTTGGGAATGTTTCTTCTTCACACGATAAGCTATTTTTTTAAAGTTACAATTGTTTGTTTTTTTCAAATTTTCGTTCTTTCTAATTTTTGCTTTAACATTAATATTACTCAAAATAAACTGATCCGCCAAAGGGTGAAATTGGCCATTCCTTTCGTTCACTGAGCACATTACCAGTTATACAAAAGTTCAAAACATAATTTCTTAAATAAATATTGTTGTAGTCTTCTTGTAACTGGGGATTTTTAACTAATAAAAATATCTACTTGATAGAAATATTCTCACTAAATAAGTTTTTAGAAATATTTAACATAGGATTAGTCCACGGAGCGAGTATCAATATATTCTTTTTAACGGTGACAAAGTTTGTTTTTGGAAAAAATAAAATAATTTTTGGCATGCAAAAAATATAAAATGAAGAGAAATAAGGAAGCTGGAACAGAAAAAATAACAACTATTTTTAAAATTCTTTTCATTATATTCTTATTTACTGACTTGCTACAGAAAAAAAAAATAATACAAATAACATAAAAAACATTTTGGAGAAAAGTAAAAGAAAAATACGAAGTAACCTAGGCAAAGGAAACCGTATGGTTGACTGTAATATCCATCAGGGCCGTTATTTAATCGAGATATGCAATTGGATTGAGCGGTAATAATGTCGTGTAATACATTTTAAACTTTATGTACATACATTTACAGACAACTGGTATTATGTAGCAGATGTATCCTGTAGTGATCTATTACAAATAGCACTTGGCGTACCCCAAGGCTCCATTCCTTGTCCGTACTGTGTTACTCCTACACTTCCCGCACCACATGCCTCACGGACAGGAATACATAATGCATGGAATGTACCGGGCAAGTGGACCGGAGGGAAGTGTTTATACTGTCTGTTGCGAAACAGGTAGAATATATCACTGTTGCTAAATTCAATATGTTATCGGACTTTATAGTATGGTCTGTGGGTATATTTACATTTCGATAGAGAGATCAGTAAATGACCTATGTAAGCATACATACAGCAGTATGTACATGTATCACATATATTATGCATTGTTACATTAACCCCTCTTGTCTGCTCTTATTTAATTTTATAAATTTAATTTTTTTGAAATTAACTAACTTTTTTAATTTTACTAATTAATTTATTATAATGTAATTTATTTTTAACTTTACTAATTACCTTCGTCGTTAGCTTTGTCTAGGAATATGCCCCTTGAGTGAAGAGTTGATTTGAATTTATTTTTTATTATGGGTAATACAGAAGTGGTTGCAAAAATAATATCCAATAATAAATAGGAAATTAAGGGAAGCTTTATTAGGAACTGCATTAATTATTACTATTTATTGCATACTTATAAATTTGAATTTTTTAAAAAATAAATTTATCAATGTAACTAGTTTAGAATCACAAAGTGACCCGTATTGTTGTTGAATATTCATAATTAGAATAAAATTTTGACCTCACTCAATCTTGACCAGTGGTGGTTGTCGTTCTTGAAAGCGTCTTCTGGTGAAGAGATCTTCGAAAGCAGAAAAACGTCAGGTGTTGATTCGGCTGGAGCTGAAGTCGGAAGAACCACCCTTTCCTCGTTTAACCTTGTCACACTCCGTTCTCGAATTTCATTGGTGGTTCCTTCTACCTCCGTGTGGTGTGGTTAAAATTATTGTTGGACATGGTTTTATGGGACTTATCGAATCCTGTTGGTTAGTCCGGTCATAAACGCAACTTTTATTTGTCTTAATTCACTTGATTCTGAACACATAACAAATCTGAACTCTACTAGATGTCACTGTTACAAAGATACAATTGTTTTTGTTTTTTTATATTTTCATTCTTTCTAATTTTTGCTTTAACATTAATCTTACTCGAAATACTCTGATCCGCCGAAGGGTGAAATTAGCCATTCCTTTCGTTCACTCACCACATTACCAGTTGTACAAAAGTACAAAATATAATATCTTAATTAATGATTGTTGTAGGTTTTTAGTAACTGGGGATTCTAGGGACTAGAGCTGAAGTCGGAAGACCACCTTCCTCGTTTACCCTTGTCGTCACCTCCCGTTCTTGAATTTCATTGGTAGTTCCTTCTACCTCCGTATGGTGCGGTTAAAATTATTGTTGAACATTGTTTTTTACGACCTATCGAATCGTATCTATTGAGGTCACCATTCCAGGTACCTTTTTTCTTTGTCCTTCTGAATATTGCCTTTCATAAACGCGACTTTTATGAGTCTTGATTCACTTGATTCTAAACACTAAACCAATCTGAACACAACTTGATTTTACTTTTCTGGGTTTTAATTGTTCCTTGACTATTTAATACTTACAATTCGATTTTCATAGATATCATGGTATGTTAGGTGTAAATTTCTCATTTTGTCGTTATCAGTAATCCAATTTTGGTAAAATAAAAAAATACCTTTTGGCGCAAAGAAACCTTTTATCTTACGAACCCCCCACCCAAAAAAAAAAAAAATCTGTTGGCGACACTGCTGACAGAGATCCCTGAGAAGTGGCATCAACAGCTGCTCCGATTCCGTGACCCGGTTCTGTGACCTTGTGTCCATTGTCTGATATGGCTGTCATTAGCGGTCGTCCATTACAGGCTCCAGGGTCCATGACATCTGGACGGTCGGCTTCATCTTGACACCGAAAGACGTCAATAAAGAGGCCCATTGCATTAGCTCTTGAGGAATTAATGGACATTGACGAATTCTCAACGCTTAAGTAGAGTTCCGGCCCAGAGCATGATGGGTACCTACTCAAATTTGGCCTGGAAGGTCGTAGGGACCGTTCATCTGTCCAGTATAAAACACAACGTAAATTGTCAATTGACAGGCTGGTTTCCTGACAGGTTTCGTGAACGTCCAATACTTTCTGGTCGGGTTTGATGGAGGAACTTCAGTGATTGATATATTGTTCAGAACTTTTTTAGAAAAAAATGAAAATGATTTTACGAAACGAAATTTCAATATGGCTGATTCCTGTGTCTCACGTTGCCTTTTAAAAGAGTGGTGCAGGGCTGTAACTAATACCCATGAACCTTTAAATTCTGAAAAGAAAACACTAAAAGTAATCATTTTATTAGTCAGGACGCGATGATCTTTAATTCGAAGGTCAAAATAATGTGACAGAAAAATACATATTTTTTTTCACTATAATTAATTTATAAATGTCAAGGAGCTGGTATTATTTGTATAGCTCGTGGATTGTCGGATCAAATAGAACTCCGTATGACAGAACCTTCTTGAAATTTAATATGCATGAAATGAACTGTGAGTTTGAAAAATGACAGATACTAATATGCATGGATACAACTGAAGTCAAGGCACGAAAATTGGTAACCGATCGAACCAAACCTTTTTCAGCTCTGATAATTTCTTACTAATCTCTACGAATATTTCACCAGGTAACAATACGTTTTCGTTCCGAAAGTCAAACTAACACCCCACATGACACAACAGAAAGTCTGACGTATGGCTAATTCTAAAGATCAGTCTACTGTGAGATCGGTAATCCGTTGTCCCTGCTGTCACCTTCTTCTTCAGACAGGTTCTTCTTAGGCGTCATCCTAGTTGCTAGATGAAGACTCCTTGAATGAGAAGATTCACTCGCAAGATGCCATGGGATTTGACTTAGCAAGGCGGGAACGACCTATCCGAATTAATTGCGTTGCAATCTTGTTAGTACAAACACTCCAGTGAGCATAAATTTTCTTGTTTGTTTTCCAACTATTGGCTTTCCTGGATTATTTTTCTCCAAAACAAAGATTCTTAACAGCTACAGTTTCTCCGAGAAAGTCCGAAGAAAATGCCTCATATGTAAGTACCCATGAGGCTCAGAAACATTTAAATTCAACAACCAGTTTTTTATTAAAATGATGAGCTCTGTTTTCCAAAGAAATAAACCTTCCATCTCGACAAAAGAGTGACACGGAACCCACACATGAGGCTAAAAATACAAGAACTAAACAGACGCATTGGACAACTGTACAGACTACTTCAAAGGACTTCTCCATCTCTCAATAGAAAATAAATTACTTATTTACAAAGTTATACTTCACCCAATCTGGACATACGGAATAGAGCTACGGGGACGAAAAATCAAAACTCCTGAGGACAATAGTAAATGCCCCTTATTACGTCAGCAACAAAGCCCTTCATAATGATCTTAATATACCTTACATTCTTGAACTCATCCCTTCCAAGATCATGAAATTCCATGGTAAGCTATCCAACCACCCTAATCCCCTAGCACAGTCATTGCACTGCACCACTCATCCCTACAACCACTCCTCGGAGACTAAAACGGCAGTGGCCTCGTGACGAGGTGGTTACGATACAGTGGGAGTCCTGGCAATGGCCAGTTTCCCTAATCATGTCCTGAGCGTCTATGCTTCCCAGCACTCCGCTTCCTCGTTCGCACGTGAGGGTGGTGACAACCATGTGGACTTTGGGGGTCTCTGGGCTATTTGTAAATAGTGTATGAATGAACGAGTGAATGAAAATAGAAAATATGGTGAATGATATCATTTATCTCAATTACTTATTGCCCAATGAGCAGATTGTAATTTTATCATAATAAAGTTCTATAATAATTATTAAAAGCACGACACTTCTAATCAACTTTTTAGTCAGGTAGTTTCTAAAATAAGCGATGAAATTCCCTGAAAATTTATAGCAACGAAAGGCAAAGCTAAACGTAATATATTACCGCTGTTATTGATAATATGAATCAGTTAGAAAGTCCTCGAACTGATAGTATGGTTAATAAATCCAAATCTGAGGTGCGTTTCCTGTAATTCTACCGTAGAAGCTTCCTGACCTCTCCTGCGACCCCCATCATTTCTGGAGCAGCTTATACCGGTCTTATGTTCCCATATCGGACTTTCCCGAAGGAGCGGGCGATCGCTCACTTCTGCCCCGGCAAATGAGCTCACCGCGAACCGAAATACCATGTTACGTGTTATTAAGCAGGGACCGTAGAGATCCATAAACACAGACCTCTCACTCACCAGGCGACATCGTCTGTCAAAGTGAAGGATTAAACTTTGCTTTTCCAGCTTAATTGCTTGGCTTCGGGGCGATAATAATCTTTAAAAAAAAAAGTGATTAATTTCTCTACATCGTTTAAAAAAAAACCACCTTCGGCGCAGTCATCATGGACGAGGTTCAGCAATTAAGATGCTGCCCGAGAAAGTTGAGTGGGCGGGCAAGTTCACCGCAGCTAAAACTTTAAAACTTACTTTTTAAATTCCCTTTAAAACCTTAAAAACTTTAAAAACAATTTTCGATGAGCTCGATTATTATAAATAAATAAAATCGGGCTAGATATTGGTGAGAGCCTAATCAAAAAAAGATTCATTCATATATGTTGGTAGCCCCCCCCCCCGACTATACTTTAAAAAGCCCTGAAATTTTAAAGAGCGAACCCTAAGACTAGGAAAAGCGGACATTACTTTTCAACCTACTCATTCCAAATCATCGCGTATGGTTGAAAGTAATCTTGAAAGACTTTTAAAGGTAATGACCTTAATTATTAATAACAACAACTTTATTATGATAAAATTACAATCTGCCTCATTGGGCAATAAGTGATTGTGATAAATGTTTTCATTCATACCATATTTACAATTTTCATTCATTCAGTATTGACAAACAGCCTAGAGACCTCCCAAATCCACATGGTTGTCACCTCCCTCGCATGCGAAAGAGAAAGCGGAGTCTAGGCAAGTCCCCCATACTCCTTCATCAGTCGTGTCACTAGATAAGAGGCTGACCAAGAGCGCAAGAGCCACATACGCTCAGGACATGATTGGAAAAACTGACCATTGCCAGGACTCCCACTGTCATCTATTTCAGGTCACGAGGCCACTGCCGTTTTAGCCTCCGAGGAGGATAATAGGGATTACTATAGAATTTCATGAACTTGGAAGGGTTGAGTTCATGAATGTAATATATATTTAGATCGTTATGAAGGGTTTTGTTGCTGATGTAATAAGGGGCATTTACTATTGTTCTCAGGACTTTTGATTGAAATGATTGGATACGCTTGATGTCCTCCATAGCTCTATTCCGTATGTCCAGATTGATTTAAGTATAACTTTGTAGATTAGTAATTTATTTTCTATTGAGAGATAGGATGTCCTTTGAAGTAGTCTGTACAGTTGTCCAAAGCGTCTGTTTAGTTCTTGTATTTTTAGCCTCGTATGTGGGTTCCAGGCCAGCCGTTTGTCGAGATGGAAGCCTAAGTACCGAATGGCATTAATACTGATCGTGAAGGGTCCGCTTTAGGGTCACTTGTGGACTCTTGCGATGTATTTTTGTTTTAAATCGACATTAAGAGGTCCCTCCCTACTTTACTACTTCGTCAGTAAAAGAATATTCGATTTAAAATTGTATATTTTACTATGATACTAAGTAATCTTGGAACTAGACTAGAACCCCATAACAATAATAACTGTTTTTATTCTGAAGGCAGGGGCATCTGTTAATTGTGTACGAAGACAAAGACTACCTCACTTCCTTACCGTCCGGCATAGTGTATGCGCGTCATGGTGCGCACGTCAGCTGTTTGTCATGCGCGATGTCCAAGCATGCGCTGCGATCAGCAGCGTCTTCCTCCTCGTTAGTAATTGTCCTGAGATTGTCACTCGTTCCTATTACACTTATCACCTAATGTGATCGTCCTAATAGCTACAAGTGACAAGTATAATGTGAATACATATATACATAGATACTATATATTAAAGTATCTTAATATATCCCAATGTATATAAATATACCGTTACCTACCTCGTTTCTTTATGAGTATGCAGGACATTAATTAGTTCAATGTACCAGCCAGCTACTAGGTTATTTTTATTTATAACAGGTCACGAGCCCACTGCCGCTTTAGTCTTTTAGGAGGATTATAGGGATGAGTGGCGCAGTGTAATGACTGTGCTAGGGGATCAGGGTGGTTGGATAGGTTACTATGGAATTTCATGAACTGAGTTCTAGAATGTAAGGTATATTCAGATCGTTATGAAGGGTTTTGTTGCTGATGTAATAAGGGGCGTTTACTATTGTTCCCAGGACTTTTGATTGAAAGGATTGGATGCGCTTGATGTTCGACTGTTTTGCTGTCCCCTATAGCTCTATTCCGTATGTCCAGATACTTTTATTAGCAATAATAATTGAAGGGGACCACCACTATATTTATAGTGGAAATAATTTACTTTTATAGTTGACTAGTCAATACAACAATCCAATGAATACAACAATATCAAAAGAAATTAGGGATTGTTAATATTATCAAAAGTCAATTCACTATAACATTTATTATACATAACTTATTAAAAATGGAATTGTTGATATAAACATAAACTCAATGAATAATTATATAAAATAATGTTATACTTTTATTGTTTTATTGTTATATTATACAACTGAATTAAATTGAGCTCGTTGTCCTCAATCTTTACTGCCCATTTAATTCTGAAGGAATTCATTCAACACTGATATGATGGTGATCAGTTTATTTTTCTACCAAACTTATAGAATTTCCATTTTACAGTTTGATTCGGTACTTTAATTGTTTTTCATTAGAAGTTGCTTGAGTAAGTGAGGTCTTCCATACAAATCCTTTTTTTTGTTGAGTTTGTAGTTGTTGTTTGTTGAGTTGAATCCTTGTTCATATGCCTTTAATATACTTCTTCCACGAATCACAATAACTTCTTATTATACCATTGACTTAACTTATAACTTCTTGATACTTATAAAATGAAATAACCTTTCAACACTGAGACAGGAGCCAGCCTCCTTCACTCGGGGATAGACTTAAACTAATGCCTTCTACTACTCACCATGATATCTTCAGAGCTTCTTATCGTCATTCTATAGGCCTCAAAGAAGGAAGGAGGACATCTCCATTCCTGGATTTGATTGGCCGGAACTGTGTGTGCGTGAGCGCGGGTGGTCCTTGGAAGCTGTCGCGGCGTTGGTGAAACAGCTGAGTCGTCCGCGTCACTCTCACCAGCGTCTTCTGAGAGCCTCCAGTCAGCTGACCGGGAAACGGTATCCTCATTTATCTCTATTGCAGGAAATTAAACATGATGAGCTAAGATTACCAAAGGTAGTTTTAGTTAGTATTTAATTACATGGATTTTGGTAAACAAAAAATCTAGGACGTCTCCAAAAAAAAAATGTATAATGTAGGGAAAATTTCTAAATAATGCATTTTTATACGGATACATGTAATTTTATTTTACCTATTTTACCTTCAGGCCAATTTAATTTTTATTTTCCAAGTTTATAAAATTCCATAGTAACCTATCCTACCGCCCTAATCCCCTAGAACAGGCATTGCACTGCACCACTCATCCCTATAATCATCCTCGGAGACTAAAGCGGCAGTGGCCTCGTTACCTGCTATATATAAGTGACAGTGGGAGTCCTGAGAAAGCCTAGTTTCTCCAATCATGTCCTGAGCTGGAGGTCGCTGGGCTGTTTGTAAATACTGTATGAATGAGCGAGCGAATGAAAATTGTAAATATGGTATGAATGAGATCATTTTCACAATTACTTATTTTTCAATGAGGCAGATTGTAATTTTATCATATTAAAGTTGTTAAAAAAAATGTATTAGTCTATTAAATAACTGGCAAATAAATGGCGAGACCGAGAATGAACTGGCTTGGCCACTCCTCGACATAGGGGGACTCCCATAGATGGAGGATGGTCAGGGCCCTCGTGATGACCCCGCCGTGGTCCAAACATGGCAAGACCCAAAGCACGCTCTCACTGCGGACACCGCCACGGATCGTGGTCTCCACTTCGCCAACTCAAAGGTCTGCGCTTAATTTATTGGTCGGATCCGTTATTTGCATAAGGGATAGTGATTGTCGATATCATTGTGTGCTGATTATCAGCTATCAGCTATCAGCCCTATCGGCCCACATCTTAGAATACAATTGCATGTTATCCGAAAAAAATGGTGGCGCTTTCGTCTAGTGTTCAATATTCATCCAGATACCATCCTCCCCTTCCGTTAATTCCCTTCGGGTTGTGTAGTCGTAAGTTTACCATGTCGTCCTTGAAAGGGCAGTTATATAATACTTGTTATGTGCCACAGTTGAGACTTATGGTCCCCTTTTTTTGTCTTTTAACCATTCTCCTAACCCTAACCCCTAATCCTTTGGGATACCTGCTCCCTCACCCTGCTAGACACACTCGTCCCTAAACCTCCCACCCAGTATGTAGTTACATAACTCTTAATATTTGTATATACCAGTTTTTTGCTTGTACTTCATAATAAAGCTTTTCTTTTATAAGACTCTCCTCTACAAAGATAATTTAACTGGGCTTTGTCCTTCCAAAAAAAAATTGGGTAATTCAGATTTTGTATGGGATCACACTCTAATTTTTTCTTCTCGCCCTTGTGTCCTTCAATACTCCGAAAACAAAAATTTGTGAGCACATTTTTTTTGTTTTTCTTGAGTGAACTCTTGTAAATAGAATATAGTCGCATATGAATTAAAACTATGTTGCGGCCTAACAAAATATAACCTTACCAAACGTTCCAGAAACTACCATATAAAAATAAATTCGAGGATGTAGGCAAAAGAAACCGAACTATTTTTGTACAAAGTGATTTATTTAATTTTTGTTTTTTACGAAAATCTTTTGATCTCCTTCAAAGTACTTTCAATTGGATTCAATACACTTGTCCGATCTTTTATTCCACTGTTCGAAACATTTTTTTGAATTCCTCTTTTGAGATGCCAGTCGTTGTTGTCTATACATCTTTTACTTCCGCAAAACTCTTTCCTTTCGTATCTCTTTTCATTCGAGGGAACAAAAATAACTCACATGGGGGCTAGATCGGGTGAACAGGGAGGATGGGGTACAGTAGTCATACCATTTTCCATCGACAACAAAATCTTCACTTAAAATTCGCTGTACTGAACTTCATTCACTTCATATTTTTCGACAACTTCTTTCATTGGGAGTCGTCGATCTTCCAGGACGTCCAGAGCGAGGTTGATCATTAATTGACATTTCCTCCCTTTTAAAACGGGAAAATCACTCAAACACTTGAGTTTTTTTCCGAGCAACGACTTAAACGACAAATCAGCCAAGAATAAATTAATACAAACAGAACGGTACCTTCTCTAGTGACGGCACTTGGGATGCTGTCTGGTGGAAAATTGCTTTACATGGTCCTACCATCGAAGCCCGGTACTTCGAAAAACCCGCCTCATCCATCAGTTCGGTTTCTTTTGTGTACGCCCTAGTATTAACTACTGTAATATGAAAGTAAAGTTATTTTCAACAAATGTACTTACAGCTACACATGCGGTCTGAAAAGTTTCCGACCTCAACATGAAGATGACAATAAAATAAATAAAAGCTAAAATAAAAGTTTTTTTAGGTCGGAAACTATTCAGTCCACCCTCTATACCAGAGTGCCTGTCAACAAGTCAGCTGGCAGGGATAAACTACTTCTTCTGTATGGACAGTATCACGCTCTATAATTGAATCCTCTTCCACAAGTTTGCAAAACTGTGCGAAATTATCCTAGCAAAAACCTGATTGTTAGAGACCCTTTGTGGACATACTGCTGAACCTTCATATGAGGAAATTAGCATACAACACTCCCATAGCACACAGAGTTTAATTATCCACTATTTTATGATCATGGGCTGCACTAAAACTAAATTGGATATTGATTATTTGCCTTTTAAGTGCAGGATAAAGTTTTAAACGCTTACAATTATAATGCGAACGGCTAGGCAAGCACGGTTGCATAAGATTGCCAAAGATTAACGACTGGCTAACCATTATGCTGTGAAACACTTGGTCATCAATAACTTAAGGTCTGGAGAAAGGATCGCGCCCCATATATCACAGACCAGGAAGCCGAGCTGGTCCCAACAGTGCAAGGGTGCTCCACTTTCGGCTTGTGTAAATAGATTCAGGAGGCATTCATAGAGTTACTCTTGTGTGCGAACATTCCTATGACGATAAGTCTCCCACTTTCCAATATCTTCCTTCAGCTCTTCCTCTTCATTATCCTGAACACTTCTTTCGTACACGAAAAAAATCTGGAAAAAAACAACAACTCTATTATGATAATATAACAACCTGCCTCATTGGACAATAAGTAATTGAGATAAATGGTCTCATTCATACGATACACAGGTGGTGGCCGACCTCAACATGAAGATGATAATAAAATAAAATAAAAGCTTTGTTAGGTCGGAAACTTTTCAGACCGCCCTCGTATTTACGATTTTCATACTTGCTCATTCATACAGTATTTACAAACAGCCCAGATACTTCCTAAGTCCACATGGTTGTCACCACCCTCACATGCAAAAGAAGAAGCGGAGTCTTGGGAAGTCCCCCACGCTCCTTCATTAGGTGCGTCACCGGATAGGAGCCAGCGGAGGTCACCAAAAGCACGAGAACCACATGATTGGGACTCCCACTGTTACGCATTTATAGCAGGTCACGAGGCCACTGCCGTTTTAGTCTCCGAGGAGGATTATAGGGATGAGTGCTGGAGTGCAATGACTGTGCTAGGTGATTAAGGTGGTTGGATAGGCTACTATCCAATTTCACGAACTTGGAAGGGATGTGTTCAAGAATGTAAGGTATATTAAGGTCGTTATGAAGGGTTTTGTTGCTGACATAATAAGGGTCATTTACTATTGTTCTCAGGACTTTTGATAGAATGGATTGGATACGCTTTATGTTCGACTTTTTTCGCTGTCCCCCATAGCTCTATTCCGTATGTCCAGATTGACTTAAGTATAACTTTGTAGATTAGTAATATGATGACTCTTAATGAAAAGAATGTTTCGAAAATGGCTAATTTTTCGATAAAATTCAATCAAAGGATATGACTTTTTAAATTTCACTTCGACTCTGGGGTAGGAACATGTGCTTTAAAGATATTGTTTGATATGCCGCTCATGGTATGGTAGGTGGCGTGAGTGATTATGTCATTTGGAATCGTCTTACACATATGAAAAGATGTGTTTAAGTTTGCTAAACGGATGAATTTGTTGTGTTATTGGTTTGGGTCTGGGACAAATATAGTGATGTACGACGTTTCGGTATTAATTATGTCTTCATCAGGTGCTAGTATGAAATTTTTTAGTCGTGTTGACTTTTATAAACTAATAGGCTATAAAGGAATTTCCAACGTCATTTGAAGACAGGACGAAATAGCCTGGCAGATCCCACTCGTCAAGGAAGAGAGAATACTCGACACACCGCGACATGACCTCTGGCAAGGTTACTCTCCCTCGGGTTCGTGTACCAGCCGCTACATCTGACATACACCATCGCGAAGAAGAAGAGGGCCATTGTGAAGAGACAGACAAGGATGTACATTCACCGAAAGCAGGTTGAGTGGTCTACAGGCGTATCAATAGCACTTTCTACACAGCCTGTTCCATATAGTTGTAGTCTTCTGCCAGCCGTCGCCTGCGTCTTCTACAGCCTGACTTCGGCAGTCAAATGCTGCATCATGATGAATGTAGACAGCCAATTGTGGGGATTGAAATGACGCCCGATGACATCCGCTGGATATTATAAGCCTGATAGATCCGGAAGAGGAAGTGACACTGGTACTTTCAAAGCTATTCTGATGCCATAAAGCGAGGCTGGTCGAAAAAAATGAGATTTAATTTTTGCAGAGAAATGAAATTATCTAATAATTTTTTTTTGTTTTTTATGTTATCTATAATTACATCAAGGCATTTTCAGCAGTTTACATTTGTTTCTCATTAATATTTTCAGATTAAAATTGGCCAAAGCGTCTCTACAGTGACTATGAGTATAGTCCTGCGAACAAAATGTTATGTTTTATTAAAATGAAATTAATGGCACATCCAATAGAGAGATAATGCATATTGAAGTAGCCTAAGTTTCTGAATTTGGTTCATCGCCATGCATTTGCTCTCAGAAAACATCTTATGAAAACTTACGGATTGATTTTGCGTTGATAAAACGTTATTTTTTCGTGTGCTTTGACTTACCACTGCCGCACAATACATGTTATTCTTCCTGTTGTTAACAACAGGCCTAAACCTATGTTTCATAAATAGCTCCTTATTCCAAATACTTTAGTAATTTACTTTTAAAACTATAACTATACTAAGTGAACAACTATTTAAGGAAAATATTTATTGATAATTTGTTACGAAGAATCACGTATAAGTTGATGGTGCTAAACAATTCATGAATCTTCCAAGCATGCAATTTATGATATCTTTACCATGAAACAATTTCTATATAAAATCTTTTTTATTGTACTTTCATGGATAAAGAACTGATTTTCATACTTAAAAAAACAAATTGTTAAATGTATTGTAAAGAGTGTCCCAGAATTAACGCAAGATTTGAATTTGCCACCATTTGTGAAGTAAAGCGCTGGCAACCCTGAAAAAAAATAAACAATTTGACAGTTAAGGGTTAGTAAAAATGGATCGTTGAATGGATTATTAAACATCAACAAGTGAATGCTGATTTTTCGAGTAAAATTATCCTAAGCGATGAAGCACATTTTCATCTTGATGGCTTTGTTAATCGACAAAATTGTCGCATTTGGGGTTCTCCAAAAAACAATCGATGTTTAAAAAGAAATGCATCCACAACGTGTCACTGTTTGGTTTGGAGCCATCATTGGACCATACTTTTTTGAAAATGATTGACCAGCCTTAAAAGCAGTGACTGTTACTGGTGCTCGATATCGTGACATGATAACACAGTTCTTTGTGCCGAAATTGGATGATATTGATGTGGCCAATATGTGGTTACAACAAGATGGTGCCACATGCCATACAGTCCATGAAACAATTCAAATACTGCACGAGACATTTCCAGGTCGTGTACTCTCTCATTTCAGTTATCAGAATTGGGCCCCTAGATCGTGTGATTTAACACCTTTAGATTTATTTTTATGGGGCTATTTGAAGTCAAAGGTGTATGTCAACAAGCCCACATCCACCCGTGCATTAAAAGAGGCAATTCAACCACATTTATGCCATATGTTCATGGAAAATTTCGACAAAAGAGTGCGCATGTGCCAGCAATGTCGTGGAGGCCATTTGCCCGATGTGTTATTCCATAAATAACCCTATCCTATTTACTTTATAATTCAATAAAAAAATAACAACAAAAATACTAAACACTGTGTTTTCTATTTAAATGAAATCTTGCGTTAATTCTGGGACACCTTATATTTTCAAAAGAACTCTTATATTATATTTTAATCCGTACTTGCCTACTTACTACCTACTACTTACCTACTTAGCTGTAAATGTTAGATAACTTGACGTGATGAAACTGTTTAAACGATTACATGGCTACTTCAGGATCTGATATTTTCTGAAATTAAGGCTTTCATACGTTGCAAATATGTACAAATCTAGTGAAAATCAGGGACCGCATACATGGTGGCCTGAATGTTATCGACGTACAATCGAACAATCACAGCCATGTAGACACCCGGAGTACCTTCACCTCTCCTCTGCTGTGAGAAAGGGCTCCGAAATGAACTTGAACCCGAGGAGGGCCCTCCGATTACCCGTAGATAGCCAGAGGTTGCATCATAGAAGAACGATACCGTGCCTTCCACAGTTCGGGTCCGATCAGATCGGGCGGTGGCCCCCCCACACCAAATTACAGGTATCTGCTGCCAATCACTGTCGAAGGCCGTGTACAGATGGTACCACGGCTAACTGTGATGAAACAAACTAATATGTGGTCTGGATGTACCACTCTCTCAGATACACTGAGATTATGCCATTTATTTTAATTAATCATATTTTAACTAACTAGTAAGGTTGGCAAGAAAGAAATTTCGGTTTTTTAGTGTGAAATAAAACTCAATTTTTTCTTTACAAAAAATGAACTAAAATCAATCAAATATCTTCCATTCTGTTCGATGACCTTTTGCCAAAAAGGTAAAAAACTCAACCAAGTGCGATTTGAGGTCATTGCTATTACTGAAATTATTACCATTTAAGAAGTTTGTAAACTTGGAAATAAATGATAATCCGATGGTGCAAGGTCGGGGCTGTATGGGGGATGCGACATCACTTCCCAACCAAGCTCCAATAGTTTCGTACGTGTTGCTAAAGAATTCTAACCAAAGAATAACGAAACAAACAGTTTATTGCCCTTTATATATTCGCATTACCATTGAGAAAGGGGTACAGTTTGTAGATCGATAAACTTATTGTAAAGAAAAATCTACCGCTCTGAGGCGAAATCAACTGACCTCTATACGGAATAAGCCTCGACAATTCTTTTTGCAAAAATAGAAAATTAAATGTAATAAACCAAAAACTACTTCATCACGACACTTCTTACACTTACAGGGTATGCTACATCTTCGGAACTAATATTACCTTTCTTACGCTTATTATACCGGACTGGACATACATACGGAGCTATGGGGGACAGCAACAAAGTCGAACATCCTTTCAATCAAAAGTCCTGAGAACAATAGTAAATACCCCTTATTACGACAGCAACAAAACGCTTCATGACGATCTTAATATAACTTACATTCTTTAACTCATCCCTTCCAAGTTCATGAAATTCCATAATAACCTATCCAACCACCCTAATCCCCTAGCACAGTCATTGCACTGCGCCACTCATCCCTATAATCCTCCACGGAGACCAAAACGGCAGTGACTCTCCCGCTCTTGGTCAGCCTCCGCTAGCTCTTATCCAATGACGCGGCTGACGGACGAGCGTGGGGGACTTCCCAAGACTCCGCTTCCTCTTTCGCATGCCAGGGAGATGACAACCATGTAGACTTGGAAGGTCTCTGGACTGTTTCTAAATACTGTATGACTGAGCGAGGGAATGAAAATTGTAAATATGGTATGAATGAGAACATTTATCACAATTACTTATCGCCCAATAAGGCAGATTGCACTTTCATCATAATAAAGTTGTAGTTGTTAGTTCGCTCAAAATTATACCGGAAACCCTCAAATATTATTGGCAGATCGATTAAACCTCATTAAGATATACTTTTGATCATATCTCAATACTATTTCACACCTTTCTACTTCTTCTTTTACTAGTTTTAAATACAAATGTGGACTTTTTTGTGTAAAGAAGAACTAATGATCTTACATATTACAATAGACGCACCCAAGATATGTTAATCTAGGGCCCAAAGTACTTTCTTCATGACCTTCAATTCAATGCGTTGGCTATAATGACAAGACTTATTCATCCATCTACTTCGTCGGGACAAGTGTTTATGCAAATGAGATTGTTCTCAACTAAATGTTCCATGATGTGTTATGTGAGGGGAAAAAAAAACTATATGACCAATGTTATTAAAGGAACTACTTTTTGTCGAAGTAGTGTGTGTGAATTTCTTGAGGGGCACACAGTGCGACTCCGGCTCCAGCCTGTTGAATCTTGGATCAGCTCCCTCGGACGACCTTTGGTCAAGCACCACTTACCGGACTTTTACGCTAGTCGACCCGGAGGACTCTCACTCCTCCTGGAGATCGTGGATCTGTTATGTTCCTGTAGCTGTGTCCTAAGCAGTAAAAGTGGCCATTGTCTGCCGACTGGAATAAATGGGCGCACACACAACTGCAGGAGACTATTCCGGCACAACGGCACGACCCTCGTGGCTGCCGATAGTCCTTATCGTGAGGGTCATTCCCTGTAGAAAGTCGTCTAAATATTCCGCTATATTGAGGTCCAAGTGTCTCCGGGGGGGGGGGGGGGGGTTATTTGTACTTTCCGGGATAGTCGTTTACTCTTCACTGCCGAGTTGACAATCGATCCGATCCTGTAGAAGTCGTAAAGAGACTACCCAGTATAAGTAGTTTAAATGTGAAATAATATATTTCACAAAATCAATTTTCTGCTACATCGGCATAAGTTAATATTTTTAAAGCCCCAAAGATGGCCTTAACTGAAAACAATGTAACAAACATGTATATTACAATATGTATATCTTACTTATTAATTATAAACTTTTTTGTATATATTTGTCATTTTCTAGCTCATGTACGTTAAAAGCAGCCAAAAGGGCTTGTGTATTTTGAAAATGTGTGATGTATTCCCACTCACCCAACACAATCAAACTTTTAAGGAACGGCCAAAAACCAGTAATCCATCCTAAAATATGCGTTTTTGTTTTTTGGAAAGTAAGGCAACGTATTCATCATGAAACCTCTGGATTCGAATCCCGTAAAAGACATTGAATTTATCTTTCACTTCCAATTACATAAACCAGAAGTGGATGACTCCTTATATGGGTAGCCGGCCATTCCTTGCTTTCCTAGATGTGGTTCATAAGTGCCTTTAAGATCAGCAAAAAATCTTATTTTGTTAAAAGGTGCACTTTAGTACTTTCAAAACGCGAAATATCGTGATGTATTATTAGTTTCACTAATAACAAACAAAAACTTGTTCTGTTTATTTTTTTCACTTTTCCTTGTCACGCGCGAGACACAGCCCAGGTAGCCATGGTAACTTCCTTCTCTGCATTACAGTAGATCTTGACCGGCAGGAAATGCCTTGGCTCCTGTCAATTATTTTTGACGTGCCTTTTGAAGTATTATTCCTAGAATATATAAATGATTATATCTAAGGATGTAGTTTTTGAGATTGGAACACTGTCCTGGCACGACATTTCTGGAACGGGCGAGGTCTTCTAAGGTTTCTCCGTTCTCGCGATATTTAATTGCGTTCAAGACCGGATTTGATAGTTCAATACTCCTGTAGTCTCCATTACTTCCCTGAGAACAACAGTAAATGCATATTATTACGTCAGCAACAAAACCCTTCATAACGATCTTAATATACCCTACGTTCTTGAACTCATCCCTTCCGAGTTTCTGAAATTCCATAGTAACCTATTCAACAACCCTAATGCTCTAGGGCAGTCATTGCACTGCACCACTCATCCCTATAATCCTCCTCGGAGACTGAAACGGCAGTGGCCTCGTGACCTGCTATAAATCCTTGACAGTCCTGGCAATGGCCAGTTTCTATATCGGATAATAATAATAATAATAGTAGATATTTGTCGGAAGATGTAAAGGGGAATACATGAGAAAGCATTTAAAAACAAATCATTTCTTTTCATTACACACTTTCGCTTTATGTCTATGTTTCATTATGTAATTTCTCTTCTTGTCTTATTCACAGGTGAGTGACGGTACCCGTAGAAAGCTCATCAACAGTGGAGATTCCTCAGCGGGTCACCGCCGGCCGGTAGCCAACATCCTCCTCACGACTTGTACCGCTAAGTAGGGTCTCCGACACTTGTGCTCCGGAGGAAAGTGCCGCAAGAAGTACTTGTCCGTAGCCTGGAGGCTGACCCCTGCTGGGCTGGCAATCATCGGTAAGGTCCGCAGATCCCATCTTCCTCCCTGCGAGGTCCTCCGGTCGGTCCTGGGAGCCGACCGGATAATGCCCGAGTGCCGCCGGCGGGGAGTCGTAGGTCATGGTGCCAGAGGCGGTGGTTAGCGGAGGGTGCAATCTGGGGTTGAGATCCCAAAGATAGGGCGAAGGGGTGTCTGTTGTCTTGAGGCGCAAAGGTCTCCACCTTTGAGGAGTTTCACGGAAAATATTTTGCAACACCTTGAATATTGCAGTTTGAAGAGCATTGTCCATACACCATTTCAATATACAATTATCACTTGTTTGACATGCGACTGTTTTTAGCGATAAGATTTACGGTTGAACAGCTTGAACCAAAATTTAAGATTTAATTTCAAATTAAAAAAATCTACATCGTCAGTTAACTTAAATTCTGTATCAGGTTGCATTGCTTTGTAATTTCAGCCTTTTTTTCAAATGTAAATCGTTTTCTGAAACTTTTATAATTTATAGCAGTAAGTTTGTGACGTGTCGATCTACAACCGTCGCATTCAATAAAAGGAAACATTATAAGCGAATATATATTTTTGGGGATGGTTACATCCAATCATTAAAATTTATAACTATTTCATTTTGTAACGGCCATCTTTGTAGGGGAGAAAGTAATCTTTTTTAGGGTAGCTTGTTCTAATTTTGAGCTTAATTTTATTGTAAGTATTATCATTTGATTTAGCTAATGACTTTAGTTTATTTTAAATTGTCAGTGCTCGGACTGAATTCACTTTTACTGGTCAGATTTGTGTATCTCAATATCCACCGTAAATTATCTCGAACTCTGGTTCATAAAAGCATTTTTTCAATTCAAATCCTTTCGAAATTAAAGGTGGCTTTTTCTTTTGCAGAAGTTATAGTTATGATATTTCTATTTTAGTCCACATCAAATGTTTCCGCATTACCATTCCTCTTCCTGTATCCAAGACAGTACGGTATTGACGCTTCCATCTCGACAAAAGGCAAACGTAAAATCCACACACGAGGCTACAAAGACAAGAACTAAACAGAGGTTTTGAACAACTGTACAGACTACTTCGAAGGACATCCCATCTCTCAATAGAAAACAAATTACTAATCTGCAAAGTTATACCAAAGCCAATCTGGACATACGGACTGCCTATGGGAACAGCAAAAAAGTCGAACATTAAGCGTATCCAATCCTTTCAATCATAAGTCCTGAGAACAATAGTAAATGCCCCTTATTACATCAGCAACAAAACCCTTCATAACGATCTTTATATACCTTACATTCTTGAACTCATCCCTTCTAAGTTCATGAAATTCCATAGTAACCAATCCAACCATCCTAATCCCCTAATAGTCATTGTACTGCACCACTCATCCCTATAATCCTCCTCGGAGACTATAGTGGCAGTGGCCTCGAGACCTGCTATAATTACGTGATAGTGGGAGCCAGTTTCTCCAAACATGTCCTGAGCGTATGTGGCTCTCGCTCTCTTCGCCAGCCTCCACTGGCTTGTATCCGGTGACGAGGCTAATGGAGGCCCTTGGGGGACATTCTAAGACTCCGCTTTCTCTTTTACATGCGAGGGAGGTGACAACCATGTGGATTTGGTTGGTTGAAAATACTATATGAATGAGAACATTGAACACGATTACTTATTGCCCGATAACGCTGATTGTAATTTTATCATAATAAAGATTTGATTTGAAAAAAAATTCAGATCGGGCTGGAATCTAGCTCACACAGATTCTCCTTTGCGAGACCTAGTTCTCATTTCGCGGTGTAACCCAATCCATGGCTAGAAAGTTGTGGTCACATGTTTATCAGTCGTAAATAAGCGTATATTTTTGGTTATTCTCACTCGATGCCGTCTTGAGGTTTATCCCTAGTGTGTCCTGGACTGGATCTGCTTCGTGAAAGAAAATGAGTTTGCTTATGTATAAAATACTATTCTGGCAATAGAAAATGTAATATTCAAATATATTTTTTGTTTTTTTTAATTCTTTGGGGATGTCAGATTTTCTTTGTGTAGTTTGGTATTCAGTTCATACTCATATTTTTTATCCTTTTCTTTTCTGCTCATTTGATGATTTGTATACACTTAGTTTATGCAACTATTAATTATTCATATGAAGTTAGCAACAGCTGGTGCATTCACATGATTTACACATTCTTACGAAACAAAACCTCGATACTATCACCTACTGGCTGCACTTTCACACATCAGGGAAAAATTTTAATTTCACGATCGAGTTACGTCACCGAGACTTGGAGCATGCGTGCGCACAGAATTGCAGCTTTTGCTAGTTTATGGAGGTGGTTTACGACGTCGTAATTCTGTTACGGACAATCATACAAGCCTCTTTAATTGTGTCCATATGTGGAAGCTAGTGTTGGGAGCTTGGAGGAACGGTTTCGCTCTGTCAGATTCTTCCCGCTTGTAGCTAGTTAATTGTTTTTTTTATTGTATTTCATATTTCTATGTGCTATTAGTTTTAGTCCTCTTAAACTACTAAACTTCTCTTGTATTCATTCACCTAGGTATCTCTGTTTATAGTACAGGTGATTACTTGTAAGTTCTTGATCGTAAAACTAGCTAATTTTAAAAATTAATATACTTACCCCCTTGCCCGCTGATCATACTTTATCTTTCTCCTTTATTGTGATAAGATTACAATCTGCCTTATGAGGCAATAAGTAATTGTGTTCAATGTTCTCATTCATACAGTATTTACAAACAGCCCAGAGACCTCCCAAATGGTTGTCACCTCCCTTAAATGCGAAAGAGGAAGCGGAGTCTAGGAAAGTCCCCCACGCTACTCCCTTAGCCGTTTCGCCGGAGTGCACAAGTTTATCGAAGAGCTAAGAGAATATGTTCTTCGGTATGCTGAAGACTACATTCAAATCCTCTTTTAGCTAGATACTGTGCTCTGATTGACGATGTTATGTTTATCTAAAGCTCGATAATGAACAAAATGTATCATTCCTCTCAAGTCCACACCTCTCTCACATGCGAAAGAGGAAACAGAGTCTTGGGGAGTCCCCCGCGTTCCTCCGTCAGCCCACCATGTGGAAGCTGACCGAGAGCGTGAGAGCTACATGCGCTCAGGACATGATTGGAGAAACTGCCCATTGCCAGGACTACTACTGTCATGTATTTATAGCAGGCCACGAGGCCACTGCCGTTTTAGTCTCCGAGGAGGATTATAGGGATGAGTGGTGCAGTGCAATGACTGTGCTAGGGGATTAGGGTGGTTGGATAGGTTACTATGGAATTTTATAAACTTGGAAGGGATGAGTTCAAGAATGTAAGGTATATTAAGATCGTTATAAAGGGTTTTGTTGTTAACGTAATAAGGTACCTTTTGAATGAAACGATTGGATACGCTTGATGTTTGACTTTTTGCTGTCCCCCACAGCTCTATTCCTTTGTAGATTAGTAATTTATTTTCTATTGAGAGATGGGATGTCCTTTGAAGTAGTCTGTACAGTTGTCCAAAGCGTCTTTTTAGTTTTGTATAAAAATAATTCAATCCTTCTGAAATATTTTGCTTTTGTGTTAGTTTAAATTAAATCTCGAAGATTTCTCAAGTAATCCTGTTTAATATTTCAAAATTCATACTTAGTTTACTATGGTAACATTGTACAATTGTACTTCTTATCTGAATTTTTCATCGATAGCAGGTAGACTTAAACGATGTTTTTGTTCTCTGTTACGTCTACAAGTAACAGTTAGCAAGTTACAGGCGAAGATAAGCCAAGCGGTCAGGCAACAGGCGTAACAACGGTCAGCGAGGAAGAAAGTTTATTGTCTCAAGATCTGAACACCGGACCGCTGCTCCGGACTAATTAATAACAGTTCTCTGTAACAGTGAGGGTGTAAGGTGCGGTCAGTCTCTCGTTCGGTGACTTTCGGCGATCACGACAACTTCATTGATATTATCGCCTTGCAGTTTATCATTTTTTTTTTTTAATTTAGCGACAATAAAGCTCGTAACATAGCCTCTTATATAAGCACTTGTAGTGCTATTTCCTCAAATTGACCAACTACTCTCGTGGGAGGTATTAGGGCATCGAGTTCTTGAAGATCAGTTTTCTGTCAGTCAGGGGAGCCAATCATGTACAAAACTGATTACAGGCAATTAAGGCTGGTGTCCGTGTCATTGTGACATTGCTCGGTGGTCGGAGTTTTGTGACCGCGTGCTTAAGTGGGATTGATCATAATCATGATGGAAATGTCAATGTGAAATTAATGAAACGATACGAAAACGTGAATCTTTTGACAACTTTGAAAAAATGCTACACGCAAAGTAGGGTATGAGATTGCGTGCAATAAGAATGACTTTCTATGTATAACGAGTGTGATAACTCGGGAGAAAAAAGAACACTTTTCAGAACGGATGAAGAAAGCCTCGCTTTCATCCAATATGTTCTAATCCTCCCTCGTTTTTTAATAATTACTGCTGGATATTGCGGGATGGTAAAATTATAAAGCAGTATTATTATCTTTCCACAATTTATAACTTCTTATTTATTATAATCTTCAGTTATCTCTACAATTACATAAAAATGCAACTGATAAAAACTTTTGTCTGCGCATATGCAGACAAACTAATTACTATTTTTATACGTAGCAATGACTAGGTATTTTGAAATTGTCCTTCCATTCTACTACAATTTAAAATTCAAACATAAACATGTGGTAAATAATTGAAAATTAAATAAAAAACTATCTAGTAACCATTAAAATCATCAACAGTTCTCTTAACATCATAAACACCTACTTAAAACATACAACTATATATCAATCTTACTATTCACCCATATGTGGTTTTGTGGGATATTTAATTCATCTAAAACAATAGTATCTTTTTTAACTTTTATCCAGGACTGCTACATCCACGCTCCTCACTCTTGGACTGGCTTTGTCCAGGAGGTATCCAGGTGGGTTTCTTAGCATACATGTGTATGATATTTCTTCCTTTTTATTAATACTATCCGACATTAGGGATTCTAATTTTATTTCAATATTTTCAAGGCTATTAATTAATCTTTTATCGTTTGTGTGGTGTATCATTCATGTTTATACGGTGCCTCATGATGTCTTTCTTCTCGTAGGTGTTGGTAGAACTAGCTTGATTATTTCAGAATTGACTTTTGGAAATTAGTCCACGCACAAATACATGCCGGTCAACTCAAATACATGGTCATAAGCAGGACAATTTTCGTTTTACGCTCGAATCGCGTTTTATATTCGACGATGAAGAATCCTTCGGAATGGAACCCTAAATGGAAAGCGAGAACCTGTAAACAGCCGTCGATGGGAACCATGCACACGCAGCAATTAACCACTCACTACACCGTGTGTGAATGGTATAGTTCACACAGCAATAAGGTCCGACACAACTACGTCCAGTAGAGCTTGTGATTTTTGAAGAAAAGGTGCGGACATGCGTAATTGTTAATAATAGACAATGCTCCAGTTAACAACAACATAGCTTTCCTACGTTTTGTTTTTTTAGGCTGCAAATGCCAATATATTTCTCTGCATATGTGTCATATGTATTACCTCTTACATTTTTCAGCTGTCTCTTCGTTCAGAGTCCAAACCAGATTACAGAAGAGTGAATTTTATTAAAGTCATTACAAACATTCACAGCTAAATGAAGTGAATGGTAAATGTAGTAGTCTTACATCAAATCGTAGTATTTATTCCCTATTCTTAAATTTAAAGATCCTTCAAATATGCCTAAAGGTTTTTCTGTTATAATTATATCGTAATTTTTATGGTTAATTTATAGTAATCAGAAAAATATAGCGATCTCCCTGATGCTTAGGAATGAGACATTAATAAATGACACTTAATAATTCTTTGTTAAAAATTACACATTTGTTTATTATTTTCCTGAAAAGGATTGCTTTATACAGACCTCAAATGTCAAAGCCTGCTACCAATTATTTTTTGTTTGTTATTAAATAAGTGAATTCGTCTTATGAAATTGAGCGACTTAAGTTGAGTACCAATTTGTAAACGTTATACATGATAATTTTCAAGTACTGATCGTTTGAATAGAAAATGAATTTGTGCTAGGGGGTAAGGAAACAATTAAACACTCTACATTTTTTCCCCTTGTTACAAAATTTAGATATGTTACAAAATAAGTATTCTACAAACGAATCTATTTGCAATTGCTTCATTATATTTCCTGTAGCTTGGCTACATTTTATACAAAGTCTGTTTTCTACTAATAGTGATCTCCATTGTACAAATGTATAATGATGCACATTATACATTAACGGACTGAATTTATTAAAAGGGATAGGGCTCACCTTATTTATCAATAGACTGAAAACTAACTTACATCTAACAATAAAAACTTAAACTAAATCTTAACCTAATTTTCCCCATAGTGTTAAACACTGGGTTTTTCAGGTGCTGCAACGAGTCAAAAAACTTAATGTGTCTCTGGTGGATGAACTCACCCACCGATGGCACACCAAGAAACGGGTACAGGTCGGCGTCAAACACTCTGCAAGATCTGATCTAAATTTTTTTAGAGATCACAGATGATATATCTGTTAGGACGAACATTTGTACAAAAACAGATTTACACATCCAAAGGCTATTGGAAAAACAATAAACATTATTTTTTAGAAATATGTAAAAGTTGTATACATTTCACTTTGCTTTATACGATTTACCGCGACTTACTTGTACTATCTTTGTGGCTGGGTCGCACTAGTCAAGTGGTCAAGAAGACCATCCACGAGAATGTACTAGGGTCGAGTCGTGTGAGGTAGTTCTCCACAAGCGATGATGATGATGCTAGGCGTCTTCACAAATACTTGAAACCTGCGCACCTAATCGTTTCTTAGAGTTGACTGCAGTTTAGTTTGTATTTCCGGTACGTTTGCATGCAAGGAACGTTTCCTCATTGCCAATCGATTTCCGGCGATGCGAGCTGCGTTTTATTTACGTTTCAACGTAATTATCAGTGCTACTAAACTTATGCCAGTGGTCCGGTCTTTGTTAAATTTGTGCACTGTATCCTGGGTTAATATTTATTTTGGTTATAAAATAACTAACTAAATGTATTAATAGTTTTATCTGTGGTAAGTAGTTCTCTTCCGATGTTTATAAAATTTATAGACTGTAATAATATTTATTTGAGCTGAAGGGTTGCCTGAGCAACCAAAAGTCGGCGGCTACTATCCCGAACAATTTTGACCACCCGTTTCAAAATGTTCCTGCTTTAAAAGATTCACCGACAAAAGAAAACAAGCACCGACACCCCAGTCTGAATTCCAGGTTAGACTTTTCATCCTCTGTTGTAGGGGGGGGGGGAGGAACGATGAAGAACACGATACTGACTACAGTCAGAAAATAGTTAATTCTCTGCTAATCTCCGTGACGATGATGTCCGGCTCAAGAGGACTCGTATTCAGTTTCATTGATATTACCGAGTTACATTGAGTATGGAGTTACGTGAACCTCACTCTTGGTGGGTTTTTTTTATATAATTCTTTAGTTCTATAAGTCCTATATATATATATACTCTGTATATTATATGCGACGCGCTCATTAATTTTGGCTAAATATATATTTATATTCATTGCTTATCATAGGTAATAAGATATTGCTCCCAAAGGATGTAATGGAAACAAGAACTGAAGGCAAGCCTTAGAAAACATTGGCTGGATCGTGTGGAAGGATTAGTCAAAGCTAAAACGATTGCAAGACATTTGTGCGCGCACATCTTCTACATGCTTGGAACCTCAGCCACGAGGTACTAAGGATTTGCTGAAGAAGAACAAACTTACCATACCTCTCTTCTCCTGGTGAAGGTCCATTCCCCTAACAACTGAGCAACATTGGAGCATTTCCGGTTAAATACAGTAGCGAGAATTTTCACGATAATCAATAAACGTATATGAATTCAGTAATCTACAGTAATAATATTTCTGTGTTAAATAATTGTCAATAAAACTTTTTCTTTTCAATTTCGCTACAAGTTAACATTCAATTCCTAATTATTAATTATGTAATGATAATAAAAATAATAGGTTATATTAAAAATTCCTAAAAAAAAATCAATCTAAGAAACAATATTTCAGGATCAATTATTACTCGGTCTACTTGAAACAGGACATTAAAGTCAATTGATGACTAATTTCTTCTTCTTTTTTTGTAAAAACAACTTGAGCAGCAAACAATTTACGTTTCACATTAATTAACAGTTCTGAAAAATCTAGCGAATCTCATTCAGAATATAGCGATTGATAGATGTAAACCAAAATATTGCGAATTCACGGACAGTACATAAAGTATTTTTTCTAAAATCCCAACAGGCAAAACTAATAAGAGTATCTGGTTTTTAAAAAAAAATAATGAAACTCCATAACATAAATATCTTCACTAGCTTTGAGAGGACCGAGTTTATTTTCTGTTTTTTTTTTATAAACATTATTCAAAACTTTTTCATTGTTTATTATACTCATATAAAAAAAAACAAAAACAGAACGAATCTGTCTACTGTCTAATAATGCGTAAAAGAACGAAAAGCCTTTTCTTATAACTTGTCTAAAGACAATTTCTTTTGTCATAGGAAACTTCACTGAATAACTAACAATGCTTAGAGATGCTGTGTGAAGTTTCACTTTTCAATTGGATGAAAAGATCTGAAAGTTTGTAGTTGATACTTCAAGAATGAATAAACTTTTTTTTTTTCATTAAGGTTTTATCAACTTTTCGTCCTTTAGGATAATCAGGAGAAAAAAGGTATATTATATGTTTGAACACTTATTTCTATGGACAAGTGCTGTTGACCCTATTTACCTATCGTCTATGTTACTAGGGCAATTATATACAATGTCTAATGTCAAGGTAAATATGTTTATTTAATTAGGAAAGAGATTTATATATTTTTTACTAATATTTTCAGATTGCAATACAATAGTTTTTGATTTATTCATCCTGCTACCCATGCAAAAAAGGAAATTTAATTTAAATTTTAATATATTCAACGCTTGATGTAAGTAATGATTTTCAAGTAATTTTAGGTGACCCCTTGCAAGATTACAGAATTTCTTAAAATAAATATTAAAGTTTTCAAAAGCCTTAGTTGAAATAGTCCATCCTCAAGATATCGAGTAAAGAACCCCATCGGCCGATTTTCACTTTATGTGAGCGCGTCATAGTTGTTATAGTACATAATTAAATTTTCTACAACTTGAATTCTTCCGGTTTTCTCCAGGAATGACTCTCCTCGAGTCATTTATTGTACAGCCTTTTATAAGTTTTTTTGGTCTTAAGTTAAAAATTTGTTATTATAAATGAGATTTATACCATATCGGGCGTCACCAGGGGGACCTAGTTGTGATAGGATGACTGATTTGTGACTATTTTTATTTTTTTGGAATTAACTGGGATTATTTGTAAAAATGTACGAAAATTTTGGATATAATTTTTTTTGCTTTGTCAGTTTCCCAGTTGATTTGTCTCACATAGGTTGTGGATCAAGCTGTCTAGTGTCAAACCAATATATTGGGCTAATTTTGACCACGGGGTGTGACCAGGCCTCACGTTTTGTGAAAATTATGGCTTCTGACTTGTTTGGGTTGATTTTTAACTTTCAGTTGTCGAGGGGGGTGCCTAGTTACCCTAGCCCTACTGGACAATTGCTTCATGACGGGTCTTAGTATCTGACTCCATTATTTGATAGGTATGTGCCCCGACAATGCACTATGTTCAGGAGAAGAGGTATAGTGTAGGTAGTTTGTGTGGTCTTGGAATGACCATGAATTCACACTCGGTATCTGAGGGTAGGCGAAATCCGTCCGGATCCCAAAGGCGAGTGTGAACCAGTAAGAGGCAGATTGGATTGTCGTGGGAGACACTGCGTGGTAAATTTGTAGGGCCACGACAACCGTTGTCCGCGAGGGAGAGGTCTCTCCCAAGGAGTTGCTAGTTTTAGCGAGACGAAGGCAGAGAATCCCACTAGGAAGGTGTGGGGTCTGACAAGGCCGGACTAAAACATAGCGAGGCTAGGAAGAGCGGTCCAGAGGTTTTCATAAATGAGAAGGCCAAGTCTTGAAACATCAGTGTAGCTGCAGATTCACCAGTTAGAGATCCGTCGTGAGAATGATTTACAGCCCAAAACCCGGGTCTACTTATCCTCAGCGATGCCTCGTTAGTAGCCAATGATGTAAGGCGTTATTGTACCCAATGATATCGCAGTTGGGGTGGCGCTTTGTTCTCGGCAGTGACCCAGGCCTAGGTCTGGTTTTAAAAATTATGTAGTAACCTTATTAACTGTTGTGTATGCGTGGGTTACTATTGTTTCGATGGAATATGATGATTTATTTCTATTCATACATGTTTTACAAGTGCAATATGCAACTACATAGCTGTCCGATCAGTGTATAGGGATCTCGTTACATTTGGGTGCATTAGGAAATCGGAAACAGGCAGGTTAAATAATGTTGGTGATAGGCAGTATCCTGGCAGTAGGCCAGCTGTAAGAGGGAGTATACTGCAGGTGGGTGCAGGCTGGCTCTAACAGCCCCACCATATTTTTTTTATTTTTGGAAATCGAGTCGATGATTTTTCAGAATGATTCCTCGATACTCCTCAGCATGTATATAACGTTGGTTCACATCAAGCCCCTACCAATACCTTGTGAAGACACAGAAGTCCCTTGCAACTCTGAGGGACCACCCTTCCGTCTGAGGGGCCACCCTTCCGTCCGAGCGACCACCCTTCCGTCTGAGGGACCACCCTTCCGTCTGAGGGACCACCCTTCCGTCTGAAGGACCACTCTTCTGTCTGAGGGACCACTCTTCCGCCTGAAGGACCACTCTTCCGTCTGAGGAACCACCCTTCCGTCTGAGGGACCACCCTTCCGTCTGAGGGACCACCCTTCCGTCTGAAGGACCACTCTTCTGTCTGAGGGACCACTCTTCCGCCTGAAGGACCACTCTTCCGTTTGAGGAACCACCCTTCCGTCTGAGGGACCACCCTTCCATCTGAATGACCATCTTCGCCAGTTAAAAATTTATTATAGTTGCTGCCGTGCTCTCGCCTCGTAACTCAGCACTTTATAAGCCACGGGCGTTCCTCAGGGGCTGTTAAGTACTTGTTATATAGAATTAGCCGATACACCTTGGCCGGTAGTATTCGCCGGCCCTTCCCAAGACGAAGAAGAAGGAGGAAAAGAAAGCTTCTGCGGAAACGAAAGCTATTATGAAAAAGAGATTCGAAGATTGAACTTTATGCGGGTGTGTTGGAGAGCGCGGATCTGTCCATATCCGAAGCCGTGCTTAAACCTCGAAGATAAAGCCTAGTCATGACTCCAGAGGACATCGGCAGTAACTCACTATTAAGTCCGTCCAGATTTATCGTAGTCTCAGTTTTATATGTCGGCCTTAAGCAATCCTGTCGGGCAATAAAATATCACGGTTTAATATCTCCTGATCGTTTTTTTTTTATCGATCGTTCAGTCATCACGACTGGTTTCAACGTAACTAAGTGTTACATTAGTTCCGCCAGGTAAGATATCATTTATGAGGCTATTAAATCAAAAGGTGTTTATAAAGTTTATGTCTGTTTCAAAAAAAATTTTACAACTAAATAGTTTTTATATTGATAAAAAACTCAATTTATTTTACTAACGAAATGTAACATAGAGGTACTGTAAAAAATTTCCACAAGGTAGATCTTAACGTAATTTAGTAACAATAAATTTATAATCATAGCCACCAATAAATTGATACTTGGGTTGGCAAGGAAGTGATTTAGGTTTGCACCAATAAATTCTTTTGTCAATGTTAGAATTTTTTTCTTTTGAGATTTCGAGTAGTCGATACCTGATTAGTTGATATAGAAACAAATTCCGTGTTATTTTGCTTACAACTCTCTAACTAAAGCATTTTACTTTTTTATTTTCATAAAGGCAGGAAAGCGGCTGAGACACACAAAGAGATACGTGAAGTTTATGGTGTTGATTGTTTAACAGAACACACGTATCAGAATTGGTTAAAAAAATTTCGTTCTGGAGATTTTTCACTGAAAGAAGACCAACGTACTCGTCGACCTTCTGAAGTTGATGATGACAAAATGAAAGCCATAATTGAATCGAATCGTCATTTAACTGTGCGAGAGATTGCAAAACAGTGAAATGCATCACACACAACAATCGGAAATCAAATAAGACGTCTTGGACTTCATTTCAAAGTTGTTTTTTATATATTATTTTAAATTGCTATTTTTATTTTTTATATATTCTGAATATCAAAAACTCTAAAATAGTCACCTTTATTTTCATATTTACACTGTGCGAAAATTAAATTGCGTTACTGCACAGGACTATAAAGGACGATTTCTTTAAATACATTCCGAATCGCTAAATTTTCCATGATTTTTTATATATGTAAACATTCTATTGCATGTATTTAAATGATGTAGCACGCATGCGTAGTCCTGAAGATGTCAATATTAATTTTCTTACAGTATAAATATATTAACTCTGTTTTGTCAAAATGTGTTAATATTTGTTGATAAACCTCCCTCTACACTCCTAAGATTATCCCGGCGGGGGAAAAGCGGGCAGTTGGTGTCATTGCGGACCGCTCTCGTAGAATTATGTCACTGGAACAGCCTAAGTTTCCTCATCTAGGAAGACGCCCGCACTGCCCCCCCCCGTCGCATTGTCGCGACCACACGGGCATCACTAATGACATAGGAGGTGACATACCCTCCGAGGTTCCCATGGCTAAACCCGCGACACAGCGTATCCCCCTTCGTCGTCGTGCAAGAAGATGTAGGGGTCGAGAGGGCTTGTCTTGTACTTCCTAGATCGGACATAGCGACCGACCACTTTCCAAAATGTCCTCTCGCTCTTTGTTCCCTGTCGGTATATGTCGATATGCCGCCAATTCGCAGTCACGCTGCGTTCCATGTTCCATGTCCCCGATGTTCTCATATAACCAACCGAACCCCGGGTCCTTATTTGATAGAGTTTGCATGTTGAAAAACGTGACTTCCTCCAATTATTGAATTTGTACCGGCTACTATTTTGTTATTTTTCCGATGAACTGAGTTTCTATATGTGTTTTAACTCTTAAAAGTATGTCGTATGTTGAAGAAATGCAAATATGATAGCCCTTAGCACATGTATTGCATGGCAAATGCAACGGAATCATGAATACTGAAAGTGAGGGAACATATGAAGCCTAGTGAGAACCTGAATGTATTAAATACTGTTGTAGATTGTGACATAAGTGTTCGCTACACAAAAGAAATCTATTTTTGTGCAAATTGATTTATTTTTAATTTTTTTCAAAAAATCCTTCAATCTCCGTCAAAGTACACTCCATTGGAGTCGATATACTTCTCCAATAATATATTCCCATTTTCGAAACATTTTGGCTGACAGCGTTTTTGTCTTTACTTCTTCAACGTCCGCAAAAAGCTTTCCTTCCGTGTCCCTTTTCATTCGAGGGAATAAAAAGAAGCCGCGGGGGGCTAGATCGGGTGAACAGGGAGGATGGAGCACTGTGGTCGTGCCAGTTTTTGTTAAAATTTGCCGAACTGAGCCCCCAAGTCACTCTTCCGTCCATCGTCAATTATATTTCAATTATCGTTCAATAACTCTTAAAAGAAACTTTATTTTTATTTATTTTTTTTATTAATATTCCATATTTTTGTATTTCCTGTAGCATCGCTACATTATATACAGGTTTAGTTATTTTATAAAAATTATATAATGAATAAACAAGTATAATGATACACATTATACGTGACTGGACTGAACTGACTCTAATAAAGGTGATGGGGCTCACCTTTTTGATCAAACTTAAAACTAACTTACATACCAATTCTTAACCTAATTCATTTGGTAAAAGCACAAATGTACAATTATATATGGACACAGGCTAAGAGCTCAGTAGGTAATGAGCTCCACGTGGAACCAACCAAGTGTCTCATGCCTAAGGGCTATTTATCTGTGTAGAAAAGCTGTTGTAGGGGCAGCAGGAAGGCGGTAATGGGTGCAGATGGAAAAGGTAGTAGAAGCCAATTATTTAGGGTAGAGGACTGGGAAGGGAAGATAAGTTACTAATAGCATAAGATAACATAATTTTAATAGGGCTGATTATTATAAGTTATGAGACACAGTCCTTAGGATGTGTCTCCAACTGATCCAGTCTCCCTAAATTTTTCAATTGATCTCTTCACAGTTGACGAAGTCAAAACACTATTCCGACCATATTTTGTATGAAATTTTCGAACTGCGGCCGCTAAACTTTCATTATTTTTGAGATAATGTTCAACAATAAAGACACGTTGTTCTATCGTGAAACGCTCCATTTTTACTAACCCTAAGTCAGCTGTCAGGTGTCAATTTTTTTTAGGGTTGCCAGCACTTTACCGCACAAATGGCGGCAAATTCTAATCTTGCGTTAATTCTGGGACACCCTATATAACTGCGAATCTTATTTTATTTTTTTTATCAGCTGTTTTTACTAAGACATTATAATCTAAAATTGAATTGTGAACGCCTTCTTTGAAGTGACTGATTCAATCGCAGCCACCGCTTTTTTGATCGCGAACGATGCTTTCGGCTGGGCCCTGAATCCATTAGATCGACTAATCCTACCCCGGCAGAAGTCGATTAATGCTGACATATTGACTCTGTGCCGGCGCAGACGCCTACACGGCTCATTTGTTACGCCCCGCACCGGCGGAGGGAAATCTAACTGTGAAATTGGCGGAATAAATCACTGCGAAATGACAACTCACTTAATTTATTTCCCTGTGCCAATCCTCTAGCCGATCTCTGCCGGCCGTGTTATGCAAAATAGTCCCGTTAATGAGTTCCGCGGTCCCTTGTAAGGGAGAGGATCAAGGGCAATCATCGCTTAGAAGGTTCCAAGCCCTCAATAATTCAAACATTTCCAAAAAATCCATCACAAAATATATTACATCGTTAACAGGTAGATCACGCACAGTGGAAACTTCAAAACAACCTCCTGTTAATGTCCTCTCCTAGCAATGCTAATGTAATTAACTACGAAGTATGCGTCATGTTGACAGTTTTGTTTCATAGAAGACAAATAATAGGGGGACCGGAAATTAATGTCGTTTTTTTTATACATTAAAGTCAAAAAATAAATTTTTAACAAGTTTTTGTTTTTAATAAACGATGTAATCCTCGTTTTTTAGGCATCTAGTGTGCAAGTTTTAAATGCCGAATCGATAAAAATCAATTGGTTTGTGTGCAAAATATCTGGAGATGGCATTTTGGACATCGTTGGAATTTTCAAATTTTAAGCGATCGGAATTAATGGAAATCCGATGGCGAAATATCGGGCGAGTATGGTGGGTGAGGCTGGAGATGAAAAATGGGTCCTCTATGATAATCCGAAAATCTCTCTCCGCATGAATCGGCACGGAGTACAGCTAAGCCAGGTTTACACTCCAAAAAGGCGCTTTTGTGTGTTTGGTGGAGTATTCGTGGGGTCGTTCATCGCTGATACCTGGAAAGACTGTGAATGCAGATCTTTACAGTGAACGATTGGATCGAGTCAATTAATATTTAGTTGAAAATCGCCCAGCGATTGTCAATTAAAAAGGTGTTATTCTGCAACACAATAACGCAAGACCCCACTGCGCATATTTTTTCCCCAAGAACCTTGGAATACTCGTCCGATATCGGATTTCCATTTATTCCGATCGCTACATTTTCCAAGTGCCAAAAAATTTGGATGATGTCCAAAATGCCATCTCCAGATATTTTGCTCAATTAAACCAATTAAAATTAAACCAATTGATTTTGATCGATCAGGCATTGAAAATGTGCACACTTTATGGCAGAAGGTTGCTGATAACGAGGGTGATTACACCATTGATCAAAAACAACTAGGTTGTTTAAAATTTATCTGTTTGACTTTAATGTAAAAAAAAACGACATTACTTTCCGGTCCCCTTAATATATCGAATAAATAAATATTGAAGAAATAATACTAATTAATGTTAGGTCAGGTGCGGTCGGTAGCTTTATAATTCGATTAATCAATAATTTTTTTTTCAACCCACAAAGTTCTTATTGTTGCACATGCGCTTTCTATTTTCAACCGATGGAGCAATGTCACAATACATAATATACATAATATACTGAAAATACAAATTAGGCTCGAGTTTCAAGAAACACGATGATAACTCTACCCTTTTCAAATGGTTTAAATTGAAAGTTTTCTTTCTACACTCTGTGAAAATGTTACACGGACGTGTCACCTATTCAGGCATCTTCAGGACTAAAATTCACTTAAAATAAAATTTTTATTTTACAAAAAGAATAAACAATAAAATTGGCAACAATCCAAAGAATAAAAAAACACACCTACGAATATTATCTTTAAATTCATTATTCCATTCTACCACTATTGTATAGCTAATTATTAACTTGTCAAATATAATGAAAATTGAAAATGGTAAATAATATTACATTAGAAGATAACTTCGCTAAATATAATATAATCATTTAAAAACTTTTTCAACGAAACGTGCGATAGAAAAACAAGGACAAGGACTACTGTGTTAGAGAAATTTTTTTTTAGACCTTCCTATCTCTTTTAATCTTTTGCTCCCCGGACAATAAGAGGAGAGAGAGTGATCCGTCTGTATGTTTGGCCAGTGTTCCAAGCCACCCAGGAGATCCTGGCCAAGGCTTCGTTACCTTTTTGTTTATAGTGGAAAGGTATCGCCCCACTCACTGCAAGGAGCTTGATGCAACCTGCAGAGAATGAAGCCCTACGAAAACCACTCTTTAATAATTAGTGAAACCACTATTATATAGAAATATACTTTATAGGAACCAACGATAGAGAATAATTAAATATATCCATTACAATAAAAACTGTATCAATAAGTGTTTTTTTCTTTCTCGTTGATTATGAAACATTTCTATATAATAACAGCAACATATTATTGAAGTTGGATCATGTTGGTTGAGCTCTGACATTTTTGGCGAAGGAGCTATTTGTATATTTTATATACCAATAGCTCCTGGTAAATCTTACAGGTTAGGTGTATTTACGAATGACACGCATTTCTAGCTTATATATAAAAGCAAATTTGTTACCGATCACGCGCGCGAGTTTTATGTCAAATATAAAAAGCGATGTTTTCCTATATACCACTTGCGGCCATAGGACTCACCAGTACCACCGAATATAACTTAAAGAAAATGCTAATACTTACTCTATCAGCAATACTTACGGTTAACTGCTCAATGTTCTTTTGGCTTATGATTTTGGGATGCACGTTTTCTTTTTTTCCGATAGGTCCATATTACCGACAAAACAATATTTAAGAATTCATTTATTTTGACATTAGCTATTGTATTTCAGAATTATGAAAAAAAAAGTGTGAAATCATGGAAACATCATTTATATCAATATATTAACTTACTTTAGATTTTAATATATGTGTTCATACAAGTATTCATCTTACAACAGTGAAGTAAGCATTGAGAGAGAGTGATAGAGGAGGGGGGATTCAGTTCAAGTGAGAGAGAGAGAGAGGGAGAGGGGAGAGAGAGAGAGAGAGAGAGAGAGAGAGAGGGAGAGAGAGAGAGAGAGAGAGAGAGAGAGAGAGAGAGAGAGAGAGAGAGAGAGAGAGAGAGAGAGAGAGAGAGAGAGAGAGAGAGAGAGAGAGAGAGAGAGAGAGAGAGAGAGAGAGAGAGAGAGAGAGAGAGAGAGTGGTCCGTCTGTCTGTTTGGCCAGTGTTCCAAGCCACCCAGGAGGTCCTGGCCATGGCATCGTTACCATTTTGTTTATAGTGGAAAGGTATAACCCCACTCACTGCAAGGAGCTTGATGCAACCTGCAGAGAATGAAGCCCTACGAAAACCACTCTTTAATAATTAGTAAAACCACTATTATATAGAAATATACTTTATAGGAACCAACGATAGAGAATAATTAAATATATCCATTACAATAAAAACTGTATCAATAAGTGTTTTTTTCTTTCTCGTTCATTATGAAACATTTCTATATAATAACAGCAACATATTATTGAAGTTGGATCAAGATTTTTGATTTCTCATTTTTGGCGAAGGAGCTATTTGTATATTTTATATACCAATAGCTCCTGGTAAATCTTACAGGTTAGGTGTTTTTACGAATTACACGCATTTCTAGCTTGTATATAAAAGCAAATTTGTTACCGATCACGCGCGCGAGTTTTATGTCAAATATAAAAAGCGATGTTTTCCTATATACCACTTGCGGCCATAGGACTCACCAGTACCACCGAATATAACTTAAAGAAAATGTTAATACTTACTCTATCAGCAATACTTACGGTTAACTGCTCAATGTTCTTTTGGCTTATGATTTTGGGATGCACGTTTTCTTTTTTTCCGATAGGTCCATATTACCGACAAAACAATATTTAAGAATTCATTTATTTTGACATTAGCTATTGTATTTCAGAATTATGAAAAAAAAAGTGTGAAATCATGGATACATCATTTATATCAATATATTAACTTACTTTAGATTTTAATATATGTGTTCATACAAGTATTCATCATACAACAGTTAAGTAAGCATTGAGAGAGAGTGATAGAGGAGGGGGGATTCAGTTCAAGTGAGAGAGAGAGAGAGGGGTGAGGGGGAGAGGGGAGAGAGAGAGAGAGAGAGAGAGAGAGAGAGAGAGAGAGAGAGAGAGAGAGAGAGAGAGAGAGAGGAGAGAGGTGTCTGAACGAAAATCAGATTTTTTCTTGGTTAAAATATGACTCTAGAAACAGAAGTGCGCAGACCACTTTTGCCACTTGTATGTGGCACCTCATTTTGATTCCCCAATTTGCAGAATTCATCTGAGTAGAGATAGTATTATACATTGCAAAAGGTGGAGTAATTATATTTTCAGATATATTGTACTAGGTATAATCTTGTAGAGGATTGAATTTCCAACAAAATATGTGCAATTACTCCCAGCAATAGATGCCATTAAAATTCCGCTTTCAATAGAATTGCTATTTCAACATTTCTCGAAGTCAGTTAACAGTAATTACAAATATGTTGTATGAAGAATGTTGTAGAAAAGAGCGGTTATTGTAGTTTTCGCTCTTAACTGCTCTAAAATAAAGTTATTTAGTTATTAACAAATCTAACTATTTGGTTATATTTTTTCTTAAATTTAGCATGGCCTCGTGACCTGCTATAAATACGTAACGGTGACGGTCCTCAGCCAAACCCTTCATAACGATCTTGATATACCTTACATTCTTGAACTTATTCCTTCCAAGTTCATGAAATTCCACAGTATCCTATCCAACCACCCTAATCCTCTAGTCGTTGGACTGCACCGCTCATCCCTATAATCCTTCTCGGAGACTGAAACGGCAGTGGCCTCGTGACCTGCTATAAATGCGTGACAGTTGGGAGTCCGAGGTATGGCCAGTTTCTCCAATCATGTCCTGAGCGTCTGTGGCTCTCGCGCTCTTGGTCAGCCTGCGCTGGATCTCATCCAGTGACGCGGCTGACGTAGGAGCGTGCGGGACTCGCCAAGACTCCGCTTCCTCTTTCGTATGAGTGGGAGGTCTCTGGGTTGTCTGTAAATATTATCTGAATGAGCGAGTGAATGATGAATTGTAAATATGGTATGAATGAGAGCATTTATCTCAATTACTTATTGTCCAATAAGGCAGATTGTAATTTTAGCACAATGAAGAGGTTTCAATATATAGAAATCAGTGCCACGCAAAATGTTAGGCATATAACTTACTGCAAATTTAACGTTCTTTATGACATATTTTTGCCTAAAATGCATTTAAAAGGGAGTTTCTGTGGAAAAAATGCCTTTTCTGAGCGATTTTTTTCAAAATGGTGAAAAAACGCACAAATTTGGGTGTCAAATCGAAATGACTCCATCATGGCTGCTGCATGCAGAGAACTCTCGGTGGGATCAAATCGCAAACATGGAATAACTATTGTCATATTGAGCATTAATTCTTTAAGCTTAGTGTAGCGTAGCTATCCCTTACATAACATACACAATTAACATATGTGCGGCAAGCGGCCCTTTACCGAAGTGGATAAAAATCGTCTAGGTGCTTTCTCTGGGTCGATATATCTGTGCGTGCGCGGATCGAGGAGGCACCAGCACCGCCCTCGCTGGATCTACTTTCTCCCCGTTCTGCCGGTGCAGTTAAAACCTTAGGAGTAATTAAAACAAGGATCTAGTAGTTTATTATAAACAACGCCTGGTCCCCCTTTCCCTCGGGAATCATTTTTAGAGCGGTCGGTAGTAATTATCCCGAAGAAATTTTCCTCGTCAAGGTTAGGAGATAGAAGCGAGAGGGAGAGAACGAAGGGGGGGGGGGCTCTAGGCATCGCGCATGCTTCAGAACAGTGGTCCTTCAAATTGGCACAATTGATCTATATCTTTTCACGATATAAAAAAAAAAAAAAAAGAACCTCCTATGGTTAACAAACGAATGGTTTGTGCAATAAATATACAATAATAATACGCGATGTAAGAAAAAAAATTATTAACATCCTATCGGGTTGGCAAGAAAGTCATTTCGGTTTGTACCAGTAGATGGCGTTATGTTTGTTTCCTTATTCTTTTGTCAATGTTAGATTTTTTTTCTTTTAAGATTTGGTAGACGATACAGGTTGCTATAGAAACAAATTCCGTGTAATTCCAAGACCACATAAACTACCTGTAAACCTACCCTGTTCCTCTTCTCCTGAACATAGTGCTTTGTCGGGGCACACGTTCTAAGATCTTATGGACTCAGATCAAAACGAATTAAGCTGCCCGCCGACTAGGCCGCCATCAGAGGTGAAAGACCACAGGTCCACCCATTTAATCTCTTTCCAGGCGCTCGCTGGACGGTGGCTAGAGGCTGTAGCGACCCTACCCCACGGCGGGCGTCTCCTCCCCACCTTGGGGATCCGCACATCTGAGAACCCGACAACTTAATTAAAACTATTTTAACTTCATTTATTTGTTAAACCATCTTGATCATAAAAATTTAACCCAACGAAATCAGCCGAAATTTCTCTTTGCGTCGCCGCGTTAAACTTATTCACTTAGCTAGTAGCATTTTTTAGCCCAGCTCTATTGGTTGTGCGTTGTTTAACTAACAATGTGTCGTCAACCACAGCCAAAATAATCAAAGCGTTACATAGGGGGATGCGTAAATAGCCTTTAAGTAGTGTCGCGGGTAGTAACTTATACAGTAGGGGTGTCCAACCTTTTTATAACGCGTGCCACAACCAAGGGTTCCCCATAATGAGGTGTGCCACAATGTACCCCCCCCCCTAGTGTTTACTCTGCCACCTTCACAGCAATTATTTCTATGCAGTAAGGGTGCTTGTTTTTTAAATATTTTTTATTTTAATAATTGAGAATGTACGAACAGTATGAAAACAATTAATGACTATTATTGGGTTAGCAAGAGGGTGATTTCGGTTTGCACCAGTAGTTAGCGTTTTGTTTGTTTCGTTATTCTTTTGAAATTTGGTAGTCGATACCTTTAGGTTGCAATAGAAACAAATTCCGTGTAATTGTGTTTACAACTGTCAGTTTACGACCAGTTTTAACATGGAATGAAAAAATAAGCATTTTCGACACATTTTACTTTGTTATTTTCATAATGGCAAGAAAGCGGCTGAGGCTCACAAAGAGATATGTGAAATTATGGTGTTGATTGTTTAACAGAACGCACGTGTCAGAATTGGTTTAAAAAAATTCGTTCTGGAGATTTTTCACTGAAAGATGACCAACGTTCTCTGGTCGACCTTCTGAGGTTGATGATGACAAAATGAAAAATTGTATTTTGACCGTTTCCTGATATTGTTATTTCAGTGTCTACATCATTTTTATTCATTTTGCGTTGCACTGATTTCTATATATATATTGAAACTCCTTTATTGTGATAAAATTACAATCTGCCTTATTAGGCAATAAGTAATTGTGATAAATGATCTCATTCATACCATATGTACAACTTTCATCGCTAATTCATACAGTATTTACGAACAGCCGAGAGACCTCCCAAGTCCACATGGTTGTCACCTCCCTCGCATGCGAAAGAGGAAGCGGAGTCTTCGGAAGTTCCTGGCAGGTCTCCGTCAGCCGAGTCACCGGATAAGATCCAGCGGAGCCGGACGAAGAGCGCGAGAGCCACAGACGCTCAGGACATTATTGAAGAAACTGACCATTGCCAGGACTCCCACTGTTACGCATTTATAGCAAGTCACGAGGCCACTGCCGTTTTAGTCTCCAAAGAGGATTATAGGGATGATTGGTGCAGTGCAATGACTGTGCTAGGGGTTTAGGGTGGTTGGATAGGTTACTATGGAATTTCATGAAGGTTCATCATTCATGGGAGGTGGCAATCCCTCGCATACGAAAGAGGAAGCGTAGTCTTTCGAAGTACCCCATGCTCCTCCGCCAGTGGAGCGAGAGACAGGCAAATAAAGATTTTTTTTTTCCTTTTAATTTTTTTTTTTTTTATTTCATTCTTGCTCTAGATTTGTTTTTCGTAAAAATAATTCCCTGCTGACATTCATAACAATAAGTTTTGTATACTATCTCTAAGTCCGTGACGGGTCTAGAATAGTCCCCAGTCGCAAATTTAATAATAAATAAATATAAAGCAATAAAGTTTTTTTTTTTTAAATAGTTTTATTTCCGAAATATTATTTAGTAAACAGAACAGAGTCGATTTTAACGAAGCATGCATGAGGTTTTATGGTCATAGGTCGTGACCGCGTGACCTGCTCTGACTGAAATATGACCAGTATTTCACTTTAACGGTCCAATCTGTAATTGTTTGAACAATTTCAGCCTGAAAGGACATAAAAGGTCTGACTTGACATTGATCAATTTAATTTTCTAAATATTTTCATCCAGTTAGACATGAGCTACAGAGAGTCTTCTAGAGGCCAGCTAAAAGTCATAGGAAAACTCGTGCAATTTTACAGTTTGCAAGACAGGGACCGGCAAGAGGCCAACGTCTCTCGGTCGTTATAGGTCATCGGAAAGATATCTCAACCAGTGCCTCTCGGATCTCACCCTCTCGGGCACAATGCATGCTTTGCAAACCATTTCCCATCTGCCATTTAAAGTAGTGGTCGGCCTTTACAACTTAGTCAAATATTAGGGGATATTGCGCGGCGGAAAAGACTGAACGAGTCCTCCTCACTCGAAACACACGCGATACTCGTCTACGGAATGAAAACTAATAATTAAGGATACAATGACAAAAAAATCTAACTTAAACAGTTTACAGAAAAGGGAGGGGTCGGTCGTATTTATTAACCATCAATGTGTATTTATCAACTTCCTTTCGTAATATTTTACCCCTTCTATCTGAAAATAACGACTAACTGAGCTTCTGCAATAAACAACAAATGAAAACGATCGACTAGTTTATTTACCGTTGGGTCGGCAAGAAAGTGATTTCGGTTTGCACCAGTAGATAGCGTTGTTTGTTTCCTTATTCTTTGGTCAATGTTAGAATATTTTTTCTTTTGTTTTTTTTTTTCCTTAGCTCTCAAACTTATAAAAAATAGGATGTGGGAAAAATAAAGGAAAATTATTTAGGGCTGATGAGTGCCTTTCACTAAGGGGAGTCCCCCATTTGAAGGATGTATGAGAAGGATATAGGGTGTGGAATGCCTAAAAAGGCGGATAGAATCCTATGGAAAATCATATAAGACGTCTTGGACTTGTTAAGAAGCTCGATATTTGGTGAGGCCTCACACATCTTCAGCAACACGTACGAAACTATTGGAGCTTTGTTGGAAAGTGATGTCGCATCCCCCATACAGCCCCGACCTTGCACCATCGGATTATCATTTATTTCGAAGTTTACAAAACTTCTTAAATGGTAAAAATTTCAGTAATAACGATGACCTTAAATAGCACTTGGTTGAGCTTTTTGCTGATAAGGACCAGAAGTTCTATGAACGCGGGAAGAATCATGAAGTTACCAGAAAGATGGCAAAGAGTCATCGAACAGAATGGAAGATATTTGACTGATTAAAGTTCATTTTTTGTATAGAAAAAATTGAGTTTTATTTCACAATAAAAAATCGATATTACTTTTTTGCCAACCTCAATACGTATGTATATTTATATATAGAAAGACGCGAATTAAAAAAAACAATTATCAGAAATTAATGACAAACTCGAAACATTTTTTAGATTTAGAACCGAAGGACAACGACCCACCGCCAGAGCTGAAACTGTACAGACTTACTTCCCAAATTAAAAAATAGCTCGAAGAGGACTTGGCTAATCGACATCGAAGCTAATAAAAATTATATTAACCCAACATCTTTACCGGAAGAATGCAAAATTATTTCCGAAGAATTTGTAATAAAGACTCCAGCAGGACGAGAAGACGGCACACAATGTGTAATTAAGACTTCAATAAAATGCTTAATTTCCCCCTTCAGCACTAGAGTAGATGTACTATTAGGTTTCGAAACTATGAAAAAATTAAAAGTACAAATAAAATTCAAAACGAATGAAATATTGTAAAGAAACGACATCGATAGATGCTTACGGAACTCGATTTTTTTTTTAACTTACTTAATGATCTTAAAAAAAACTAACTATTCTTTACTTAATTAAAACTATTCCAACTTCATTTATTTGTTAAACTATCTTGATCATTAAAATTTAGCCCATCGAAATCAGCCGAAAAAACTTAAAAATAATATTTAATTTCTCATTGCGTCGCCGCGTTGAACTTATTCACTTAGCTAGTAGCATCTTTGAGCCGGCTATATTGGTTGTGCGTTGTTGAACTAACAATGTGTCGTCAACCACAGCCAAAATAATCAAAGCGTTACATAGGGGGATGCGTAAATAGCCTTTAAGTAGTGTCACGGGGGATGCTTAAATAGCCCCTGTTGAGTGGCAGGGGGGAACTTAAACAGTAGGGGTGCCCAACCTTTTTATAACGCGTGCCACAACCAAGGGTTCCCCATAATGAGGTGTGCCACAATGTACCCCCCCCCCCCCTAGTGTTTACTCTGCCACCTTCACAGTAATTATTTCTATGCAGTAAGGGTGCTTGTTTTTTAAATATTTTTTATTTTAATAATTGAGAATGTACGAACAGTATGAAAACAATTAATGACTATTATTGGGTTAGCAAGAGGGTGATTTCGATTTGCACCAGTAGTTAGCGTTTTGTTTGTTTCGTTATTCTTTTGAAATTTGGTAGTCGATACCTTTAGGTTGCAATAGAAACAAATTCCGTGTAATTTTGTTTACAACTGTCAGTTTACGACCAGTTTTAACATGGAATGCAAAAATAAGGATTTTCGACACATTTTACTTTGTTATTTTCACAAAAGCAATTGGTTTAATTTTCATGTTGGGGAAACAATGCTCACACACATTATGATGAACCAAACCTACAATCAATGAACGAACCCAGTGCAAGATTGCTGATTTGAGGTAAATTTCCTGATGAGAAGAACTTCTAGATTTTGACACAATCTGCTGGGTCTGGGTTGCCTTGACTATTTCCCTGTACTGGTTTTTAAGGATCGCATTATTTTGGAGATGGGTAATTTCAGTTTGCAAAGGTGGAGAGTATTAGTCCAATTCTTCAGGAGTTATAATGAAAGGTTAGATAATTGACAAAATTTGGTTACCTATATCGAACATGCCGAGTCAAAATTATCCTTCATCCCAGAAAGAGAAATTTATTTACTTTCTTTTAATAACTCAAGTAAGAATTACAAATTTATAAACCCACTGGCCTGCCACGTGCCAGTTCTGAACCCCAAGCATGGTAGATGCAGGAGTGCACCTTGCACATTGGGCACCCCTTAATTACTTTACAGCCTTTAAGGAGAGCCACTACAGGCTTGAGGGGGGAGCTTAAATAGCTTTTGTGCAGTAGCTGAAAGGGGGGCTTAAATAGCCACTGAGCTGTGACTTGGGGGGGGGAGCTTAAATAGCTTTTATGCAGTGGCTGGGAGGGGGGCTTAAATTGCCACTGAGCTGTGACTTGGGGGGCTTAAATAGCTTTTGTGAAGTGGCTGGGAGGTGGGTTTAAATAGCCACTGAGCTGTGACTTGGGGGGCTTAAATAGTTTTTGTGCAGTGGCTGGGAGGGGGGCTTAAATAGCCACTGAGCTGTGACTTGGGGGGCTTAAATAGCTTTTGTGAAGTGGCTGGGAGGGGGGTTTAAATAGCCACTAAGCTGTAACTTGGGGGGGGGGGCTTTAACAGGCTTTGAGCAAGGACCTGTGGAAGTTAAATATCCTTTGGGCCGAGGCTTGGGGGAGCTTAAATAGCTTTTGAGCGGTGACATTGCCTTAGGGCCACAGCCCTTCATACACTCAACTTTAGATAACTTCAAGTCAGACACGTTGGTCCAACTTTTTTTCATAATTATTACTTACATCTAAACTGAAACATGTGGAGCCTTGATTTGTTGTTAAGTATGTACTTTAAAATTGGTTCCATTAGTCTAACCGCTGATATCTCACAGACAGGCACACATAAACCGATTTCTCAGAAGATATAAACAAAAAATTAAATTACCATTAAAAAAAAAATGATTCCAATTCCTTCGTTTACTTACCACAAAGCTCCAAATTTTCCAAAGACTTCAAAGATTTTATTTGTGATCTTTGCAATTACTTGCCTAATTTTACACAATTTATATTTTAAATTTCTAAGACAAATAAAAATGATTTTCTCAATTAATTATCAATGGATGTTGACTTTCTCTAGTTTCAGCTACAAACCTCTGGAAAACCATCGTGATTATTCATGCAAAAATTGCATGAACCAAACTCTCTTCAAATGGTTTATTTTATTTCAAAGAAAAAAATTAAAAATAATGGCATTGATTCTTGGAATCCTTTCAAAGGATTCATGCACACATGCTAAACAAATTAAATTAAAAAAAAATTTCAATACAATACCTGGCAAGGAAGTAATTAAAATCAAAAATTGTTTAATTTTGATAATTTTTTAATAAATGTTAGTTTATAAATACAACAGACAAAAAAATAATTAGAAAACATGTTTGTACAGTTTTATTCTTATTATAAAATACATTCCTATCATTTACACATATAATAAAAAAAACATTTAGTCAACCCTATCCCACTGCGGAATGACTGGAGAAGAAATTAGAGCGTAAGTGCTGTCTGAAAACACTTACGCAGCTTTGTTTCCTGTATATACAAGGATAATAATAACTCTGTTTTTAATTATTTGCAGCGTTTACTGATTAGAAGTTGGTCTTCTGGAACTATTGCGTTTAGGAATTTCACAGATCCCTTCGTTTCTGTATGCGTTACCCTGACCTCTGTAAACATCGACCATCTGATTCCCATGCTGCATGGTAGATGAATGCTCTTGTGGGATCATATTATAAGGAGCCCTGCCTCTAGTCAGCGAAGGGTAACCTACATCGTAATTATAGTTGGGAGGCCTCTGCTGGTGTTGTAAAATTTGCACATCCTGGATAATAAAAGGCTGCGGACCTTGGTAGTACGAAATGCCTCCTTGCCCAACATAGGCCGCCTGCACTGCGTGCTGGTGCTCGATAGCATGGGGAATATTTGTCATTATGTGACCTTTCGGCACGTTGCCAGATTTCGGTGTGAAATTCATTGCGGAAGCTGCAGGCACTCCCGGCCTTGATGCTAAATTCAAATTAGCATTGTGGGATTCAAAATCTTTCGACCCTGTAATAGTAAATGGTGCTATTGTCGAATTTTGTTGAGTTGTTGCACAGCTGTATGTAGGTAAAACTTCACTTCCGTAGGGACTTTGGCTATTGGCTACAGTGTAGCATTGGTTTCCTACCACATTCTGATAAGAATTGGGAATGTTCGTTAATATTGGCATTGCCGGAGGAGGCTGAGTGACGTAATAAGGTATATGTTGAAATGCGCCGTTTCCAGAGTAGCTAGCTCCTCCGGATGCAGCAAAAGAATAGGAGTGCTTGGTTGTTTTTATGTCAGAAGTCGTTTCTAAACTTGGCAAATAAGGTAATATAGTAAATGTTTCTTGGACTTTAATGTTGTCATTTGGCTCCTTAGTCAAAGCAGATTGAGATGAAAAGTTAGGTGAAGCACTTCCATAAAAATGGTTTGATGCATTGCCATTTGACATAGTAACTGGTAATGGTTCATGACTGTCGATCTGTTTTAATGAAATTGGTATTTCCGTCTGCTCAGAACCTGCCATATCTTTGGATTCATCCTGCAAATCTAAAAATCCAAATTGTATATCTAATGATCCAATATCACTATACTCGGTACTAGGTGGCATTTCGACCGATTTAGATACTTTGGGCACTATTGGGCGTTCAGTCATGACCTTATAAGCAATAGCTGAAAGTTTTTCCATTGGGGGGTGTTTAGTAGTGTTGGCTTCAGTCGGAGGAGTCCTCGTCTTTAATGGTGAACATTCATGATTCGATGGTGCTTCTGGGGGGGTCAAAACAGCCTTTGGTGCCACTTGCTTTATTTTGGTTTCAAAACTCTGACTTGAGTGGGTAATGACGCTTGCAAAGGTGGGAGTTTTCTTAGCTTCATCCGACGTTATTACAGATGTTTGAGGAATTTCTGAAGCAGTGGTTTTAGAACATGTATAAACCAAAGTATTTGATAGCGACCCTGTATACTCTGAGTATTGGTCATCCCACTCATTATTGCGATCGAATTGTCTACGATTATCTACACTGTAATTATTTGTTCTAGTTTTGCTATATCTATTAAACGGCCGCTCAGCTGATTGCTGATTGAAATTGGCACCTCTGTCCTGGAAATTTCTACCTCTTCCTCTAAAATTTGTACCCCTAAAATTGGTATCCCTGAAATTGTTATCCCTGAAATTGGTGTCCCTAAAATTGGTTCCCCTATCATTTGTGTCCCTAAAATTGGCTCCCCTATAATTTGTGCCCCTAAAATTGGCTCCCCTATAATTTGTGCCCCTAAAATTGGCTCCCCTATAATTTGTCCCCCTACTCCCGATCGATGGTTTTGTATTTGTATCAAATGATCCATTTTCAGCTATCACCCCCCCTTGTGGTTTTTCAATATTATTTTTTTCAGTCTTTTCTCCTGGTGTTCTGGTCTTCTTTTTCTTTGTCGCTAGAGACCACTCATTTTTCATACCAGCCTCTAATATTAAATTCACCGCATCGTTTGGATCATATTCGCTGTCATACAAGGCTAAAAATGCATCATGCTGCGATATTTGTGTTGCATCCACAATTTGTTCTATCATTTTTTTAACTTTTGGATCAACCTGTTTAAGTGACTCAACGGCCTTCGGCTTCTCAGGTTCAGGCTGAGACTCGGATTGAGTGTTGTTTGGCTTAACTGTTTCTTTTTTCATAGTTTTGGTTGGTTTAGTCAATGAAGATGCAGAATTGCTCGTTCTCGATTTAATAGCTTTAGCGGCTGAACTTCTCAAATCAGTCATATTTCTACAATCAGAACCTTGGTGAAGGCAATTCTCTGGAACAAACAAAAAGAAAATATATAATTATTCTACTGATATAGTAAATTGCTGTTTCGTGCTTAGAATTAGGTTTTCCAAAACTAAAGCTAAACGAAGGAAAGTGCACCGAAACCCCTGATCCCTCCCCCAATCCCAATCAAAGTAAAGGTTCATTGTTTTAAATGTGTTGAAGACAGATTCATTTTTAAGAAAATAATAAAAGATTAAAGAAACATTACGTTTATCTCTATGTATTACCCTAAAATACATTAATTAAGTAGGCACCATAAATGTTTTTACTCAAAAACATTAAAGTCATTCTTTGTAGCAATTAATGGCATGAAATTATTAAATATTATGTTATTACTTAGAGTAGGTAGCCTGGCAATACTTGTTTCTTTGGTGATGGTTCAATCCAATGCAAATACCAATCTCAATATTACAAATTTAAATAATTATAATCAAAGTAATATTATATTACTGTAACATTAATGAGATGAAAAATATCAAAAGTGATCCTTAAAATACCTGCGATTAAATTTCCAAACCAATTCACCAAACCAGAAGATCACTCAAATTTTAAAATGAGAATGTGAATGATAGGTTTCATCATAAATTGTCAACCATCAATACGTAAATTAGACACATGACATCTTTTTTTAGAACTCAAAGCAACCTTCAGATCATTCAACTGCTGCCGGAGCCCAGTACTTCCCCAATCCACAATATGTCGTCCCACTAACGCTAAATGAATGCCACTTTTACACATCTAATAAAATCAATATTTTAATATCATTAGAATTGAAGTTGTAGGGCACACTGGAACAAAGTCATAAATAAATAAATATGAGCAAATACAAACGCCTAAACCTTCCTAAATACATAAAATAGCCTGATCTGCAGGTTCTGCCCTCGTGATTCGCCATTTCCTCACCCTCCATGAATTTCCCTCGGAACCTAATCATTTATTCCAAGCCACAGCTGTTTCAATTAGTACTTATCCCTTTCAACCATCTAGGGATTCAAGAACAACTGACTATGGAGGCACATTTACAGACTGTACTTACATCTAAACAATGTTCTGTCACCAGGTTTCCCACATACTGGCCACAATAGATCCTCAAAGAAATTCTAAAAAACTTATTTTGCCAACTATGGATCAAATTCTTTGCACTCGTCACTAACAAGCCCTGATGACCTTTCCTGTGTTCACAGTCTAATCAATCCTTTTCGCCCTTTTGGCGTGAAAACCACCTCCGCTCTTTGTCAGTGGACCTAAATACTGGGACCGGTTTTGCAAACTATCTGGCACAATTGACCTATATCCATTTTGTCTGAAACAAAAAAATCTGACAACTCCCACAAAATTCCATAGTTTTCCTCACACACAGATCTATGATGCAAGCTTAGAACAAAACTTTCCTCTTCCTAAAACCATGGTAAGACACCCAATAACTCTTCATCCCATTGTCCCGTCAACCTTCTTTCAATTATTAAAAAGATGTTCAAGAAAATCCAAATAAACTGCCTCATTCCTCTTCTCTGACATCAAAAAACCTACCTCCAGCATTCTTTCTCCTTAGCCAGGGAGGTGACAATCCTGTAGGTGTAGGTGTATATGGGGGATTCATAGGCTACGTTTGAATGTGTTCATTTTATTTAGCATTATAATTATGTGATTACCTTATAAATAACTAAGAGCCTGCACATTTGAGATGAGTACAATGAACACCATAGGATTGAAACAAAAATCATACATGATACATGAGGTGAATGATATTCACTATGATATCGAGAAATAAAGAAACTACAGAAAGTTAATGTATGTGAAAGGATGCTGGGATGTATACAAATCCATGAACTATGACTATTGATGGGAATAGGATTCCAAAGCTTTTTGGTATTGATACGAGAGAAACGGTAGAAGAACGCGGATTTGTGAGATGGGAAATACAGGTCGGACAGGGATATTGAGTTTTGATTTTGAGGAAGTTGGTAGGGATAAGGAGGGTTTTTTAACGGTCTGAAGAGGGGAATCCAAAGAAGTATTGTATGGCATGCAGATTGGTACAGCCATTCCAATTCCACGAGAAGTGCTGTAAAACACAACAAACTGGGAATCAAGGGTACAATTGTAAGGAACCAGTTCATCGGTCGCTTTAACCGAGCCTCCTTGACCATACACCAAACATGGCCAAAATGGAGGACAACAAGAGAGGAAACCATGTATGTAATGGGAGGAGATGATTGATTGAGCAGTTTGAGTGTGGCAGAAGATTTGGTAAATGTGGTATTTCCAGGATTGAGTTTGGTCGAAGAGGATTGAGTTTGCTTTATGCTTTGCATTACCCTACAAAGTAGCAGGCGGATTCCTCCTCCAGTTTACATTTAGAACAAAATAGAGTTCTGGATACACATGTCTATTCAAAGTATTAACAATGATACGAGATCTCATTCATTATAAATTGATAACACATTCACTGTCTCATACAGCCAATATGGTATTGGATATCGAGCCCGATTCAGAAATGCATCAGTGTCTCCAGGGTTGAAGAAATGCATCAACAATATGAAGTCCTTGCTGCAATGTGCAATATTGCAGGATCCATACATCCTAGAATTGATTTGCAAATTTGCACCTGTTTCAGCTTCGCACCTTATCAGATAAACAGTATCTTTAAAAAAATAATAGGGGCAAGCATGTATCAAGGAGTAGCTTTTTTTTTAACAATGGTTTCTCTAATAATGATCAGAATTCTTCAAAAAATGATCTTCAGAATCGGACACCTTTCTCTGGGCCCTGGGCCTATAGTATTAAATTCCACTTATCTGTTGTTATGCAGCATCAGTGTCTAGTCACAATTACTTTTTATATATGTTTTATTTCTTAACAATTATTATAGCCCATTAAAGTAAATGATTTATATTATGTTTGGGAAACTAAAATCAATGAAAATTTTCTCACCATAAATGTTCAAAGCCGACTAATACCTATACAACACAAATCAATTCAGAAACGCTTATTACAATGACTAGAATTTCAACCGTACAAATGTATAAGACTAACCCAAGATAATAATCAGTTCAATTCACTTCCTAAACCACGCAATCACCACAAAAAACATGAAATTTTATAATAAATTTCCATTAAATTTAACTCATTATACCATGATGATATTGATCCTCAACAATATTCATATAATTCTAAAGCTGATGTGCTGAAGTTGACACACTTTTGCAAAAATTTATGCTTCACTCTCCACTTTTATGTTGTAACAAACACTACATACTTCTAAAAATTACATTCACTTTAGTTCTCAAGGTTTCAGATGTCTTCATAGTTTTCTTTGGTGCCTTCCATCATGGAACAAGAGTGGTCGATATAACACCCTATAACTAAGAGTTAGTAAACAACACAAATAGGTTTCGCTAGTCCTCTCTCTTAGGAGTTAAGCTTTACTATAACTTTAAAAACATAGAGAGAAAGGAATGTAAATCAAATCAAAACACTTCATACAACCTACATACTTCTAAAAATTATATTCCCGTTAGTTCTCAAGGTTTCGGGTGTCTTAATATTTTTCATTGGTGCCTTCCATCATGGAACAAGAGTGGTCAATATAACACCCTATAACTAAGAGTTAGTAAACACAAATAGGTTTCGCTAGTTCTCTCTCTTAGGAGTTAAGCTTTACTATAACTTTAAAAACATAGAGAGAAAGGAATGTAAATCTAATGAAAACACTTCATACACTAATTATCAACAATAGTAAAGTAGTATAAGAGAACAAACTATTCTTTTCACTATTCATAAACCAATATAGAAATGATAGATGAGCTGTCAACATAATGATGCAAAAATAACAGGCAATGACTGGCAAAATTTATACATTTCATGATAGTACTAGGATCCCATAGAATCTTTTTTGATAACCTTTAGCAGCTTAGAAGTTAATGGATAAGTTTAAAATATTACTAAATTAATATTAATTGTTAACTATAAATACTTCACCAAGTAGAATTACTAATTACCGTAAAAGCTTCCCTCGCTGTACAATAAACAACTTCTGGTCTCGATTGTAACCTCTAATCTTCAACAAGGCAGGGTTACCAGGAAATATTCTCAAACAACCACGAACAAATAACTAAGAATAGTTTTTTTATTCTTTTCTTTTATTCAAATTATTCCATCAGTACAGAATATTTTTTTACAAGCCACTTGTGCATGCCGATTTTGAATTTTTATTAGAACTTCTTTTAGTTCTAATATAGAGGTTAGAAATGCCGATAATTTAATTATGTCTTTATATACGTAATTACGATAGTTTTTAATTAGTTTCATAATATCAACTAATAAAAAAAAATTAATTAAAAGCAATTCTGAAAAACATTCAACAACATTTCGGTTTGGTTTGCATATTCTAGTTGTAGTTCATTTTTGTCTAAAAGTTTATTGTATACGAATTTCTTATTATCTGACGTTAGCAAAATATTCAAAAATTTCAACTCGTTTAATGCATGATGAAATGATCATGATCATTATAAAAAAATAAACCTTTGATCTGAGATTTTAGAAAGTGGGGGGGGGGGGATAAGTCATAGAAAACCGCCATTTCTTCGATTCTGTAGATATATCTCTTTTAAGTCCTAAGCTACTCATGACTATCTCTACCGTCTTAAGATGATAATGACGAAGGAGAGGGGGAAAAAGAATTGCAATGTAATGCCGTCATTAAGAAACAGCATCGAGGCTTTTCTGCGTCGGAAATCTCCGCCCTGGCGGAAAAACAACGAGGAGCAATAGCCCTGCAGCGGTTGTAAGAGATATTACGCAACGGCAGAAGAGCGGTGAAGAAAGCTTTTCACTCTCGACCGGCCAAGCCCGTCAAAGGAGGAACACAGCTGAGGAAGCGGTGCCTGCCTTCGGCGTGTGTCCTAGGCATGGAAGCGCGACACAACACTGTCGCACTTATGCAACATGCCGGAGGTGGGGCTCACGTTGCGCATGGTTGTGGATGACCCATGGAGGTAATAACACCGAGCTACATACCTGCCAAACATCTTAGGCCATTATGGATTGTATGCATTCTCATTCAGCATATCAAACATTTGACCGACTAACTTGTATAGTTGCCTAAATATAATGTAACTGTGTAACTCGCTATATAAACAGCTACAATATATAACAAGGTAACTTGTGCAAGTTCCTTCTATTGATTCACTATGCTCTACTGCCCTAGTCTCTAGCAGCTTTCATCAGAGGTTAGAATAGGAAAAGTCGGTATTAAATCTTTTATTCGTATTTTTACAGCTTTCATAAAAAAAATATAAGATTATGCACATAGTTATTCCAATCAAATATAGTTGCCCTTAAACTCTTCTTCCTATTACTTAGTATTTAACTTAGTATTCGAGTCCTGATTAATTATAAAAAAACAAAAGTTTTTTTTACTTTTTACTTGTTGCTTTGTTTCGTTTTGATTTGTTTGATAATATGAGCACACTCCCCGTAATCATGACTCCATTCACACATAATAATAATAATGAAAAAATCCTATTACGAAGAATTTACCGAGTCTTTTAAGAAAATACTAATTTAAGAATTTAAGAGAAAACAAAAAAAGAGGGATAAGAACAAACGGGGGCCGCGGTAGTGCGTCACGTCTTTCCATCAGCTATTTACTCCTGCCGGGAACCCTGAAAGGTTTTCAAATCGGCAAAATATGACCTTATATGGGGGTGGGGGGGGGAAGAGAAGCTTTTGTAAATAATGTGTGGTTCCACCTATGCAGGTCAGAATTCGATTACTGTTCCTTTAGCCAGGAATAAGTTCCAGGTATTTGGAGCCAGGCTATTTCATCTCGATATCTCGATTCATCTGCCCGGTTCGCAGATTTACCTTATTGATATTCATTTACCTTATTGCCGTACTTTTTATTATGTAAAGTATATATTAAAACTGTTCGATTCTGTAGATATATCTCTTTTAAGTCCTAGGATACTTGTCGGGTTAGATATTGTCGAATATCCCCAAAGTGGGGCTCTAGCGCCAAAAAAGAGATAAGGTGGGTGGGCCTGTGGCCTTTCGCCCTGGCTGCCGGCCTAGTCGGTGGGCAGTAAGCTGACTCCATAAGATCTTGGAAGGTATGCCCCGACAAAGCACTATGTTCAGGAGAAGAGGAACAGGGTAGGTTTATAGGTAGTTTATGTGGTCTTGGAATGACCACGACTGTGACACTGGATGGTAGGCCGGAGTGGGGATAACAGTTTAAGCAATTTCCTCGAGTGTTGGACAAATTCAAGTCCTTTTTGTAATAGTTGTAATAAGGTTAGCCCATTAAGATTAAACCTTATTTACTCTTAAAAGTGGTACATTTCAAAAACTAGTACGAAAATGCTAACATGTTACCTTTGCAATAGTTTTATGAGAAAGAATTAATACTGATGTGCCCACCTCTTAATTACGAATAGTTAAAAGTTCCCTTCTTCTTGAATCAGAAAAATCTATCTATGTTTTCATATTTTGTTGTTAATAAAGGTTATGACGTCAGTGATAGTGGGAGAGAAGCTAGTGGGGGTATCAGCCGCAGGTGGGGAAATAACCCATCCCACCACGGCTGGCCGCCTATGTAAGCAGCGGTATTAGACCGAATTATCGTAACGAACAGGACCGTCACTTGGAACAATACTCTTCCTCTCTCTCTCTGCACTGGCGCTGGCTGCTCTACTTAAACCAGGATCTTCTCATTCAACTACCTCTGCATCTCTCTCTCCTAATCTCCCTATGTTTTAATCCGGCGTTGTCAGACCCCACACCTTCCTAGTGGGAATCCCTGCCTTCGTCTCGCTAAATCGAGCACCCCCTTAGGAGAGACCTCTCCCTCGCGGACGACGGTTGCAGTGGCCCTACAAACTTACCGAGCAGCATCTCCCACGGCAATCCAGTCTGCTTCTCTCCGGGTCACACTCGCCTTTGGGATCCGGCCTACCCTTAGACACCGAGTGTGAATTCGTGGTCATTCCAAGACCACATAAACTACCTATAAACCTACCCTGTTCCTCTTCTCCTGAACATAGTGCTTTGTCGGGGCACACATTCTAAGATCTTATGGAGTCAGATCAAAACGTAGTAGGCTGCCTGCCGACTAGGCCGGGTGAAAGACCACTGGTCCACCCGCTCTAGCTCTTTCTTGGCGCTCGCCGGACGGTGGCTAAGAGGTACTAGCGACCCTAGCCCGCGGCGGGGGTCTCCTACCCACTTTGGGGATATTTGACGACAATTTTTGACCCGACAAATACAATTCGTTTTAGTTTATAAACTAATGGTCTTGCTGGTTCACCAAGTGAAGTTTACTAAGTAAGAGGTTTACTTCGGCGTACGGGGTTGTCTGCTTTTATTGTTAAGTAAGCATTGTCCAGCACCGTTAGCTTAATGGCATTTGTTCATATATGGGTTTGATGCCCTGTGAGCCCTTCCTGAGGCGACATTCCCGCCCTCAAAGAGGACGATCCTCGGGCGGTCACTCGACCACTTTCTCCTCCGCGAGGACATGACCGCCGAAGAGGTGGCTGACCATTGGCCTCTTCCTGTCACGATAGAGGCACATAGAAAGTACCTATAACGATGTCTATTTGAATAGTCGGGACCGAGACTTAGCACCTATGAATAACGAGCGGATTCTTTAACCTCCCCCCCCCCTCGCCTTCCTCGGTCCGTCTGTAGCTTCACGTTTTGTCCTACATACTACAAATTACTTTTTCTTTTTCCCAATTTCTATTGACGATAGAAAGGGAAAACAACAGTCCCGATAGTATTGGGAATCCAATTTTTTTTTTTGTCTTTAACTTTCTCAAGTACATTAAGTAATTTCCCGCTGAGGATTTCGTTTTCAACTACGTTCTAGTGGTTTTTATTTACTCCTAGGTGGTACTGAGGGCCGGGGATTTCCAATGCGAGTAGCATATCCAATCACTCGCCACATCAAATAGGTCTGGCGTGGTCTCCCGTATCCCTTCGCCTCGATTGTCCAACAAATATGGAACACCCATACACATACATATAATTGCATTTCTATGTAACGAGAATCTTTATAATTCTATTTATAGATAAATAATGCCGTCGGTATTTCGAGCCCGATAGATAGAATGTTTCCTCTTACTCCTCTTAGAGTTTAATGTGTTAAGGTTAGTTTTAATGATAAAAACAAACACATTTGTAAATAATGAAAAATTGTGTTTCGTAATATAATACTTCCCCCGTGAATATGGATTGAAAAACTGTTTAATTTATATAAATCATCGAGTCATAAGTAACTTCCGGTGCAGCTAAGTAGAATATATTGTTAGTATCTACCCGCTATGAGTTACTATGACAACAAGTTTTTGTTTTCACTATATAGACGAGGCTTCAGTTAGTCTTTTGTCAACTGTTTTGTGTGATACACGTTACGTTAAACTGTTTTTTTTAACCTCTGAAATGGAGAGTCAAAAAGTACATATTCGTCATGTAATGATGAAAAATGGGTTACCTATGACAATATAGTCCGCAAAAGACAGTGGCTTGATAAGGATCAACCACCCCTACCAGATCCGAAAGCTAACATCCATGGCAAAAAGATTTTATTGTGTGTATGGTGGGATTGTCAAGGAATAATTCACCACGAGTTGTTGAAGTCAGATAGATACGTTCAGAAGTTGCAAAGAGTGCAAGAGAAACTCCATGAAAAGCGTCCTGCACTCGTCAAAATTAATATAATTTTGTTATTTGATGAGATCAAAATAAATGTCTGCTAAACATATGGAAGTTACTTATGACTCGACCTAAATAGCAATAATGTGTCTGATTGGTTATTTGACGGACAAGGTAAATAGACAACACTAGAAGGTTACCTTCTCTGTACGAGACACTTATTAGCTCGTCATTTGACAATGGCGCCAGAGATAGCAGAACGAACGAACCACTCGCGAGCGCTCTCACAATGTTCAACAGCTTTGTTTACATTTGTGCCTCAATTACCGCTACAGCTGTATGAAGGTTGAGAAATAGTACCAAGGTGTGCAAAGTTTATTTAAGCAGTTTCATCAAAACCACTGTAATAATGCTTTTTCCTGTTTGGATGTCTATTTTGAATCTTAATGATCGGTGCTTTAAAGAAACGAGAAAAAAATTGGTCGAAGAAAGTTCATTTAATGAAATGTGTCGGTATTCTTCATAAGGTGAGTGATAGAAAAACAATTCAAGCGTTCCAGATTGAAATTAGGACGTGAGTTCTTTTGTGTCTAGTTCAACATCCACCCTCAATTCACCTGTTGTCTGGCACAAGAATAGCAATTGTCGAAAGTGTACTCACTCATCTAATTAATTAATTAAGAAGGGCTCTTTGACAGCATCTTATGTGTCAATGATCAGATAGTTTTCTATATCACATTTTTTTGAGTGGAAATGATTTGGTACTATACAAAGGAGCGAATAAATGGTGGTTTAAAGTGAGCAGAACACCCCAAAGAAACATTTACAACCCCTTTCATCCTTGGATTATCGTCATGATAGCAGATGAATGGAAAATCAGACAGGGTGTCAGATCAAAGAGGTATGTATAAACCATTTAAATCGAACATCGGTCGTGACATGAGTATTTTTAAACTGTACTTCTATTGATCAATATTTATAAATTATGACATGAGAGACGGAGAAAAAAAGACATGAGATTAGTTACCTTACGGTCTCTCTCGGACTCTTTCATGTAAGGATGTAACTGTGCAACTGTTGATCACAATATTTTCCAGTAGCTTATGGTCCAGCATCGAGTGTAACTTATTCTTAAAAGACATAGCCTAGTGTAGTAGTTCCTAGGTTTTTACCAGATTATCACTTTTTTTTAAATTGTTTGTCATAATTTATTTTATCGTTCGTTAACATATGTTATCGATCATTTTTAATCAGAAAAAAAGTGTTTAAAAGGTAATTTGCTGTTGTCAAAATTACTGTTAGCATAGTGTCTCGTACGTGTCTCAGTCACGGTTTTATTGTATGTTCGGGTGACATAGTCTCGACTCGTCGATATTTATATAATTCTAAGAATATTACTTCATGGAAGTCGCTGATGGTTCCTGTTATTTTTAAGTAAGCGACCGCATCCCTTCAAGACCTCCCTCCCACTTCCCAGAACTACCCTCAGTTTTAGCCCCAGACAACACTGTTAAACCACACATTCCACCCAGTATGTAGAACATAAGTCTTAATATTTGTAAATACCAGTGTTTTGCTTTTGCTTCATAATAAAGCTTTTCTTAACTTTCTTTTAAAAGACTCCTCTACAAACATTATGACTGATGATTGACATTAACTGATGATTGTCTATATTGAATTGCTCGTTAAAGAACGCTAGCTGATCTTCTTAAATGTTCTAGCTTTTCTTTTCGAAATCTGTGAATACTTGTGTGTCCGTCTGCTTTAGTGTTTGCGTTGCTTGAAAGTTTTCTAATTTTCATAAAAAAGAGATGAAAACATGGCTATTTCCTTAATAGATGAATAATGTCATTAATTATAATTATAGTTGTTATTAACAACAAAGAAATGTTGTCTTTGTAATTTTGAGTATAACCCTCAAAGTATACACCTCGATTTCGACCTAGTTCAACAATATGTGATTTATAATTAGAAAAGTCATTAGCATTCCAAGTATAACTCAACCACTGTTTTTTTTCTTTTAGAAAACTTGTTAAAGGTTATGTTAAAAATTAAGCCAGCTGGATAAAAGAAGGCTCATTATTAATATAATTAAATAATAAATGAAAAAAGATATATTTGTCGATATTCTATGATTGGGTATCAAATTACAGATCTAGTAGTTTTGATTGATAACTCACTACAATTACATAAAGTCATTTTTGTGCAACCCCAGTTTTATAACAATGAATGATATTCTGCATGAAAGTTTTACTTGAGGTCCCAGAGATGCAAAAAATAAAAGCACCCTTATGAAAAGCAATTAAGGGTCAATTACTTGTAATAAAAAAAAATTGTTTCTTGAATCATATTGATAAATTGTCTTCATAATTGAATAATATTTAGTAATCTTTGTTAAGACTGAGGTGGACTATAATAAGGAAAAGTCATTACGTTTTCACATGGAATGTTTATAAAGGGTTAGTAAAAATGGGGCGTTACACGATAGAACGACGTGTCTTTATTGTTGAACATTATCTCAAAAATAATGAAAGTTTGCCGGCCGCAGTTCGAAAATTTCATACAAAATATGGTCGGAATGTTGTTTTGACTTCATCAACTGTGAAGAGATTAATTGAAACATTTAGGGAGATTGGATCAGTTGGAGACATTAAACACACTGGTCGTCCAAAAACAAATACTGCATGAGACATTTCCAGGTCGTGTACTCTCTCATTTCGGTGATCAGAATTGGCCCCCTAGATCGTGCGATTTAACACCTTTAGGTTTCTTTTTATGGGCTTATTTGAAGTCAAAGGTGTATGTCAACAAGCCCACATCCACCCGTGCATTAAAAGAGGAAATTCAACCAGATTCATGCCAAATGGTCATGGAAAATTTCGACAAAAGAGTGCGCATGTGCCAGCAAAGTCGTGGAGGCCATTTGCCCGATGTGTTATTCCATAAATGAACTTATCCTATTTACTTTATAATTCAATAAAAAAATAACAACAAAAATACTAAAAACTGTGTTTTCTATTTAAATCAAATCTTGCGTTAATTCTGGGACATTTACTTTTAACATGACTTTTTTTTTTTTTCTCAAACTATAAGAAAATGCTTTGTAGTATTCTAAAAATAGTTTATTATTTATATAAATCCCGACCCAATATTATTGTAGCTAGTCTATTCTACAAGGCCGACTTTCCCTCTCTACTGCGTGTCTGCTATGTTCGGCGGTCGAAGTCGGACCAACCTAAATTTATCTCGCCCTATATAAATATCTCCTGCCATTTGATTCCCTCGCTTAATTTTCAATACTGTCATGGCGCCTTCAGCGGTCACCTGTGCCTCAAATCTTCCTCTCTAAGGCAAGACGAATTCGTTTACATCATTAGAAAGAGTAATTTCTTGCTACAAAACGCAATAATATTTGCGGTTAATGAGTCGGTTCTAGAGGTACCAAAGAAAATCCTCAGCTATATCATATTCAAGCTTCAGGTATCCGACACGGAACATATTTTGATGGGCCTTCCACAAAAACTTCTTTGATTTGTAAAGAAGCTTACTCTCACCGGTCTATTGTTCCAGGAACTTTCTCCAGATCGAAGATAAATAGATTTTGATAGATTGGATCTGGTGCTCTAGCCACGCTTTAGAGGCTTCTATTGTACATAATGAATCTGTACTTAGGACTTGAGGTCCTGTCATTATCGGATATATGGTGTAGTTATGTATACCAAAAAATAAGTCTATGTATATTGAAGGTGACGAAGTCAGATTATTACTATCTCTCTTTGGACGGGGCTTGGAGGAGCTACCATGAATTGAGTAATGAAATGTGTAAATATATCCTATTAATAAAAAAACTAACTTGTATTTTGATGGATTAAATACTATTATTTCCCATCTTGAAAAAAGTGGATGTTGTTATGAGACCGGTTCAAGTCATTACATCATCCTGTGGCAGAGGCGTGTGCCTGACTACCAATACCAGCCTTGAAACAGCCACATGTGCAGTAGTGTCAGGGGTCTTCCCATTTACAAGAACTTGATGACATTCAGATATAGGTGGATATGGCATCGCTGCACGGTATGATCACGCTGGGAAATCGTAAAAGTGGAATACAATAATCTAACATATTACGACTATAAAATAATTTCTGATCCCGCAGGGTGAGGGTTGAAACATTTAAGGCGCTGGGGGGGTAAATATGTTGCAAGCTATTTGAAATCGTATAAGTATTCTCCACAACACATCCAAGCACGGTGATTAAGTAATGGATAAATACTGTAAATGAAAGTATATACAAAAAACTTTTAAAATTTCTCAAATCACAGCTATGTTCTATGTAGCATTTACAATTTTTAATTATCCTTATTATCAAGTATATAAAAATAACCATAAAAAAGTTAACGACAGTGTTGCCACCTTATGACTCTTAAATATACCCCATACAACGTGCAATACCCAAACAGTAATTACAGGACAATTTTGTGACCATCCAAATAAAATGAAGTATTCTTCATCACAAATTCCGATCAGTCAAAAATTATTATTATCTTTTAAATATATTTTAAATGGAATCTTAGATCTAATAGATACAAAATAGTAAGGCCGCTGATCCTTGAATCAACCAGTTTACATTGAATAAATTGCTTAGTGTAATTAAAGTAATGTTTCGGAAATCGTCACTTTAGGTAGGGTAGTATCTCACCCCATCTATGAGGGTGAGACGACCCAAGGCTCCACAAGGTTCCTAGATCGATAACCTTGCATCTGTGGACAGTTGAAATATTCAATGCCTATAAGAATGAAGGAGGTTTTAGATTCTGTCCTTAAAACCCAAATGCATGTGAATTTTAAAGTGAGCAATGATCATATGTTTTCAAAAGAAACAATCTTACGAAATGAACAAAGACGAATGACGTACCCAGTAGCGTGTTCTGGCAGCACAACAGCTCCATGTCAGCGGCGGTAAGAAGCACGACAGCACAGCACAATGGCAGCTAAGAGCTATTCACAGGCGTAGGAATATATTGCAAATACGCACGGAGCAGCAGGGATGACAGTTGGGCCTGGCCGAGACTCCGGCACTCACTGAGCAGCGGACCTAGGGACCTCTAGGCACCACCTCATTCACATCTGCCTCTTTGGGGCAGTTTTTTTGTCTAGGGCCTTTGCCCTCCGTCAGTAGAACTTCTGCCTGGCCTTCTCTATCACGTTTCGCCACATTGCATGTTATAATTGTCGAGTCCGAAGGGGCAGCTTTTACAAAGAACAAATATTAGACGTGTTCAATTCAATCTAACATATTGAACACACTGAATCTAGATGCGTCCTTCGTCTTGAGCGTGCTAGTACTTAAAATGCGTTCACCCATATGCGTTCACTTGAATAGACGTTAGATGTCTTGAACAACCTAAAATGAACAAATCTTTTGAGCTTAAGATTATTAAAGTTTCAACTTTCTGTTTACCCAGAAGAACGAATTATTCAATTGAATGGGCTTTTTGTCCTGAGTTGTTCATGGAGCAGAAATGAGTCGATCACTAACATGAGTGGATGAGTGATTGTTCAAGTTTTGCTTATCCAGATGTAAGAAAAATTCAATGAATGGGTTTGTCTTGAATCGTTCATGAAGCAGAAATGAGTCGATCACTAACATGAACGGATCATTTAACTGTGTGAATATTAAATTTCCCTCTGTCCCGATAAAAGAATCATTCACTTGAATGGACTTTGTCAGTCTCGAATCGGTCACTAAAATGAACGAATATTATATAAACGGATCATTTCTTTGTATGAATCTTTAAGTTCCGCTTCTAGATGAACAAATAATTCAATTTAATGCTATTTGTCTTGAATCGTTCATGAAGCAGAAATGAGTCGATCACTACCAAAAACGAATCTATAAACGGGTCATTTAACTCTATGAATATTAAATTTCCCCAGATCCTAATAAAAGAATCATTCACTTGAATGGACTTGATCGATCACATATAGGTCATTGAAATGAACGACGGATTAATTGTCTGTATGAATGTTTAAGTTCCCCTTATCTAGACGAAGGAATCATCCGCTTGTATAGACTTTTGCAACTCAAATGAACGTATTTCATACTAAAATGAACGAAGTAGATCCTTGACGGATCTTTGGAGTGTGGGAAAGTGCGCAGATACAGAAGGCACAGAGGAAGGCTAGGGCAGGACTACGACCCGAGAACTGGTCTGCTATTTATAGCGACAGCACCTGATGGCACATTTGGCAGCAACTCCTCGGAGGTCAGGACGCGAAGCTGTTTGTCAGTGAGGGCTATCTCCTAGTCTGCATCTCAGGGACACTGCGTCTTCCGTCTTATCTCCAAGTCATCTTGACGAAGCTCTGTTGTACAAGAAGATCCATAGATCAGAGGCCTCACCACTCCTCAGCTATCGTTGCACAACCCGAAGGGAGCAACTTTACTTTTTTAGGTCCAATTGATCGACATTCAAATTACGCAGTAGTCATTTTATGTTACAATATAATAAAGGGGTGTTTGCAAAAAATTTTAACACGGACATCTTATTCGGTTCATATTTTCTTCTTATTTTGGAGGGCAGATAAAATACAAATTAATCTGTTACAAAACGTCATTCCAGTCAATTTTAAAATATTTTTTGTTATTAGATTAGCTGTTTACGATTTTCTATTTGCTTAAAATGATAACAGTAAATGTCAAATACATCAGTTACCGAGGTGATTTTTTACAAATATACAAGTATTACTTATTGGGACTGAAATGTTGGGAAAATACTCATCATAACATCCCTATGATCAATGTTTGTAATGGGTGCATATATTAGCACCATAAGTGGTGGCCTGAGCTGGCACGTTATGGAATGATGTAGTGGATTGTATATTAATAAAGGGGACAAAAGAGAACTCAAATGATCTTCACTGATACATGCTTCATCTCATCTCTCAATAGGAAATAAATTACTAATCTACAAAGTTATACTTAAGCCAATCTGGACATGCAAAAAAGTCTAACATCAAGCGTATCCAATCTTTTCAATCAAAAGTCCTGAGAACAATAGTAAATGCTTATTACGTCAGCAACAAAACCCTTCATAACGATCTTAATATATATATTCTTGAACTCATCCATTCCAAGTTCATGAAATTCCATAGTAACCTATCCAAACAGCCTAATCCCTTAGCAAAGTCATTACACTGTGCCACTCATCGCTATAATCCCCCTCGGTGAATAAAGCGGCAGTGGCCACATATATGTGACAGTGGGAGTACTGTCAATGGCCAGTTTCTCCAACCATGACCTGAGTGTATGTGGCTCTCGCGCTCTTGGACAGCCTCCACTGGCTCGTATGCGGTGACGTGGCTGGTGGAGAAGCGTGGGGACTTCCCAAGACCTCTTCTTTCGCATGTGAGGGAGGTGACAACCATGTGATTTTTGGAGGTCTCTGGGCTATTTGTAAATTTAATCAAGATTTTTGATCTTGAAAAAAAAAAATGTATTTCTTGATTCAGCAGAGATGATGGTTTTGAAATCAGAAATAATAATAATAGTCAAAATACCAGAGCAGTTTTTTTTGGGTTTTTTTCATGAGTTGCTACGTAATAAGATCTGCGAGTGTGCCAACTTATACATACGTCAACTCTTGTTTCAGTTCCTACTCAACAAAAAACTTTTCAACAAAAAACAACAACAAAACGAGGAGAAACACTCAGCTTCTTCACGAAATAGTTTACAGCTCACAGTGCTAATATTCGACCGAGACACATAATAAAAAAAAAAAAATACTCGAGCCTCCAATTCTACTTTTGCGTTCTTGTTTTGTTTTTTTGACAATGAGCCCAAGATGGCGTGCCTGCCTCTAGTCCGTCACGAAGGCGAGCGATACCTTCTTCATCCCATCTTTTTTATTCCTTTCCATTTCAGTTTTTTTTTCTCTCTGCATCCTCTCAAGGTCCTTAAAGTCTGGAGTATTCCCACCAGTAAAGGCAATTGCCTCCCTCTTCTCTCTGAAGAAAAAGTCGTGGCTGAGTCGGATTTTGTAACACATCTCGTCGTCACTAACTGCGCTGTAGCAATCGTAGTATTCTACATTCCGTGGATAATGTTCATCGAAAAAATAAAAATGAAAAAGAAACGTCATTTTATTTTGTCTGCCAAGTCATTACGCCAATGTTTCTGTACATAATGCGTCGACATTATCATAAGAAGTCAAATTTGAAAGTTTCCATTTACCAGTAGAAAATCAGTATTTTTTTTAAATATTAAACTACAAGGCCTTATTACGACCAAAACTGATTCCAAAAACTACACTTCTGGAATAGCGTAACTGCTCAGGGGCATTTTTTTGGTTATTTTGCCACCTTTGACCTCTCTTGTAATGTTTTTAGGTGAACCTTGGTACCTGATAATACTTCAGTTCAGTTTTGTCATCCTGAAGGGAAACATCATGCCGTCATTTGATTTATCTGCTGAAGGAAAAAGCGGTTTTGTTTCTTCAATCTAAGGGGGTATTGCATAGTGAAAAAATGTGTTCTAATGGCCATCAAATGAAACTTTATCTAGGCCAAAAGGATAGGTGGAAATGACAGGTGAGAGGCTGCAAAGAAACCTTTGGATTGAGAAAAGGAACATTTTTGGAAAACAGTAACTTAGTAAATTTGTTATTTTGTTATACTGCTGAGCAAAAGAATATACATCTACTAAATTTTGTCAAGAGGAACTAGGATTAGCAACCGATACTATTACAGATTGGAAAAATATGTTTCGAGAAGTTTTCGCAGATCATTTATTAAAATATTGCAGAAAGATCAGATGGCCGGTGAAAACAGTCGATACAGGCGCAAAAATCAAGTTGGTAGAATTTATCCTAATCAATGAGTCTTCGGAGGTGTTAGTCGGGAAGATAAGCGAAGCTTCACGTATTGCGTGCCAGACAGTACATCAGAAACACTACAGAAAACAATATCAGAATGTATTCACCCCGGTACGACCATTATATCTGACATGTGGGCATCCTACACCCGCATTAACATTGAATGAATTACCGGCATTGTACTGTGAATCATTCACAAAATTTCGTAGATCCCACCACAGGTAGTCATACAGAACGAATTGAATCGTTATGGGCACAAGCAAATGCAAGAAACATAAAAGAATATGGTACAAGAAGGATTTTTTACGGCGCAGCAAAAATATTAGTAATAATTTGTTCAATCAATTAATTTTTGGCCACCAGAATAAATATGTTCAAACACTAAAACATCTTTTACTAAACACTTTCCCCAAACTTTTCATTCACAGATAATAGACTAGAGAAATGATTAAAAACAAACCCATTATATCTACCATACTTTAAAATAATTTTCGTCGTTTTTATATTTTAAATGTATCACAAAAATTAATATAAAGTTGAATTTGAAATTAAAAGTTTATATAACTAGTTAAATGTTTAAAGTTAAATAAGGTGCTTTATGTAATTGGGATTACTTTGACTGACATAAAAATATCAAACAACAAAATAAAGCGTAAATAACAATCGATTGTAAAACTATTTTTGGACGTATAGATAAATAATCTATATACAAAGTATTTCCAAAAACACAAAAATCGTTTCCCTGGCATGTTTTAAACAGTACTACTGTCTCTACTGTCACACACTGGGCATGCTAATTTAATTACTTCTATATTTTGTAAAAGACAATACTTATTCGTTTTACAAATATCATTCTCTATGTACTTAACTTTAAAATATTTGAACCATTAGCAAAGTACTTTTATTTATGTCGCTCCAAACTAATTCATAGTATAATTATTCTTAACACTCCCCTGTAGCTTTCTGACTTGTCAACGTCTGTCGGTCGGGTTGTCACGAGGGGGTGCCTAGTTGCCCTAGTTATAGTGACGAAGTGAAGGTTGATTAGGCTATGACCTGGACAATTGCTTCATGACGGGTCTTACTACTGTACTATCTGGCTCCATATGGGATAGGTATGTGCCCCGACAATGCACTATGTTCAGGAGAAGAGGAACAGGGTAGGTATTATAGGCAGTTTATGTGGTCTTGAAATGACCACGAATTCACACTCGGTATCTGAGGGTAAGCGAAAACCGTCCGGATCCCAAAGGCGAGTGCGAACTGGAGAGAGGCGGACTGGATCACAGGGAGAGACACTACTAGGTGAGACCTCAGAGACCGCCGTCCGCAAGGAAGAGATCTCTTCCAGGAGGTGTTAGTTTTAGCGAGCAGAAGGCAGAGAATCCCACTAGGAAAGTGTGGGGCCTGACAAGGCCGGACTAAAACATAGCGAGGCTAGGAAAGAGAGATGCAGAGGTTTTCATAAATGAGAAGGCCAAATCTAGAAACATCAGTGCAGTTGCAAGTACCAGTCCAGAGAGCCGTAGTTAGAATGACTTATCGGCTAAAACTAGGGGGTATATATAGCCCGAAGCAGCCAATCGCATTGCAGGCCTTGATGAGTCTGGAAGGTTCCAGAAGAGGCCCCAGCCCCTCCACGAATAGACGAATAGACTGGATACTAGGATGCAGCTCGCCATTTATTGTTTACAATATTTACACTGATATGACTTTGTGATTGTAATATTATTTACATCTGTTTAATTTAATTTACTACATATTATAACTAATTTACAATAGAGTAGAGGTTGATTTATCTTATGTAGTTAGCGGTCGCTACAACGTCGATTTTCCTTTTATCGTTGTTAACTACGCCATTTTGCTTACATATGTCCCTATTATAGTATCCCTGTTTTTTTGTTTTTTTACGTTAACTTATTTTATCCATTGTTTATAATTCAACTTATCACCTGTTACATTTTACAAATCAGTTCATTAGCTATCAACATAGCACTTATGTGTACCTGTTTAGTGCCTAATTTTTGTTACTAATTGTATTATATTCTACTCAAAGATTAACAAGGTTTATTTTATAAATTTTCTAAATTGTCCTTACCTAGATTTCTAGTTCTAAGTAAATACATTCCATTTATTTCAGGTTAACCTATCTACAGATAGCATAACAATACTGCAGACTTCGAGACTTTCCAGGCAAAGCAGATGTCTTTCTGGATCGTTTCTTTTTGGATCTGTTCAAATTGTCACTACTGTTTCTCTAAGTGGTGCTATGGTTTGTTTTGAACGGAGTACTTTGAGGAGAGTAGGGCTGTGGTCCACTTACACGGAGGACTCGCGGACACAGATAAATCCCTAACAAGATAACATTCTAGACCGCTTTGGCCACGAGATGGGCGTGTGTGGCGAACGGAAACCGTTCTCTCTCCTAATACGGAGGAAGGGAATTCCTCGCCGATACTCAGCCAGTAGGGGGAATTGCGCAGATCTCATGATCTGAGGCGGGCGGAAGTTCGTTCTAATGGATATTTCTAAATCGTCTAGTTTAGCGTTTGCCTAGCTCTCTACTTCTAAACAAATTTAGAAAAGAATATTAACATATTAGCTTATCGAAATAGAGTTATAATTATAGAGTTGACTACTTCGAAGGACATCCCATCTCTCAATAGAAAATAAATTACTAATCTATAAAGTTATACTTAAGCCAATCTGGACATACGGAATAGCGAGCGCTATGGGGGGGCAGCAAAAAAGTCGAACATCGAAATCAAAAGCCCCGAGAGAGAACAATAGTAAATGCCTCTAATTACATCAGCAACAAAACCCTTCATAACGATCTTATTCTTGAACTCATCCCTTCCAAGTTCATAAAATTCCATAGTAACCTATCCAACCACCCTAACATTACCATAAAAGGCCTCGTGGCCTGCTATAAATGCGTGACAGTGGGAGTCCTGGCAATGGCCAGTTTCTCCGATCATGTCCTGAGCGTATGTGGCTCTCGTGCTCTTGGTCAGCCTCCACTGGCTCGTATCCAGTGACGCGGCTGACGGAGGAGCGTGGGGGACTTCCCAAGACTCCGCTTCCTCTTTCCCCTGCTTTTTCACCCCTCACTAAACCATCGCTGAGCTTGGATGATATCCTCGTTCCACCCTCTTGGGCTTCTTGGAAGTGGTGTCCATACACTTTGTTATTTTGACGATTAAATTTTTCTTCGATGTTAACATTTTTTTCGTCCGAAAACAATATCTGACGATGACGACCATCGGCGAACTTACTTAGAAGCCTTTGGCCTCCCTTCTCTAATCTTCTTAAGTGGTGGAGCGAGCCTTCGCCCTGTCATTCTCCGATAGGCACTCATTCGAAGGTTATTTTTGATGATTCGGGGCATTGACCTTCGTGAAACACCCGTCTCTCTTGACATTACTTTTGTTTTTAGCATTAAGGTAGATTTTTTAGCATTAGATTTTCAACTGCTTTATTAATATTTTTTGTTCTTACCGTACGTAGTCGACCTGACGGGCCTGTCCTTCACAGGCTCAATTACAATGAAGCGACGAATTGTACACCACACTAACATCCCATTAATTTCTAATGGTTTAAGACCTTGAAAAACGTCTGGGTTATACCTACCCACCCTGTGAACGGCAATATTGGCGTGATTTTCTTTTAGGCTTTTCTCCAACGTGTCTACAACTAAAAGGGATTGTAAGCTTGATATCGAATGTATACAACTAACAGTGACACATCTATTTAACTGCATGGATATATAATTTTATCAAAGTCCAGAGGTTGTAACAGAGCTTAAGGCAGGTCTAGGTATATCTTAAAGCTACATGCACACCACATGCTTCCATCTTGAAATCATCTCACAAGTGGACCGTACATATTATGACGAAGTATCGTCCATTAGTAAATCTGATCCTTTCGTCACTTCGTCAAGCCGATATCCCCCCCCCCCAAAAAAAACGAATCATTTTCAACACAGTAATATGACAATGTAAAGAAGGATGCTCCACTAGGTATTGGCCAAAGACGTTGCTTTGGGGGTCAACCGTCAAATTTAGATGTACAATTTGTGTCTACAAAAATTTTAATAGGTCCAAGATTTTTATTAATAGTGTTTAGAAGTAATTCTTTTATAGAAACATACGGAAAAAGTAAAAATGCCCACAATAAAAGCTGATTGTATATTTTCATATGTCAGAATAGAAAACTAAATTAACTCAAAAGAATTCATTTTTCAAAATATAATATAAAGGGGGAATACTTGCCCTTAAGTTAAATTACATTATTTATTCTATAATTGCTAAAAGATATATGTTTTTTTAAATGGTCTATAAGTTAATAATAATAGTTTTATCACTAAAAATGGGTTTGTAACCGAAAAAAACTCCCATATCTATAATGAAAATTTTCAATTTTAATATTTAACATAATTAATTCTATGTAGTGTATAATTTTAATTTTTTTTTTGTTTTCAGGTAAGTTGGATTCGAGTTCTTTTTCGCTAGTTCAAAAAAAGTATGTAATTATAGGTAATGTGTTTATTTAGTTAAATATTAAAGGTTAAGCATGTTCTTTGCAGGCATCATTATAATATGAATAATGTATTTACTATTTTATTTTTTTACTAAAACTTTTTTTTACATTTTTATATAATAATTGTACAAAAAAAACCTGTCCACTGAAGCGAAAATAAGGCACTACAACACAGTCGTTAAACCGGTAATATTACATGGGACGGAAACCTCATGCCTCCCCAGCCTAGAGAAACTACTGAGAACAGAACGAAGAATCCAAAGAAGGATTTACGGCCCCAAAAAGACACAAGAAGGATACAGGCTAAGATCCAACCAGGAAATCCACGGACATATGGTAAGAATGGCCCCGGATAGACTAAACAAGGAAATATTCCAGAAAATCCGAGGATACAACAGCTCAAGGGGATACACCAAGCAGATGAAGGAAGAAACTGAAAGACTAGGAATAACGGGCCAGGATTGTCCGGATGGAGAAAGATATAGGAAAAGACTGAAGGAAATCAAGGTTCTTGTGGGAAAGAAAAACTCGAAAAAGGGAGTCGCGTGGACAGAGGAAAGAAAACAAAAGCACGCAGAGATAATGAGGGAAAAATGAAAGGAAAGGAAAAACAAAAACAAGAAAAGAATCGAAAGTAATTATATTCGCGTGGTCTTTCCATGACAACAAAAACAAAAAAAAATTGTTGCAAAAACTAACTCGTCACTGAATATCACACAAAATAAAATTGACTCTATAAAACTATTTTTATTATTTGGCCTCAAAACTTTGAGGATGAGCTCTGAAAATCTTTTCGTTAATCTTGTTTAACTTTAACTTTTAAAGTTACTTTAGTAACTATTGTTTACGAGTCTTGAGAAAGCTATTCAGTTTGAGGTGGATTCAGCGTAATCCGGAGTGTCGTGGATTCCGTTGGTTAAAGTCAATCTGAACCGTTGGACAAGAGACCTCCATTTGCAGCCGGTTATCCAACTGGTCCCACGGTGGGATGTCATTGGCGGGTGAAGTCATCGGATTACGTCGCCACTTCGGACGGAGCATTTTATCTAGAGGCTCAAGAGTGTGCTATCGACTGGCACATTCCCGTGCTAATTCTCCTGCGTGTAGGAGTAACGACTGACGAATCCGTGGATGTTTTATGTATGACCGCGGAACCACTTCGGGGAATCTCGATCCACTGGTGAGGGTATCTCCTTTGGGCTTGTTAAGAAGTCGATTGGATCTGAGGCAGTCTTCAGCACTTTGTCACATACGCTCAGGACATGATTGGAGAAACTGGCCATTGCCAGGACTCCCACTGTCACGCGTTTATAGCAGGTCACGAGGCCACTGCCGATTTAGTCTCCGAGGAGGATTATAGGGATGAGTAGCGCAGTGCAATGACTGTGCCAGGGAATTAGGCTGGTTGGAAAGGTTACTGTGGAATTTCATAAACTTGGAAGGGATGAGTTCTAGAATGTAGGGTATATTAAGGTCGTTATAAAGGGTTTTGTTGCTGAAATAATAAGGGGCATTTACTATTGTTCTCAGGACTTTTGATTGAAAGGATTGGATACGCTTGATGTTCGACTTTTTTGCTGTCCCACATAGCTCTATTCCGTATGTCCAGATTGGTTTAAGTATAACTTTGTAGATTAGTAGTTTATTTTCTATTGAGAGATGGGATGTCCTCTGAAGTAGTCTGTACAGTTGTCCGAAACGTCTGTTTAGTTCTTGTCTTTTTAGCCTCGTATGTGGGTTCCAGATGGAAGCATTAGTACCGTACTAACTCGGATACAGGGAGATGAATGGTATTAAAAGAAACTAGTGGACAAGACTTGCGGCAGAAGGTGAAGGTAATGTGGAAACATTTTTAGCCCTTTGTATGTGAGACAAGCACGAGGGTGCTCTTTGGATATTATCTATGCCTAACCAAAAGCGCACGTTCTTTAAGAACTACTTTTATAAGTTTGACCCCGTAACACTCCAGAAACGTTTCATTGATAAAAAAAACAGTAACAGTATCTGTGTTTTAGGTCGAAAATTATTGATAGATTGTATTACAAAGTTCCCTCTAAATACATTTCATGACTAGTGGTTAACAGTAATATTCTAACAATGTCTGGTAAATAATAATTTAGGCGCAGTCTACTAACTCAGAGCACATAATAGAAACTTAGCACACTTAGAATTAATAAATTCTTTATAACATTCAACATGCAATATGTCTTTGCAGTTGCGCAGATGAATAGACAGTTAAAAAAAAAAATGGATAAATAAATAACGGAGCCTTCCATAGCGGACTTGACTATAAGACTTCCGCAACTTCTCATAATTGACCACGTACCTGTTGACTCTTGACTGTTTTCATTTTATAAAAAAGAATATAGCCTTTCTTTTAGATAAACTTTGTATTCAAAACTTGTTACTTAACTCTAACCACTTGTGACAGACCGTTCACACATGACAGAATAGAAACTTAATGCCCGTATATTGGAGGGGTGTAAGCGCCTCTTTAAGTATACAGTGCGCTGGTGAAACTTACTTTCCGTATTAGTGGCGATAATCGGACTTGGCCAGGCACGTTTGTGTCCGAGTCCCCAGTGAAATCCTTCATTGACAGATGTCTTTCTCTGCTCGCCGGTGTGGAGTCAAGACACGCTGAGAAAGTGCCGTATTATGTTCTTTATCTCCGGATGTTTATGACCGAATATATGTTTAACATCAGTGTATCCAACCTGATAAACATAAGTTCCCTTTTTATTCTTATAAAATAGATATTTGGTCGATTACGAAGGGAGAAGTTCTACTTTAACTTGGCTGCCAAGTGATCTTCGTCTGTATGTGTGTTCGACGAACGTATATATATCGGCTTGTCAAGAAAGTGAATTCGGTTTGCACCAGTAAACTGTCAGTTTACGGTCAGTTTTAACATGGAGTGCAAAAATAAGCATTTTCGACACATTTTACTTTGTTATTTTCATAAAGGCCAGAAAGCGGCTGAGGCTCACAAAGAGGTATGTAAAGTTTATGGTGTTGATTGTTTAACAGAACGCACGTGTCAGAATTGGTTTAAAAAATTTCGTTCTGGAGATTTTTCGCTGAAAGATGACCAACGTTCTGGTCGACCTTGTGAAGTTGATGATGACAAAATGAAAGCCATAATTGAATCGAATCGTCATATAACTGTGCGAGAGATTGAAAAACAGTTAAATGTATCACACACAACAATTGAAAATCATATAAGACGTCTTGGCCTTGTTGAGAAGCTTGATATTTGGGTTCCACCAAGACAATGCGAGGCCTCACACATCCCATACAGCCCCGACCTTGCACCATCGGATTATCATTTGTTTCCATGTTTTCTAAACTTCTTAAATGGTAAAAATTTCAGTAATAAGGATGACCTCAAATCGCACTTGGTTGAGTTTTTTGCTGATAAGGACCAGAAGTTCTATGAGCGCGGGATCAGTTAGCAGAAAGATGGCAAAAGGTCATCGAACAGAATGAAAGGTATTTGACTGATTTAAGTTCATTTTTTGTATACAAAAAAAACCGAAATTACTTTCTTGCCAACCTATTATTTAAGTCAGGAAACGAAATTGCCTACTTAATGTCGTTACAAGATTTTTTTCTTTAGGGATGGGGCTAGTCGGGTTTGACTCGGCCTCTTGAGGATAAATGAGTAGCACATTGAACATAGCGAATCTAAGTAGCGAATTCGTTGGAGATTCTGAGGTTGTGAGGTAACGGCTAGTGCTAACCACACTTCATACCTCTAGACCTCAGCGCTACCTACCAACTGTGGCCACAACTTTCGGTCGGCCCTACCTCTTCATGTTTCACCATGGAATACAATTGTTTTATTGTTGACTTGGATGGGATTTTTAGCGCCCAAGATTGTTTGATAATCTCCGAATAGGAACAGTTTGTTCGCTCTGTTGCCAAAGAAACACGAAGTGTTGTTCTATTGTTTTCTCTCTTGAGAACATCTTTCGTGCGCTTACAAACGGGTTTTCGAATTATAGCTATTAATGCGTTGCCAAGTAACGGGCTGACAATGGCGGTGGGTTCCGTCCTTGTTGAATATTTAACGTAACTAAATCACGACAAAATAATATTCCAGATATCTGCAAGGTTGTTCCTATTTATAGATTTTCAAGTAGAAAAGTATCATATTCTGGATAATTGCTTCCTCTGAACTACAAGCATCAATATTATTGATCTGTTATAAACTTAATTTTTTATAATTTATACTGACAATCGCTTTCAAGCAGCGACATAACAACTGCATTTTTTATGATGACTAATAAAAACTACAAATTAAGAAAACATTTTTTTTTTTTTCAAAATATCGGAAAAGATTTTGCCAAGCTTTAGAAAGTGTAGCGATTAAAATACACGGATGAATGCTAAATTATATTCTACGAATAAGTTCAAGGTGCAAATTTGAAAGTTGGAGAATGTACGCACGACTACGCATTCGCGAAGGTGCGTTCACGGAAGTATGAATACATATATGTATATTTTTTATTTAACATTCTTTGAATGAATTATTTTCGCAACATATTTGTATATCATAAGATGTAATGCACCCTGAATAATGTTTAAGCCGAGAAGGAAAGTCACGACGCACAGTGGGCTGTCTACGCAATCTAGCGGGACAACAGTCAATGTTAATAAAATTATTTTTATTATTGGTCAAATTTATTTTGTAATTGTAGTTTCGCTTTAAAAAATTAAAAAACGAAAGAAAATATTGACGTAGTTCTTCTTTTAGACATTGAGCAGGATCCTGAAGGTTGAATTTATTTCGTAACTATTCATACAAGATACCACTCCATTCCACATTTGGTCTATTGATTACTTTTTGGTCCCTTGAATAAATACAGATATCACTCCTTTTATTTACATTTACTACAACTGTATTGAACAATATTATATAAATGATTACTATGCAGAATTGTGCCATTGAAGCTTGGTATATAATTTACAAAGTTATACTTAAGCCAATCTGGCCATACGGAATAGAGCTATGGGGGACATCAAAAAAGTCGAACATCAAGCGTATCCAAAGTCCTGAGAACAATAGTAAATGTCCCTTATTACGTCAGCAACAAAACCCTTCATAACGATCTTAATATACCTTACATTCTTGAACTCATCCCTTCCAAGTTCATGTAATTTCATAGTAACCTATCCAACCACACTAATCCCCTAGCACAGTCATTGCACTGCACCACTCATCCCTATAATCCTCCTCGGAGAATAAAACGGCAGTGGCCTCGTGACCTGCTATAAATGCGTGACAGTGGGAGTCCTGGCAATGGTCAGTTTCTCCAATCATGCCCTGAGCGTCTATGGCTCTCACGCTCTTCGTCAGCCTCCGCTGGCTCGTTCGCGGTGACGGCCTCTCTCGCATGCGAGGTCTCTGGGCTGTTTGCAAATACTTTATGCGAGTGAATGAAAATTGTAAATATGGTATGAACGAGATCATTTATCACAATTACTTATTGGCCAAAGGCAGATTGCAATTTTATCATAATAAAGCTGTTTAATAATAGAACTTAGTATATATGTTAAATATATGACTAGTATAAGTCTCAGAAGTTCCAAGAACGTTATAGTTTTTTGAAATTTGTATTTTAGTAATCATCATGACCATGACAACGATCCCGCTCACAAAGCCGTCTCTGTGCGTTTTTCCGTCCAAAGTGGTACGATTACAGTGCCCTATCCTCCCTATTTACCCGATATTACCCCCTGCGACCTCATTTTATTCCCTCGAATGAAACGGGACACGAAGGAATAGCGTTTTGTGGACGTTAAAGAAGTAAGTAAGACAAAAACAATGGAGGCCCTGCTGTCTGGCGTGACTTTAAAAAATGTTTCGAACAGTGGAATAAAATGGACTTTTGAAAACTGGAAGAGAGTGAGAGAATATGAGTTGAGAGTTGGTCTCAAGTCTTCAGATGGCCGTAATTTTATATAGAGACGGCCGGGACAGAGGTACATGCCATGGCAGCATGCTGTATCCTTCGACGCTTGTACTGAATTGGTTGTTGCCCAGGGAAGGTCCCTAATGTCTCAGAGGTACTTAAGGGACGTAATCGAAGAACATGTAGTGCCGTTTGCTCCATACATCGGCGAAGGATTCTTGTTAATGTCAGACCCCACAGAGCACGAATGGTTGATGACTGAGGTTGGGGCTGGGCGCTTGGTGTGGTGACCACAGGGCCATGTCCTAGTACCCTTGAAGAATTGTAAAGGGCTGTTGGGTTGTGCTAAGAGTGGGACAATATTCCTCAGGGCTTCATTGAAAACCTCTTCGTATGAATGCAAAAGATTTTTAGTGACGTGATTCGTGCCAGAGGTGGAAATAACCGTATTGAGTACGTTTTCTTTAAAAAACGTTTTGCAAGCTTATTTTTTTTACAATACGTTTTATTTTAATCATTATGTACCTTCGATTTTCTATGTAAAATATAATTTGGACGTCAAAAATTATCACTCTTTCAAAAAATAAGGGTGGTGTGGTTATTTTGTCCATCAATGTATTTCACAATATCCAAGGTGAAACAAAACCCATTTTGAACACCATACAATTACAACAAGTTAATATGAAAGTTGTGCTTAGGGTTACTAAGCCCTCATAAATATATATATACGGGTATACTTAACTGGTTCATATCAGTATGTCAAACTGTAAATTATCAAGAGAATATATGTCTATTTATATGTTGTTATAACACATACCGGCCCACGTTGCTCATTAACTAAGACGTCGGCTGGGCCAATCTAAAAGGATACATGCGTCCGCGTTAAAATCTCCGATAGCGGCCATCTGTTACCAGCTGTCATCGCCAGCTCTCTCATTCACAACTTTCTACTCTTCGCAAGATGAATGGTGCCTGCAGATATGGAGTATGTTCCTACCTCAAACCCTGTTTAAATATCTTCACTCTTAACGTTATATCCAGAACAGAACCGATAGCTCTATTGTCTTAGGTCGTAAATAGTCCTGAACAGTTCATTAGCTCTTTATGGAGTCGTATTGTAAGAGTTTTTAGTGGTACCAATCAATGGATGTATAAATATGAAAAATAATTCAGATCTAGGTATAGGATTGTTCAATCAAAATAATCGCAAATATAAAAACAAACACTTAATATGGCACATAGCCTTTTTTCGCAAGTAAATGAACAGTCAAGAACAGGTTTGACAAGAAAGTAATTCGGTTTTTCGATACATAAAATGAACTTTAATCTGTCAGAAATCTTCCATTCTGTTTGATGGCCTTTTCCCATCTTTCTGATGATAACTTCATGATCCCGAGCTCATAGAACTCATAGAACAAAAAACTCAACCAAGAGCGATTTGGGGTCATCGTTATTACTGAAATTTTTACCATTTAAGAAATTTTGTAAACTTCGAAATGAATAATAATCCGATGGTGCAAAATATCTTAAGATGGAATTTTGGACATCATCTGAATTTTCAAACTTTTAGCGATCGGAATTAATGGAAATCCGATGGCCCAATATCGGGCGAGTATGGTGGGTGAGGCTGGAGATGAAAAATGGGTCCTCTATGATAATCCAAAAATATCTTTTCGCATGAATCGGCACGAATTACAGGTAAGCCAGGTTTACACTCCAAAAAGCCGCTGTTTGGTGGAGTATTCGTGGGGTCGTTAAATTGCTGATACCTGGATAAACTGTGAATGCAGATCTTTACAGTGAACAATTGGATCGAGTAAATCAATCTTTAATTGCAAATTGCCCAGCCATTGTCAATAAAAAAAAGGCGTTATTCTGCAACACGGCCCCACTGCGCCTATTTTTTCCGCAAAAACCCAGGAAAAAATTAATGAATTGGGGTGGGAGGTATTGCCACAACCACCATACTCGTCTGATATCGGATTTCCATTTATTCCGATCGCTACATTTTCTAAGTGGCAAAACATTTTAAAATTTTAAAATGATGCCCAAAATGCCATCTCCAGATATTTTGTTCAAAAGCCAATTGATTTTGATCGATTGAAAATTTTTACTCTAGATGGCGAAAGGTTGCTGATAACGAGGGTGATTACATCATTGATCAAAAACAAAAACTCGTTACAAATTTATCTGTTTGAATTTAATGTATAAAAAAACGACGTTACTTTCCGGTCCCCCTAATATATGAATTTTACACCTTTGACCTGGTACACTTGTTTGTGTTAACATATCTACGAAACCATTAGTACTGGCAATAAGAGAGAACCCCCCCCCCCGTTGGACCAGAGGAAGAAGTTGCGCAAGGCGGTGATGGAGGGTTGGCAGACCTGGAGGATGGTTGACAGAGTTCGTGCTCCCGCCCCCGCCCTAACGAGTTCCTCATTGACAGAAAGTGAAAAGGGATCGTGTGCGGGTGGCTACCAATGGATGGCAAATGGTACAGCCTTACCTGGCCATCATCCTCTCTTACCCTGTCATCGGCGGTAACGAGAGCGGCGTCCCCTAACCTCTTACGCAACGCCTCCGCTTCTTCCCCGCCCCTGTACCTCCCCATGCGTAGTGGTACTTTCCGTAGGATGATGTGGCTTACACAATCGACGGCTGGAGAACAATAGACCATGAAAACTTCAGTTCTCTTGTTGAATTTTTTTCAATGAAACCTCCCCTCATTCTGCCATCATCAGGTAGAGGCCTTGATAGTGGACACTCCAGGAAAAATGAAACTAATTACAACGAACAAGCTGACAAAAAAAGCGTGGGGACTCTTAAATCAGTACCGGATGCGTGGTATCTATTGGTTCGGCAAAATGTGCCCACAATACCTTTGCCCCCAGCCGCAAGTCCTGTCCTCTTTTAAATACCATTCCTCCCCTGTGTCCGAGACGGTACGGTATTTAGGCTTCCATCTCGACAAAAGGCTGACATGAAATCCACACACGAGGCTAAAAAGACAAGAACTAATAAGAAGCTTTGGACTACAGTACAGACTACTTCGGAGGACATCCCACCTCTCAATAGAAAATAAATTATAAATAAATAATTTACAAAGTTATGCTTAAACCAATCTGGACATACGGAATAGAGCTATGAGGGGCAGCAAAAAAATCGAACATCATGCGTATCCAATCCTTTCAAATTCGAAAGTCTTGAGAACAATAGTAAATGCCCCTTATTACTTCAGCAGCTAAACCATTTATAAAGATCTTAGTTGAATTCATCCCATAGTAACCTATCCAACCACCCTAATCCCCTAGCACAGTCCTTACACTGCGCCACACATCCCTACAATCTTCCTCGGAGACCAAAGTGGGAGTGGCCTTTTGATAAATGTGTGACAGTGGCAATGGCCAGTTTTTCTAATCATGTCCTGAGCGTCTGTGGCTTGTATTCGGTTACGCTGCTGACGGTGACAGCGACAGGGCTTTGGGAGGCCTCTGTTTGTAAATAATGTATGAATGAAAATTGTATATATGCTATGAATGAGAACATTTATCACAATTACTTATTGCCAAACAAGGCAGATTGTAATTTCATCACAATAAAGAAGTTTCATAATTTAAATCCTTCACATTTCTTACACAAATTCATTAATTGTATACTACAATGCACACTCGTTAAAGTTATGTTTGAATACTACAATGCACACTCATTAAAGTTATGTTTGAATACTACAAATGCACACTCGTTAAAGTTATGTTTGAATACTACAAATGCACACTCGTTAAAGTTATGTTTGAATACTGCAATGCACACTCGTTAAAGTTATGTTTGAATACTACAATGCACACTCATTAAAGTTATGTTTGAATACTACAATGCACACTCATTAAAGTTATGTTTGAATACTACAATGCACACTCATTAAAGTTATGTTTGCATTCTCCATATTATACTGTACTGGAAGGAGTTGGATTATTCTAGTACAAAGGACTTGAATGTAGTGGTTTGATATGAAGGAGCTAATACTTACGAAATATATATTTGTGCCTGAATTGAATTCATGATGTCAAACCCGGTCAAATACCTCAGCCGTATCAAAATAGTCCTACGCTTAAAAAATCGTAACATAGTACAGCCATCAGAGATCTTTTTCGTCACGAAAATAACGTTTCGTAAATGTAAGGCGATATCTACGCATTTATGTTTTTTCGCCTTGTGCCCCCAAGAGGACTGTAAACAAGATAAACAACATGGTATATATATATATATAGATGGTTTCCGCCTACTGTAACACTCGCGTTTTTATTTCGGCGTTTCGGCGATGCTAAGACAACCGTACGACTTGAGAGCAGGCAGTAAACAGCAGAGAGTGGCCACCCAACAACATAAACCACAAAGAAGAGCAGAAGGCCTCCTGGTATTAACGGCCCTTCACAATTTGGCAGCCTTCTCCTCTCTCAGGTGCTTATGCGGTAGCCCTGTCTTCCTCATTCCTACAAGGTTGTTGCCCTTCGTGCACCTCTCTCAATGCAACCTGTTTTTGACAGCATTAATGCCTGCCTGCATTGTAACTATGGTTGAAATGTCGATTTATAAACTTAATTAAATAAATGAGGGGATTAATTTATTAGGATATAGGACCTTATTTTCGACTTCATCATGCCATTCCTTTAATATGCTTGGAGCACTAAACATTACCTCATTGCAAAACATCGCGATCCTCATGCATGGCCTGTACAAGTAACTTTTTTTAACTCCAGTTGTCATCCCTCTCGCGTGCGAAAGAGAAAGTGGAGTCTTGGGAAGTCCTCGAGCCAGTGGAGGCTGACCAAAGCGCGAGAGTCACAGACGCTCAGGACATGATTGGAGAAACCGGCCATTGCCACGACTGGCACATATTTATAACAGGTCACGAGGCCACTGCCGCTTTAGTCTCCGAGGAGGATTATAGAGATGAGTGGTGCAGTGCTAGGGTATTAGGGTGGTTGGATAGGTTACTATGGAATTTCATGAACTTGGAAGGGATGAGCTCGAGAATGTAGGGTATATTAAGATCGTTATGAAGGGTTGCTGACGTAATAAGGGGCATTTACTATTGTTCTCAGGACTTTTGATTGAAAGGATTGGATATGCTTGGTGTTCGACTTTTTTGCTGTCCCCCATAGCTCTATTCCGTATGTCAAGTACAACTTTGTAGATTAGTAATTTATTTTCTATTGAGAGATGGGATGTCCTTCGAAGTAGTCTGTACAGTTGTCCAAAGCATCGGTTTAGTTCTTGTCTTTTTAGCCTCGTATGTGGGTTCCATGTCAGCCTTTTGTCGTGATGGAAGCGTAAATACCGTACTGTCTCGGATACAGAAAAAGGAATGGAATTAAAAATATCCGTGTAATATAAAATAAAAAAGTCATTCCTGGGTTTGATTCCTACTAACATATGCTTGTCGAATCGTTGCCCGTCAATCAATTTGATCAACTTTATTTATCATCAATCTAAGCCAGTTTTCTTAAAAAAATTATCAGCCACCATAAATTTATAAATTCATGGCGAACAATAAAGTGCCGGTATCTTAAAAAAAACAACTTAATTTATAAAAATTGTAAAAAGCAGTGCTCTCGCATGTATTGGTAAACTAAATATATACAACGCGACTTTAATGTAAAATGTGCAACCTCTTTTTAAATTGGAGCTGAGACGTTTTTCGTTCTGATGTATGTTTGCATATTATGTTACAGAACTGTAAGCATAATAAAGGCTCATTCAGTGACTATCTGGAAATTTAAAAACTTTGAGACATGTACTATGAAAACACTTACTTATGTAAAACATGAAACAAGACTAAATGAGCGATTGAGAAATATATAGTGGTGTAAGTGAATGTTTCACATTTGTCTCCAGAAAAAAACTCAAGTTTCCTTGTATCTTTTGTTGTTTTTTTCTCTATCTTTCCCCATTTTTACTGTTTTTATAATATTGTTGTGATATTAGAGATTGTGGAGTTTTTATATAATATTTAATCCAACTTATCAAGAAGGCAAAATAAAAACAATTGAGAGTGGATGAAAAAAACAAAAAACAAAAGATAGTATACTGGTTGTTGTGATGATGAAAACACACGCATAATTATTCTCTCTCTAGTTATGGGACCGGGGCCTAGTGTATAGGTGTCTGGGTCTAGTGATCATGGAGGGGCATTTATAATTAGTATAGTTGTTGTTGTGATAATGAAAACACACAGAGCATTATACTCATCTAGTTTTGGGATCAGCCCGTAATACATGTTATTAGCTTGAGATTGTGAGTAAGAAAAACTTAAAAACTTTGTTGGTTAGTGGTTATTGACTTGAAGCGGAACGGAAGAGAAATAGCACGAAGAGCAGAAGTATTAATTTTGTTTAAACAATGTAGAGAATTAAAGAAGAAAAGGAATCGAATTTATAGACAAGTATTTATAAATAATTAATATAAGTTTATTTTTTTTATGTTTGTAAAATTAAATTCATCTTTTCATCTAGTCCTGAGAGCAATAGTAAATGCCCCTTATTATGTCAGCAACAAAACCCTTCATAACGACCTTAACATACCCTACATTCTAGAACTCATCCCTTCCAAGTTTATGAAATTCCACAATAGCCTTTCCAACCACCCTAATCCTGTTGCACAGTCATTGCACTGCGCCACTCATCCCTATAATCCTCCTCGGAGACTGAAACGGCAGTGGCCTCGTGACCTGCTATAAACGCGTGATAGTGGGAGTCCACTTCTCCAATCATGTCCTGAGCGTCTGTGGCTCTCGCGCTCTTGGTCAGCGTCCACTGGCTAGTATCCGGTGACGCGGTTGACGGAGGAGCGTGGGGGACTTCCCAAGACTCCGCTTTCTCTTCGCGGTGGATTTGGGGGGTCTCTGGGCTGTCTGTATATATTGTATGAATGAGCGAGTGAATGATGAACTGTAAATATGGTATGAATGAGAGCATTTATCTTAATTACATATTGCCTTATAAAAGGCAGATTGTAATTATAGCACAATAAAGGAATTTAACTAACTTTTTGCCAGAATTATTTTTGTTAATAGAACCTAATAATAAATAAAATAAATTTAAAGTAAAAGTTAACAATAAAACTAATATATTTGAAGAACGTAATAATATATTCCACAGTAATTAATTATATACAGAATATGTTTTTTCTAATGATAAATTGTGCTGTAACTGACCTTTTCGCTGACTTACGCATATTTCTCAACCTCTCAAAATGTTAATTTTTTAGGTAACTGTTAAAACGATAAAATTCCTTCGACCTATACATAGCATAGCGCATATTAAACTAACTGATCTGGTGGCTCTTAAGGCGAATACCAAGTGCTCTCTTCGTTAAAAATCCGTCAATGTTGGTAACGTTGAATTATCAGCTGTGATTAATTTCCTGGTCACGCGCGAGGAGGTGGACGCCGGACCAGAAGTAGGGACGGGCATTAAACAGCGAGCAAACATTCATTAAGTGGACGCTTTGACTGCTAACAGACATGCAATAATTAGAGAGGAATCGAAAGCAATTTTTTTCAGCCGAGTGCGTTTGATGGATGTAGGAACTTTTCGGAAACCCGGTCCTCCTGCTTTCATTTTCCTTGTAGGCTCAACAACTCCCTTGCTCACATAAGCTCTGGCTCAATTCCAAAAATATTCGCTCACGGTTTCTTGTTAAAATAGTACCTTTTCCTAACCTTCGCCTTATTCTGAAGGATTAGAATTGGTATACACCGCTGTCCTCAGACCCGAGAAAGGGACTGTTGTAACCACCAATTAGGGATGACCAATTGTCGATTGTGGCAATCAATTGATCGATTCTAGTATTAAAAAATTTTTATTTATATTGAGGTTGGCAAGAAAGTAATGTCGGGTAGCTCATTTATCCTCAAGGTGCCGAGCCAAACCATGACTAGCATCCCCATCCCTTAAGAAAAATTCCTGTAACGACATTAAGTAGGCAATTTCGTACTTAAGAAAGTAATTTCGGTTTTTTAGTGCAAAATAAAACTTAATGTTTTCTATACAAAAAATGAACTTTATTAGTCAAATATCATTCTGTTCGATGACCTTTTGCCATATTTCTGGTAACTTCATGATCCCGCGCTCATAGAACTTCTGGTCCTTATCAGCAAAAACTCAACCAAGTGCGATTTGAGGTCATCGTTATTAATGAAATTTTTACCATTTAAGAAGTTTTGTAAACTTGGAAATAAATGTCAATCCGATGGTGCAAGGTCGGGGCTGTATGGTGGATGCGACATCACTTCCCAACCAAGCTCCAATAGTTTCGTACGTGTTGCTAAAGATGTGCGAGGCCTCGCATTGCCGTGGTGGAACCCAAATATCGAGCTTCTTAACAAGTCCAAGACGTCTTATATGATTTTCAATTGTTGTGTGTGATACATTTAACTGTTTTGCAATCTCTCGCACAGTTATATGACGATTCGATTCAATTGTGGCTTTCATTTTGTCATCATCAACTTTAGAAGGTAGACCAGAACGTTGGACTTCTTTCAGTGAAAACGCGTTGCTAAAGATATGTTCCAGAAAAATTGTTACTGTAAATGGGAAGTATTTTATTGTGGAGTGCCCCAAGTTCTCATGAAGACCCAATAATATGGGCTAGCCCCGAAAACTTAAATGATGCGATGGAACTCTTCAGTTTCTCAAAGTTAATTTAATTTTAAAGTCTCAATTTTTATCAAATTAATAATACAACTGATAAAAACAAAATGGTGAAGCTATCGAACTAGTTTATTCGGATGTGACCGAATTGAGTGTTTTTTTTTTAATTTCTTTCTTCATTTCCTTAGAACAATTTTCACCATTCCTGCTTGGACATCCTCCAGCAGCTGTTTTCGGGGATGAACTCCACGCTCATCCTGGTCTTCTCCAGTTCCCGTTTTCATCGTAACGGTCAACAGATTATACGCACTAACTGGGCTTCAACGCTGTATCCTGGGATAATTATTTTTTATGAATGTTTTCATCCAATCAAGATAATTAGGCCAAGAGGAAATCTCCCGCCCTGTTGATAGTTTATAAAGTATAGAACATTCGTCTAAAAAGTTATATAAGAAGTAAAAAACTTTCCAAGTTCGTGACTTCAATCAGAGGAAAATTCGCCGCTCGCGCGGGAGTGTCTTTCACTGTCCCCGCGGTCTCTTAAGGACTCTCCATGTTTCGCAAGGAGTGGAGTGAATGTCCACGGTTGCCCCCAAGACTGATTCCTTATTATCCCTCAAAGGCGGAGCATTGTGTACAATTAGTGACCAATTCATTTGCCGCTCGCGGAGATTGGTGGCCAGTACTTGCGGCGGACCGATAGTCTTAAGCCGGTGGGACTTTTCACGAACTCGGGTTCGGAGGCTAAGTGGGAATCGTGAGCGAGGGTTTAGTCTGTAATTGAAAGGATATGAACCTCTACCTACATCAGCAGAGGAGGAAAATATTGTTTTTCTTTATTGCGAAAAAATTACAATCTGCCTTATTTGGCAATATGTAATTGAGATAAATGTTCTCATTCATACCATATTTACAAACAGCCCAGAGGCCTCCTAGATCCACATGTTTGTCACCTCCCTCGCATGCGAAAGAGGAAGCGTGTCTTGGGAAGTCCCCTACGCTTGTCCGTCAGCCACGTCACCGGATACACGAGCCAGTGGAGGCTGACGAAGAGCGCGAGAGCCACAGACGCTCATGACATGACTGGAGAAACTGTCAGGGACTCCCACTGTCACACATTTATAGCAGGTCACGAGGGCACTGCCGTTTTAGTCTCCAAGAAGGATTATAGGGATGAGTGGTGCATTGGAATAACTACGGGATTAGGGTGGTTGGCTAGGCTACTATGGAATTTTATATACTTGGAAGGGATGAGTTCAAGAATGTAGGGTATATTAAGATCGTTATGAAGGGTTTTGTTGCTGACGTAATAAGTGGCATTTACTATTGTTCTCAGGACTTTCGATTGAAAGGATTGGATGCGCTTGATGTTCGACTTTTTAGAGGAGGAAAATACAGAAAAAAAAAGGACGAGTTTCGTTAACTTGGCATTCCCCTGAGAGCATAGTGTCTTCATTCATAAGGTGTTTAAATAATAATAATTATATACCGTGGAGCATCGACGAAAAGCTCTGTAACTAGACAGGTAACCTAGAGAGATGATGTGGTCGGAATAACAATCCAACCGCATAGATTTTTCACATTCACCCAATGAAGGAGGACCCCTCTTTTTCTTCGAGTGCTTCCATATTGCTAGTTAATCTTCCATCCATTGGTCCAAGCTGACGAATTCCTTACTTTTTTTTTTTTACTTTTATATTATAGAAGTTATAAGAATTATAGAAAATCATAAATACCGTATAACAGTAAATACTAACCACTCTGTATGAATCATCTACAATAGACCTTGACCATAGAAATAGTATTAGGAAATTTTATCGGTCAATAAAACAACATAAAAAAAAAGACAATAAAATATCCGCTTTATGGCACTTTCAAACGAGAACTGGGGTCTAGAAATTTTATGTTCCAAGAGCGACTTTAATGCACCTGCGGTTATGCTCTAGTATCAAATAAAGAAGACATTGTTTAAATAAAAAATATTTCACGATCGAACCACAACATTATTAATTAATGCAAATATTTTTCGAAAGCTATAAGCTGTTATTTTCGGCAACTCGAATAAAAATAAACGCACTAAACATATATTTGGAAAGGAACGAGATTCGAAACAAGAGATATTGTTACTTTTACGCCATGGATTGTTGGTAGGGATGGCCTCGTTGTCTTATGTGTGCATACATAGATTTATAAAGATCTATGTGTGCATACATAGATGAATAAAGATCTGACACATGGACATAGCCATAAAATAGGAATCCGATGAAGGAAACAGTATACTTATCATTAAAAAAGTGATTTCGGTCTGCACCAGTAGATAGCGTTATGTTTGTTTCCTTTTACGTTTTTGTTTTCATAAAGGCAAGAAAGCGGCTGAGGCTCACAAAGAGATATGTGAACCTTATAGTGTTGTTTGTTTAACAGAACGCAAGTGTCAGAATTGGTTTAAAAAATTTCGTTCTGGAGATTTTTCACTGAAAGATGACCAACGTTCTGGTCGACCTTCTGAAGTTGATGATGACAAAATGAAAGCCATAATTGAATCGAATCGTCATATAACTGTGCGAGAGATTGTAAAACAGTTAAATGTATCACACACAACAATTGAAAATCATATAAGACGTCTTGGACTTGTTAAGAAGCTCAATATTTAGGTTCCGCCATGACAATGCGAGGCCTCACACATCTTTAGCAACACGTACGAAACTATTGGAGCTTGGTTGGGAAGTGATGTCGCATCCGCCATACAAGCCCGACCTGCCAACCTCAACAGAACATTCATGATTTTTTTTAATAATTTTTCAAGTATTTTACATGAATAAAAATAAATGAAGTTGAAATCTACCTTTTTGGTGTAATGACCCATAAAATTATTCTAGAATAATTGCTTAGTTTTTTTCGTAAAAACATTTTAATGGATTCAGGTGCTTGATCACTTTTGCCCCTGCTGCTGTAGTCCCTGAACGCATGTAAAGCCTCTCACTTCGGGCTGAGGAAAATTGTCAATTTGTAAGTGCGCTTAAAAAAAAAATTGCAAGTTGTTGTGGATTCAACTAGTTCTATATTTCTGCGGAATACTCAGGGTTATTGAGGATGTGATCTTTTGCATGTCTATTGAATAGTATTTAAATTACAGGTTGAAGTCATGGCCATTCAGGGAAAATAATAAACCTTATTATTATGTTTAGCAATGGCACCCCACCCTTCACTCTGGCAGAGCACCCACGGACATTCCAGCCAATCTGGTACTTAGAGGCGAGACTCGGCCTTGAACCCCTGACTTGAGATATAGTGTACTGCCCGTTACATCTCGTGCATACCTGGGGCTAGGAGTCACTTTCCTCCAGGCTGCTCCTTGTGGCAAGTTATAACGTGTCACACAGGCATTTCCATCTGTTGCGCAGTCAATTCTGTCATTTATCTAATGCAAATCCAATTATGTAAATTACGCAATTATTTCAAATCCTGTTAGAAATGACTGTTCCAGAACTGACGAGGTTAGACATGTCGCGTTCCAGCCCACACACACATCTTTTATCAAGAAATCATGAACTGTACCTAATGGCAAGTCTATAACTAACTAATTACGGCCGTAGAATACTTGTAATGTGATGTTGTATCACAGATTTAATTAGATATGACTAGGCCTTCCAGCTGGAGATCAAAAGAGAACAAGAAATATATTAGCATGTCAGGATAATTTAAGACTGTCTTAGGAGTGGGTTGGCTTTAGTCGCCTTTTCAATTCATTCTAGTCACGGACAATACTGCAATGAAAAGGTTTATTGATTCAATACATGCTCCAATGACGCAGGGCAGGATTGTATCAATATAACTCATAATTTTTGTTACAAATACTTTATTGTGATGAATCTGAGCACTGTGCTGAAGGCAACTTCTACCTTGAACAACAACGATCATTCCTAGTTTTATTGACTCATCATTTTTCATTTCCTACTCATCGTTGAACAGTCATTGCCATCAATCATTGACAGAACAAAAGCCAGCCCGATCGAATCTCGCAAGGAAGGGATGTTCTAAGGCCTCGATGATAATCTGTATTCAGACTTTTTTCTTGAAAACGATCCAAAAAAACAAAAAAAACATGTAAAATGTGTTCTCGTTGCCTTTACCACATAGGTACATGTTATAAGCCGACTTGAAAGGTCAGTAAGATTCCGTTTTTGCCTCTCCAGGGGATTGTAAGATGGTGCAGTATAGTACGTAAGGGATATGTCTCTATTAACAATATGAAGGACTTGGATTCGAATCCCGAGATAGTCAGTTATGCTTGCTTTATATATAATATTTATAATCGTGCTAAGAACAAGTAGAAGGGGCCTGAGCAGAACTGTATACCTGCCTCATGACTTCATGGAAGTCACTGGTGGTTCCTGTTATTTTTAAATAAGCAGCCGCATCCCTCCAAGACCTCCCTCCCTCTTCCCAGAACTACCCTTTTCTTATACATGTCTCAGTTTTAGCCCCAGACCCCACTCGTCCCTAGACATCCCAACCAGTATGTAGTAACGTAACTCTTAATATTTGTATATACCAGTGTTTTTCTTGTACTTCATAATAAAGCTTTTCTTTCTTTTAAAAGACTCTCTTCCTTCCGGACAAAGAGGCAACTTATGATCCCGATGAAGTCCCTATATTGTTTTTCTTTTCTTCCCAAACAAGTACCTTATCCTGGAAATTCTCACCCCATTGGCAATGGTCATAAAATCATGGACGTGCAGTGTTCTGTCAACTTGTAAACCACGAACAAATAGAAGTTCTCCCTCTTTCCTGACCATAAAACACCCGCCTACCCTTCCATATTTATCAATAAATATATGGCGACAGTATACAGAGAGAAGGGGCTACTTCACGATCCCGACACCGCAAGAGCGGGGCGTGGTCGTACTGCTTTCTAGATTGGCCAAAATAAACGATCAAGTAATTGCCTGAAATAGACAGCTTTCTCATTAGCTGTAGGCAGGAATGGCCTGCCTATATAAGGCAGAGATTCTGAACTTTTTCAGACAGTCGGAATGAAACTCCTTCCTAGTGAGATTACTCAGGGTTCGTCTCGCTAAAACTAGCACATCCTTGGAAGGGATTCCATGCAGAACACGATCTCAGGGGCCCTACAAACGTTACCTAGTAGAGTCTCCCACAGGCATCCAGTCCGCCTCTCTTCGGTTCACACTCGTTTTAGGGATCAGGACGGTTTTCGCCTACCCTCAGATACCATGTGTGAATTCGTGGTAATTCCAATACCAAGTAAACTACCTATAATACCTACCCTATACCTCTTCTCCTGAACATAGTGCGCTGTCGGGGCACATACCTATCATAAGGAGTAGTAAGACCCATCACCAAACAATCGTCCAGTTCATAAACTCCTCATCCGTCACCTGGACTAGGACAACTAGGCTCTCCTTGTAATGGTATAAAGCTCATTTATAATAAGAAACTTATAAATTAAAACCACGCGTACTAATTTAGGCAAAATTTATAAAATAGTGTACAATAAATAACTGTAGGAGAGTCATTCATATTGAAAACCGGAAGAACTGGACGGTTTACACTTCTCCCCTTTGTGATCCGGAGGGTTTCGCCTACCCTCAGATACCGAGTGTGAACTCAGGGTCATTCCAAGACCACATAAACCACATGTAATACCTACCCTGAACCTCTTCTCTTGAGCATAGTGTACTGTCGGGGCTCACCTTCTAAGATCTTATGGACTCAGATAAATAAACAAATACAGCTTCCCGCCGACTAGGCCGCCAGCAAAGGACTAAGACCACTGGTTTATTTATTTCTGACGCCCCCCCCCCATGACATGTAGAAACTCGGATTAACCAAGGATAAATCACACTTTATTTCAAACTAATTATATAACGGGTCATTAAGTTAGATAATTATTAGTAATGTTAGTTTTTTATTGATTGTTATATCACTCTCGTCGTTAACATGACTGATTGTTCCCTGGACTTCTGACTGGGCGCTAGTCCATTCACACCTAGAGATCCATTGATGCTCTCCTAGCCGTGCCGATATAGACATAAGGAGAGGCTTTGATGGCGGCTGGCGGCGCCTAGGGACATCACGAGCCAGCTGGGAGGAAGCATCGACTCCCTCTAAAATTACACCTCACACGTGCCTCTCTTCTGTCCATTGTAGATATTCCCAATTTTTTTTTTCTTCCTTTTCTTCTTCCCTTTTCCTGTTTTGCCGTTCCTAGGAGGCAGATGTTTACCCAAGCGAGGAGAGAAGCTGTCGGATCCAAAACCCTTTGATCCGAAGTGCCGATAATAATCGAGATTTAGAGTGACCGCTCGCTCTCACGTGTGTTCATAACGGAATGTTTTAGCTCCGGCTGTTTTATTTTTATCTTCAAGGTGAGTCTGCTTCGCTTGAGGCCTTCATGAAGTTCCTTTGAATCTTGAGTGAATTTCCTTCAGTCTTTTTATAGTTTCTCACTTCATAAATAAATGAATATTTTTTTAAGACATTCTTACAGTTTATATTTCTTTTTCAATGAACGTCAAACAAATGAAAATTGTTCGATTTATATTCCATTGAAATACTTCCTCGAAAATTGTAATAATCTGTGCTGTACAGAGATTTTTGTAAAATTTATCCAGTGTTTTCCAAAAACAAAAATTCGATGCTCTATGAATACTAATAATGAAATGAATTATACTTGTCAATCTGAGAAATGACCATTCATTTCAGCGTTATATATGATATATATGATATTTAGTATTTTTTATGTTTATTTCTTTGCTGTTAATAAAATCTAACCTTCGTTTTGAGAGTTTACACTTGAAAATATTAAGTCTGCAATGACATTTGTTGTACCAACTTCTTCACCATGAATAAATCGGAACCCGGAACCTGAAGTGAACACTGCTCTCTCTGCACTGGCGCTTGCTGCTCTACTCGAACCATGGTTTTCTTATTCAACTACCTCTGCATCTCTCTATCCTAACCTCGCTATGTTTTAGTCCGGCCTTGTCAGACCCCACACCTTCCTAGTGGTCTTTGTCTCGCTAAAACTTGCACCTCCTTGGAAGAGATCTCTTCCTCGCGGACGACGGTTGCCGTGGCCCTACAAACTTACCAGTAGCGTCTCCCACGGCAATCCAGTCTGCTTCTCTCCGGTTCACACTCGCCTTTGGGATCTGGGCGGTTTTCGCCTATCCTTAGATACCGAGTGTGAACTCGTGGCCATTCCAAGACCACATAAACTACCTATAAACCTACCCTCTTCCTCTTCTCCTGAACATAGTGCATTGTCGGGGCACATGCCTATCAAATATGGAGTCAGATCAATGCAAATAAACCTGCCCGCCGACTAGGCCGCCAGGAAAGGTCAAAGACCACAGGTTTACCAAATATCTCTTTCTTGGCGCCCGTCGGACAGCGGCCGGGTCGTAGAGACTCTAACATCCTGACAACATTATTTATTCTTATAAATGCTGAGAAATACAATTATAATAAATCATTGATATTTTACACAAAACAAAACATTAAATGTTCTCGAAATTCCAACTAAGGTTTGTTTTTTAAGATATAGGACAGAAGATGTGTTACTTGGGAACTGTTAGAAGACGACATTGGAGCTGTACGATTGGGTTTTATTTACCCGAGACTTGTTTTTGTTCTTGTTGTGGAATACTGCAGAGTTAATTGGAATGTCCTGAAGACATGACAACGGTGGGCGGTATGAAAGAGATTCGCCAGTCACAGCATGTCTCGAGTCCTATGACTTCATTCACATCCATTCTAAGTTCATTCATTTTCCAGTTTATCGTCTTTTATTCCATAAATTCACAATTTTATCTTACATTTCTATCGCCTTTTGCAGGAGTAACTATTATAATAACGGATCTCGTCTGTTATCGCGAATCTCGTGTAATTCTATAGGAACGCCTCATCCCACACTTGAACACAAGGAAAATTATAGTCAGAATTCATATTTAAAAATTATTGCCAAACAAATTTTAGCAATGGTGACTGCCCTAAGTGAGAATGTGACATTTACCACACACCATATACATTCTACACATCAAACATTCTGTTTCTTATTTTCTACATCTTCGCCTTCGCGAATGGGATAGCTCCGGCCTTTAAAGTCTCCGGCTTATTAAATCGAAATAAACATAAAAGAAGTGTATAATATTTTTATTTATTACAATAAATCTCATTTGATTCCATTTCTTGTACTATATTATTGTTGCTTTTAAACACATTATTTTTTTTTTTATATATCTTGTTCTGAATTGTAGTCCTCTTGCTGCCTGAATTGGCACAAAACGTTGACTGTTGATGATTTTATATCAATAGAAAGATTAGTTAGAGGGACTTGAAGCTGACTGCCTAAAGTATAAAAATTCCTACGTTAAATGTAATTTCTCGAGCATTTATACTCTAAAGTATAATATTATATTGGGTTGGAAGAAAGTGATTTCGATTTATTTTGTTCACAACTGTCAGTTTACGGCCAATTTTAACATGGAGTGCAAAAATAAGCATTTTCGACACATTTTACTTTTTTATTTTCATAAAGGCAAGAAAGTGGCTGAGGCTCACAAAGAGATATGTGAAGTCTATGGTGTTGATTGTTTAACAGAACACACGTATCAGAATGGTTTAAAAAATTTCGTTCTGGAGATTTTTTACTGAAAGGTAACCAACGTTCTGGTCGACCTTCTGAAGTTGATGATGACAAAATGAAAGCCATAATTGAATCGAATCGTCATATAACTGTGCGAGAACAATTTTAAGCAACAATTTAAAATCATATAGGACGTCTTGGACTTGTTAAGAAGGTCGATATTTGAGTTCCGCCATGACAATGCGAGGCCTCACACATCTTTAGCAACACGTACGAAACTATTGGAGCTTGTTTGGGAAGTGATGTCGCATCCCCCATACAGCCCCGACCTCGCACCATCGGATTATCATTTATTTCGAACTTTACAAAACTTCTTGAATGGTAAAAATGACGGTGACCTCAAATCGTACTTGGTTGTGTTTGTTTGCTGATAAGGACCAGAAGTTCTATGAGCGCGGGATCATGAAGTTACCACAAAGATGGCAAAAGGTCATCGAACAGAATGGAAGCAATTTGACTGATTAAAGTTCATTTTTTGTATAGAAAATCTTAACCGAAATTACTTTCTTGCCAACCTCAATAATGTAATGGGTTTACTCTGCTGTAATTTCTGTGGTAAACATAAACTTTAAACTTATTTTAGTTGAATAGATTGATCTTGATCTTCTTCTTTTTTTTTCCAGGTGAGTGAGTCACATGGATCAGGAACAATGCGGCTTTAACAGTTCGCCCTAGCTGCCCATTAGCGGTACTGGAAGTCCTATACTTAAGTAGTCACTAAATTACTATCACTTTCGACAGAGGTTCTATGAGTGGAGAACAAAAAAGGCCACTTAGGCTGTTTGAATATTTATGAGATCCCCGCCGTCCAAGCTATATAGACGGCTGTGCAATCAGCGCGAACCTCTCATTTACAATTACCTGTGCATTTCTTACCGTTTCATAATTACCAGTTTTCGTTTTCATTTTTATTTTCTTGAAACAAATTAAGTGTACACATCCTCAAGGTTTTTGCGATGAGCCCTCTAATCGAGAAAGATGTTTTTTTTTTTTTTTTACGAAAACGAAAGTCGGATTAATGAGAGGTCCCTTCTCCGCGAGACCGTCGTGCATTTACATAATTAAGTAAATAATTTCCTAAAAATTAAAAACGGACAACGTGCGCTAAAATGACCCGTAGAGGTTAAATTTCTTATAATTATTTTGTCATTCAATAAGTTGTCGAGGATGTAACAGCTACGCTTATGCACCTTAGGAATGATATGGTGTAAAAGTATAGTGTTCGCAGACACAAATCGACCCATTCATGTAACAAAATACTATCAATTTTTATCATTCATTATTATTATTATAATTAAACTTATTTATTGTGATACAATTAGAATCTGCCTTATTAGGCAATAAGTAATTGTGATAAATTATCTCATTCATACCATATGTCGGGCTCAAATAACTGAGTATCCCCAAAGTGAGGAGGAGACCCCCGCCGCGGGCTAGGGTCGCTACAACCTCCTAGCCGGCGACTAGTCGGCCTAATTCGTTTTGATCTGACTCCATAAGATCTTAGAAGCTGTGCCCCGACAGTGCACTATGTTCAGGAGAAGAGGCACAGGGTAGGTTTATAGGTAGTTTATGTGGTCTTGGAATGACCACTAATTCACACTCGGTGTCTAAGGGTAGGCGAAAACCGTCCGGATCCCAAAGGTGAGTGTGAACCGGAGAGAGGCAGACTGGCTTGCCGTAGGAGACGCTACTAGGTAAAGTTTGTAGGGCCATGGCAACCGTCGGCCGCGAGGGAGAGGTCTCTCCCAAGGAGGTGCTAGTTTTAGCGAGACGAAGGCGGAGATTCCCACTAGGAAGGTGTGGGGTCTGAGGACGCCGGACTTAAACATAACGAGGTTAGAAGAGAGAGATGCAGAGGTAGTTGAATGAGAAGACCATAGTTTCAGTAGAGCAACAAGCTCCAGTGGAGAGAGAGAGAGAGAGAGAGAGAGAGAGAGAGAGAGAGAGAGAGAGAGAGAGAGAGAGAGAGAGAGAGAGAGAGAGAGAGAGAGAGAGAGAGAGAGAGAGAGAGAGAGAGAGAGAGAGATTCATCTGTCTGTTTGGCCAGTGTTCCAAGCCACCCAGGAGGTCCTGACCAAGGCTTCGTTACCTTTTTGTTTACAGTGGAAAGGTATCGCCCCACTCACTGCAAGGAGCTTGATGCAACCTGCAGAGAATGAAGCCCTACGAAAACCACTCTTTAATAATTAGCGATACCACTATTATATAGAAATATACTTTATAGGAACCAACGCTAGAGAATAATTAAATATATCCATTACAATAAAAACTGTATCAATAAGTGTTTTTTTCTTTCTCGTTGATTATGAAACATTTCTATATAATAACAGTGGCACTAAGAATTAATGCTGATGAAAAATTGACAAACATTTTTGGCGAAGGAGCTATTTGTATATTTCATATACCAATAGCTCCTGGTAAATCTTACAGGTTAGGTGTATTTACGAATTACACGCATTTCTAACTTATATATAAAAGCAAATTTGTTACCGATCACGCGCCCGAGTTTTATGTCAAATATAAGAAGCGATGTTTTCCTATAGACCACTTGCGGCCATAGGACTCACCAGTACCACCGAATATAACTTAAAGAAAATGTTAATACTTACTCTATCAGAAATACTTATGGTTAACTGCTCAATGTTCTTTTGGCTTATGATCTTGGGATGCACGTTTTCTTTTTTTTCCGATAGGTCCATATTATCGACAAAACAATATTTAAGAATTCATTTATTTTGACATTAGCTATTGTATTTCAGAATTATGAAAAAAAAATGTGAAATCATGGAAACATCATTTTCGTAATATATTAACTTACGCCCAGAGACCTCTCAAATCCACATGGTTGCCACCTCCGTTGAAAGCGAAAGAGGAAGCGGAGTCTTGGGGAGTCCCATAAGCTTCTTCGTCAATCGCGTCACTGGATACGAGCCAGTGGATGCTAACGAAAAGCGCGAGAGCCAGATACGCTCAGGACATTATTGAAGAAACTGGCTATTGCCAGGACTCCCATTGTCACGTATTTATAGCAGGTCACGAAGCCACTGACGTTTCAGTCTCCGAGGAGGATTAAAGGGATGAGTGGTGCAGTGCAATGACTGTGCTAGGGGATGAGGGTGTTATCGTTCATTAAATGATGTTTTTTTACTATTCAAATTTCTTTGCCACACTTTTTCGTTTAGCTTTTGTTTTTGAATTTTTAAGACTGTATTTAAACGATCGGTGTATATTTTCTAAAATAATTAATAAATCAAATTCAAGCCACTAAATTTTAGAACGCGTAAAATTATAATGCTGTCTATAGTTTATTTTTAATTTGACACGATAAAGAACAAGTCCTGCCTTGAATATGTTTTGGTGAGAAATTTCGAACTGAGACATTTTGAAATATTTTGTGTTTATGAAACAAAGATTTTATTGTAAAGTGAGGTCATATAGATCATTTAAATGTACTTATACGAGGTGTAACGCTGCGCACCTTGTATATTAATTTTTTTTCCAAAAAATATTTTATTAATAAAATGAACGTAATATGTATTGGCTCCTAAGGGTTCACCTTGAAAATACTTCAAGTATTTTTAGGTCGCGTTAAAATTATTAAAACTAGGCATGGACTAACTATATATCGTAGATGATAGAAAATTAACTAAATCAATCTTTAACAAGCATAATAATAAAATTATCTTCTTCCTGTTCCTCGAGCCTCTCAGTGGAATGATTCCCACGGGTAAATTAAACGGCGCGAAAAGCTACTCAAACCATTCGCTTGCCGGTTTAGCATTTCAACACGAATACATTATCCTAATTCAGTTGTAAACTTGAAAGGTTTTTTTTTATTTTTTATTTATTTGTTTCACTTTGCCATATCAGAAGTTATTTGTGGAAAAAAATCTCACTTTCCAGCTTGTGAGAATCGAGACACGCGGCCGCTCACAGTGTCGGCCGGAATACTTTCCACTAACTTGGAACTCGAATTTTAGAATCCCAATTTTTATTTTCTCTAATTATTATTCTCAATTTTATCAGCGTTTAAAGTACTCTATTGGGAGTGAAAAAGTGGAATGAAAAAAATTAAAAGAAATTAGACCGCATTACACAATCAAGTATTTGTCTCGCCCTATCCTAGTACTACTTAATACAAAAATGATTCGAAAAAATAGTGATTGATGGCTTCAGCTGTTTTCGTCGAAGTTGTTTGTCGTGATAAGGAAACGTTATTACAACTCGTTCGATGTTCCTTGTTACCAAGTCAATTGTTTTCGGTCACGGCATTGCTACTGTTTCTTGTCATAGTAGCTTATGTTAGTTAATAAAGTCCAACTACTTCGTAGGAAATCCCATCCCTCAATAGAAAATAAATAACTATTATCCAAAGTTATACTTAAACCAATCTGGACATACGGAATAGAGCTATGTGGGACAGCAAAAAAGTCGAACATCAAGCGTATCCAATCCTTTCAATCAAAAGTCCTGAGAACAATAGTAAATGCCCCTTATTATGTCAGCAACAAAACCCTTTATAACGACCTTAATATACCCTACATTCTAGAACTCATCCCTTCCAAGTTTATGAAATTCCACAGTAACCTTTTCAACCAGCCTAATTCCCTGGCACAGTCAATGCACTGCGCCACTCATCCCTATAATCCTCCTCGGAGACTAAATCGGCAGTGGCCCCGTGACCTGCTTTAGACGCGTAACGTCCTGGCAATGACCAGCTTCTCCAATCATGTCCTGAGCGTATGTGACAAAGTCATAGTAGCTTATGTTAGTTAATAAAGTCCAACTACTTCGTAGGAAATCCCATCTCTCAATAGAAAATAAATAACTATTATCCAAAGTTATACTTAAGCCAATCTGGACATACGGAATAGAGCTATGTGGGACAGCAAACAATTAGAACATCAAGTGTATCAAAAGTCCTGAGAACAATAGTAAATGCCCCTTATTACGTCAGCAATAAAACCCTTCATAACGATCTTAATATACCTTATATTCTCGAACTCATCCAACCACCCTAATCCAATAGCACAATCATTGCACTGCATCTCTCATCCCTATAATCCTCCTCAGACTAAAGCTGCAATGGCCTCGTTACCTGCTATAAATACGTGACAGTGGGAGTCCTGGCAATGGCCAGTTTCTCCAACCATGTCCTGAGCGTATGTGGCTCTCATGCTCTTTGGACTTCCCAAAACCCCGCTTCCTCTTTCTCATGCGAGACATTTGACAGCAATGTGGAATCGGGAGGCTTCTGGGCTGTTTGCAAATACTGTATGAATGAGCGAGCGAATAAAATTGAAAATATGGTATGAATGAGAACATATATCACAATACAGTAGTTTCAATAATTTAAATTTCACAACTGGCTACAATATCATGTTCGTGGTTTTACGAATATTGTGATAGTAGGAAACCCTGTGCCACCTAGTGAAAACCCGAAATTTTGCTTTGGCGTACCCTAAAATGCAGCTGTTCACTTCTAGATGCTAAGACTGAGTCTGGTACTCATAGACTATATATTATCGCTATCAAAAGGCAGAGGTAACGAGGAGAAATGCTCTCGAAAGAACCGCCCCATGAGAGCCGCAGTCTCTCTGCTTTCATTTTCATAATTCGTCCAATGAGCAGGCCTAATCTCGGCCCTGTGTGGAGCCAGTTCTGTCGACAAACCGGGCGAAAGCTCTCGCTACTCTTCCAAGGCATTTTGTCTAACTCATTATCATAAATATTCATAACAGCTGTGTATCGGTTGCTTAACTATAGTTTGTTTCAGTATATCAATAATTAGTAATTTTATCGATTGAATTATTTTATTTATTTTTTTCGCTAAACTGCCAAAAGTGTGTTACTTCCTATTCCGTGCTAAACTACATCAAAAATTAAATAGTCAACAGATTTTTCTAATATTGAATAGTTTAGATGGTTCGATTGTAAACATATAAACCACCGATTAAGATTTATGAAATGTATTCACCTAAAAACTATTTTTTTGACTTAAATTACAATTATGACTGAGGTACTCATAACCTCTGATGCACAGAAATGCTCAATTCCCCTACTTTCCTGAAGAGCATCATATGCTACTTGCCTGCCAGGAAGAGTACACCCACTTAGGGATAAAATAAATAATAGATAAATTTTGATTATTTAAAATACAAGCCAGGAAAATTAATGTATTCATCCAGATAAGCTAGCGAATTCAATCAATCAGACTTGAAACTCTATTCTTGGAAATAGGTGAAATAATTGTTGAATTATCTTCTTTGGTTTAAGAATTATTATAAAATTTCTTTATTGTGATAATATTACTATCTGCCTTCATATCTACGTTTATCACTCACTCGCTCATTCATACAGTATTTACAAACAGCCCAGAGACCTCCCAGGTCCACATGGTTGTCACCTCCCTCGCATGCGAAAGGGGAGGTTCCTCCGCTAGAAGAGTCGCTGGATACGAGCCAGTGGAGGCTGACGAGCGTGAGAGCCACAGAGGCTCAGGACACGTTTTAAAGTAAAGACTCAACCATCAGATCCGCAAGATCTCAGCTATGGGCTGATGTACGAGTACAGTCAGATCTTCAGTATGTGAGGATCTAGAATAATTTTAAAAACACATGCACATGTTTATCGAAAAGCTAAGAGTTGTTATGATGTTATGTTTATCGAAGGCTCGATAAATCGAAAAAAGTTATCGTTCCCAGTTAATATTTTGCTGTACAAACATATCACACAGCTGTATTATATTTTCTTGTTCTTTCTCTCTAGAAAAACTTCATATCATTCTCTTGTTAACAACTTCCCGGTTCAATATAATACTCTATCATTCTAAATTTAGCTTATTTTTTTGATCTGTTTTTCCCTTTGATGATGAAAATCTGTCTTAGATCTAATATATTTACAACCTTATTCGATAAAGCGTTCTTTGATACGGATTGCAAACATTTATTTCAACTTATATTTAACCTGAACGGTAGACATTTTGTCCCGGAAATTCAAAAAAAATGTTTACAATTCCTTGAAATGGATTTCAGATTCCCATGAAGACAAAAAAGAAAAACTAAAAATAGTATTTCTCTCAAAAAATAAATATTGTACTTGTTCTTAGCCTTTGGCATCGTACTCCAGTGCCACTGAGATTGTTGCAGCGGTCAGTGTCGTTGTATTCTTTGAAACCGTCTTTATAATGAAAAAAACCTTAAACATATACTATTTACAGACTACTTACAATAATGCTTACAACTTACTATAAACTGTTCACAATTAGTGGATCCTCTTATTTACATAAATATAATTTAAACTACGTCTTTGCAGCCATAACTTACTCTAAAGGGTGTCCCAGAATTAACGCAAGATTTGATTTAAATAGAAAACACAGTTTTTAGTATTTTTGTTGTTATTTTTTTATTGAATTATAAAGTAAATAGGATAGGGTTATTTATGGAATAACACATCGGGCAAATGGCCTCCACGACTTTGCTGGCACATACGCACTCATTTGTCGAAGTTTTCCATGACCATTTGGCATAAGTGTGGTTGAATTTCCTCTTTTAATGCACAGGTGGATGTGGGCTTGTTGACATACACCTTTGACTTCAAATAACCCCATAAAAATAAATCTTAAGCTGTTAAATCACACGATCTAGGGGGCCAATTCTGATCACCAAAACGAGAGAGTACACGACCTGGAAATGTCTCATGCAGTATTTGAATTGTTTCATGGGCTGTATGGCATGTGGCACCATCTTGTTGAAACCACATATTGGCCACATCAATATCATCCAATTTCGGCACAAAAAACTGTGTTATGGATTTTCAACAACACTCACGCACTGGTTCGATATTGACATTTGAACGGCTTGTTTTTGGACGACCAGTGTGTTTAGTGTCTCCAACTGATCCAGTCTCCCTAAATTTTTCAATTAATCTCTTCACAGTTGATGAAGTCAAAACACTATTCCGACCATACTTTGTATGAAATTTTTGAACTGCGGCTGTCAAACTTTCATTATTTTTGAAATAATGTTCAACGATAAAGACACGTTGTTCTATCGTGTAACGCTCTATTTTTACTAACCCTAAACTGTCAGCTGTCAAATTGCTTTATTTTTCGGGGTAGCCAACACTTTACTGCACAATTCAAATCTTGCGTTAATTCTGGGACACCCTTATCTGGGAGCTGACCACTTGACCTCTCCAGTAAAGTACGTGGCAAAGAATTCGTTGTGATTCATTTCACTTGAAGCACAAATAAAGAGATAACGAGGTATAAAACTTTTTTTTGGGCCAGGTTTTCTTAGAGGAGGCCAGCTGTAAATAGAATGGGTGGCCCCCCACATGATAGCCCGCACTTCCGGCCCACTCGGAGCACATGAGGGCATAAAGACCCAATATAGAAAAGAATATGGGCCGCGTTACCATGGAGCTCTAGAAACATTATACCACACAATGCCCTCTTGATTAAGACACAGAATACTCTATCAAACGCCTTGATAATCCACGATGAATTTGGCCAGTTTTTTTTTTCAGACTTCCTTTAAATTAATTAATGACTGTTTTCTTTAAAATTGCCAATTTTCGTAATTTTCGATAGACTTGGACCAATATTGGAATATTAATTGATATGACCTTAACTCGTGAAGAACTAGTTATGTTGGTAGAGCACCCGACCCGATATATTTGGGGTGTCAGTGTATTTTGTCTTTTGCTATTAATTGTATTCGTGAGCTGCTATAAAATCCGGACAGTGGGAGTCCTGGCAGTGGCCAGTTTCTCCGATCTTGTCCTGAGCGTCTGTGGCTCTCGCGCTCTTTGTCAACCTCCACTGGCTCGTATCCGGTGACGGTGGGTCTTGGGGGACTTCCCAATACTCCGTTTCCTCTTTAGCATGCGAGGGAGGTGGGCTGTTTCCAAATTCCTTATGAATGAGCGAGTGAATGAAAATTGTAAATATGGTATGAATGAGAACGTCGATCACAATTACTTATGGCCCAATAAGGCAAAATGTAATTTTATCATAATAAAGAATTTTCAATATATATATTAATTGTATATCGATGTTTATATCCTTCTTAAATTACGTTCATTAATTGCTTGTGAAGTTTCGGAGTAACATTAGTCCGCCTTCAGATAACAACTACAAAACCATAAATAAAAAAAAAAAAAAAAACTTTGGTACAATCATATTAAATGATTTTGACCAAATCAGTACTCAGGGATTTAGTTACACTCTACAGGAAGTAATTATGTGTTATCGGTGAAAGGTTCTGCTTAAAAAAATTGAGTTGTCAAATATTCCTACAGGATTAAATTAAAAAAAATAACCTATCAATTATAGTCACAGTGTAGCACTTCACCCTTTACATCTGTTTTTAAGTTAACAATATTATTTATACAGAGGGGTCCAAAAAAATGTATCCACTGGTTAACAGTCCATAACTTGCAAACTAATTGACGGAGTTGTCTCATTTTTGGTGAAAGTGTAGCTTAAAGTCCAACTTAAAGATAGCTGTCTTCAAACTTCGCCGAACACTTGAGCGACTCACTCCAGTTTCACGGGCACACTGTCTCACAGACTTCTGTGGTGAGCGAGTGAATTGTTGTAACACAAGATGGGAGTTAAATGGACTTGTTACTGTTACAGGTCGTCCAGATCGTTGTTTGTGTACATCTTTAACACAGCCTTCGGCTTCAATTTTGTCTCGAATGCGACGAATCGTTAAACGTGTCGGTGGCTCTGTTTGATACACATTTCGCCATTGCCGTTGAACCTCATTAATGTTTTCGTACTTAAAATACCACTTTAAAACAGACTTCCTTTCATTAAATGTAAGCCTTACGCCAGCCATGTTTACTCGAGTAACAAGGTACAACTAACAATAAAACACTAACTATCTGGCGACTGTCATCTGACAAAACCAAACAACGCAATACAATGCTTGTATGGCGATTGCCGGAACTACAAACTATTACACTACAACAATGAAACAACTCCGTCAATTAGTTTGCAAGTTATGGACTTTTAAACAGTGGATACATTTTTTTGGACCCCTCTGTATTTTCAGTTACATAAATTTTATTTTTTATCATTTTTATGCAATATGAGTGAAATTCTGATTTTAAAGATTTTTTTTTTTACTTAATATGATTCTACCAAACTATTTTTTTGTTTTTATGAATGTTTTTGCCTGAAGATGGACTTATGATAGTCCAAAACATAACAAACAGTTTAAGTGACTTGTCGCAAAAGTTCTATAACACGAAAATTATTTGAGAAATATTTACAAAAAACAGTCACAAACTGCGGATACGGATCTGGAGATACAAATCTAGAAACTAGTAAGAAGTTCTATTAGGTCGCTAGAACACGACTTCCTGACTCGTTTAAATTCATCTTCAAAAAAATAAATAAAAAGACTACGTGATTGTCGTGCCCTGTGCGACGGACCTTGTATTTAACATACAAAATTTTTTTTCTTTAGGCTTAAGATAAAAAATACTTTCGCTGACACGGCCGGTAGTAGTCGCGCGCTAGAAGAGACGCGAGGAATGTTTACAGGCCGATGACAATCTTCCGATTCCTTCACGTCCTCGTCCGAATTTCGTGAAGATATTTTCACATCGGATCCAGTTTTCGGAACTCGGTGTCATATTCCGGCGACTAATTATAAACTTTCTCTCTTACTTTCTTGCCGGTAGCCAGTGTAAGGTTTCATTGGTATTTGCATAACATAGTAATCTACTGGGAAATATTCTCATCTCCTGCCAGTTTTGGGGATAATAAACACTTTTAAAACTGTCCAATGTACGCTCAGTTTTAACATGGAGTGCAAAAATAAGCATTTTCGATACATTTTACTTTTTTATTTTCATAAGCGAGCGGCTGAGGCTCACAAAGAGATATGTGAAGTTTATGGTGTTGATTTTTTTAACAGAACGCACGTGTCAGAATTGGTTTAAAAAATTTCGTTCTGGAGATTTTTCACTGAAAGATGACCAACGTTCTCTGATCGACGTTGATGATGACAAAATGAAAGCCATAATTGAATCGAATCGTCATATAACTGTGCGACAGATTGCAAAACAGTTAAATGTATCAGACACAATTGAAACCCCAACCTTGCACCATCGGATTATCATTTATTTCGAAGTTTACAAAACTTCTTAAATGGTAAACATTTCAGTAATAACGAACACCTCAAACCGCAGTTTTTTACTGATAAGGACCAGAAGTTCTATGAGCGCGGGATCATGAAGTTACCAGAAAGATGACAAAAGGTCATCGAACAGAATGGAAGATATTTGACTGATTAAAGTTCATTTTTTTTTTATAGAAAAAATTGAGTTTTATTTCATATTAAAAAACCGAAATTACTTTCTTGCCAACCTTATTCTAGTGTATAATTAATTCATTAAACAATATTTTTTGTTTTTTATCTGCTATTTATTTATTGAAGGACTCTTAGTTGTTTTTTTTTATGATTTTTCAAATGGGTTCTATATTTTGTTTAAATATTTGAGTATTTATTTTTGACCAGCATTAAAATATTTGTAATAATTTTTTTATTTAAATGGGACAAATAACAACAAGTGCATATTTCTGAAAATTTTTTTTTTTGCAATGTGTGTTGGTAGAACTTGAAAATGGCCGTAGGTTGACTCCCGAAAGCGATTACAATTTATTACAATATTACGATTACAAATATTTGATGTGTGAATTATTTCGTATGTGAAAGCTATGGGCAATCATAACATGATTTCAATCACAACATTATTTACTCTGTAAAAGTTATATACCCTTCTCATCGTGATGGGAAATTATTTTGAAATATAATCCATCATTGATATTGATATGGGTTTGGTATAATCTCATGGTATGACAGATTGCATGTATCTAGGCAATGATGAGGACTGCAAAATGAAGTGACATCTGAGAAAGCATTAGAATTTAAATTTTGAACAAGCCTAATAATCAGAATTCTATTTGGCGATCAGCGTCTCCAGAAAGTTTATTTTAATAAATTTATTTTTCGGTTTGGGATTTGAACCTAGGTCCATTGTACAGTGAAGCAGTTCTCATTATCTGCTTTAATACAATATCTACCTATGTAATAACTATAAAATATATCCGAATGTAATAACTGACAAAATAAAAGATGAAACTAAAGCTGAATTAGATAAACAAAAAAAAAAAAAGTATTGTAAAGTCTAAATATAAATGGATATAAGGAAGCAGTTAAATTTTATCACACAGTATAAACATGCTTAGATCATAAAGACATTTTATCTTGAAGAAACAAAGAGCTTATTATCAGTCATATCTCCAATGAGGGTAGTAAAATGAGCTGAAGTCGTGTTTTGAAAGCAGAAAAAAATATCTACTTTCTCGGATTAGGACATTTAATCTATTGCAGGGCATTCTTAGAAATAAGCGTACCCATTGCGAAAAACATACATTTCAAAACATATAACCACTACAAGTATGTTCCGTACTGTATTGTTGTGCAGACAAACAATAGCGAGGACTCTATAGCGGATTAGTAATATATCATTCTCATTATACTTTATAAGTCATTCTTTATTATGGCCACTATATTCTAATTATTTTCCTTTAAAAGCAGGAGTTTCACAGATAAGTGTCCCATCCTCTATAACCTATACACTGCTGTTGGCACATGGAATAGAGCTATGGGGATCAGCAAAAAAGTCGAACATCAAGCGTGTACAATCCTTTCAATCAAAAGTCTGAGAACAATAGTTAATGCCCCTCATTACGTCAGCAACAAAACCCTTCATAACGATCTTAATATACCCTACATTCTTGAACTCATCCCTTCCAATTTCATGAAATTCCATTACATCCCTATAATCCTCGTTGGAGACTAAAGCGGCAGTGGCTTCGTGACCTGCTATAAATACGTGACAGCGGGAGTTCTGGCAATCGCCAGTTTCTCCAATCTTGTCCTGAGCGTATGTGGCTCTCGCGCGCTTGGCCAGACTCCACTGGCTCGTATCCGGTGACTCGGCTGATGGAGCGTTGGGGACTTCCCAAGACTCCGCTTCTTCTTTTGCATGGAAGGGAGGTGACAACTATGTGTATTTGGGAATCTGGGCTGTTTGTAAATACTGTATAAATGAGAACATTGACCACAATTACTTATTGCCCAATAATGTAATTTTATCACAATAAAGACAAAATGGGCGTACCTGGATGCAGATTTCTTCCTGTTCTAAGATGTGTTGGCTAGCGAGACTGCTCAGGATACCCTTCTAGGCCGTACGTCATGTTCCTCTTTCTTACCCTCTGCAGTGTGGATGTCCCGCTACCTGAAAGCGCCCAGCTGCATCTGGCTCCATACGGCCCCGGACAGGCAGCTGCAGAACCATCAGCTGTAGCGTGTCCTACCGGAATCTCTGCCAGCTGTTGCTGCACAGTCATAACAATACCTAATAGCTTATTATTCTTAGGAGCGGGGAGTTTAAATTTAATATCGATGTTTTACTGACATTGACGAAACCCACTGGAGACTGTTATACTGTTATAGAAATTATATGGAAAAGATTGACACCAAGACAAAATCGGTTATCTACAGACAACTCGTATCTGCCGCTTTAAGCATACGGAGCAGAAGCTCGGCCTTCAATATAGAGTTCAACCAAATACTTCTGAGCCCTCTAAAAACTTATTCAGAATACATATATCATAATTTTTATGATTAAACTCATCAAATACAACGGGCACGATGCGCATCAGAGAAATGCCCACCATACATGAGTCCAATCATTTTTACAGCTGCTATTGTCAGACACAAAAGTGGGCAGATAAAATACAATCACCTGGTACCTGTTTCAGAATGGAGATTAGGTTCGGCAAATAGGGTAGGCAATAAAATCATGATAGACTGGGAAAATTTGAGATGGAGGTTGAAGGAACATCGAAGAGGGTAGTTTAGACGACAAGAATGTTATTGCAAATTCAACTCTTACCTTAGGAGATGAGACTATTCTAATATAAAGTCCTTTCCCTGCACCATAAAGGTTAGCAACCCATAGATCATACATCATAGATCATAGATTATTGCCAACTAAAAAATGATCTGCGAGTATTCCGCTGGCTTTTGAACAGCTCATCTCACACGAGAGACACATCACTGAGTTATCTGAATTGTAAGCTACAAAAAATCAAAAGAAGAACATGAAAAAGTTTAGATAATGAAATTAATGGGTAAAATTCCTATTGGGATGTAACTTACCCTAATAAAGGGTGTCCCAGAATGAACGCAAGATTTGAATTTGCCGCCATTTGTGCAGTAAAGTGCTGGCGAAACAATTTGACAGCTCACAGTTTAGGGTTAATAAAAATAGAGCGTTACACGATAGAACAACGTGTCTTTATTGTTGAACATTATCTCAAAAATAATGAAAGTTTGGCGGCCGCAGTTCGAAAATTTCATACAAAATATGGTCGGAATAGTGTTTTGACTTCATCGACTGTGAAGAGATTAATTGAAAAATTTAGGGAGACTGGGTCAGTTGGAGACACTAAGCACACTGGCCGTCCAAAAACAAGGCGTTCAAATGTCAATATCGAAGCAGTGCGTGAGAGTGTTGTTGAAAATCCATATCAGTTCTTTGTGCCGAAATGGGATGATATTGATGTGGCCAATATGTGGTTTCAACAAGATGGTGCCATATGCCATACAGCCCATGAAACAATTCAAATACTGCATGAGACATTTCAAGGTCGTGTACTCTCTCGTTTCGGTGATCAGAATTGGCCCCCTAGATCGTGTGATTTGACACCTTTAGTTTTCTTTTTATGGGGTTATTTGGAGTCAAAGGTGTATGTCAACAAGCTCACATCCACCCGTGCATTAAAAGAGGCAATTCAACCACATTTATGCCACATGGTCATGGAAAATTTCGACAAAAGAGTGCGTATGTGCCAGCAAATGTGTTATTCCATATATAACCCTATCCTATTTACTTTATAATTCAATAAAAAAATAACAACAAAAATACTAAAAACTGTGTTTTCTGTTTAAATCACATCTAGCGTTAATTCTGGGACACCCTTTATAATGCCTAAAATGTAATGAGTAATGAAACGAGTAATTAAATTACGATTTTTTTGATTTTTTTAATAAATGCTATTCTATTTCGTCTATCATAAATTACGTAGTATTAGCAATTAATTACTTGTATTTAGTATTTATTAGAATGAGGGATAGGCTTTGGCAAATTACAGTGGGGTGTTTTTAGTGCAGTTGAGCTCGTATTTTCGCAATGTCGATTTCTATATTCAATTTGATAAGATGATTTCTAGTAAAATAAGCTCGTCTATTAATATGATGAATTTAAAAGTTATAATCATAATGCAATAGGAAGGTAATCTTCCTGAATAATTGCCGCATTAATGATACCCACAGTTATAGGTTATGAATGCTTAAGCACTCTCAGCAACTCACGCTGTCATTCCCGAGTAAGAAAATAATGACAAGAACCCATTAAGACATTAAGACATTAAAACTTCATAAATCTAAAACAATGGTAGTAATCACGACACCTTAATAAAATAGAAAAAAAAACACAACTGTTTCGGCAGTAGCGGCAAATTGTTTGCAATCCGCAAATCTACTCACCTTATATAAATTGCTTGCTGGTTCTTCCCCAGAAGGACTATAAAATTAATTGGTAAAACATAAATGAGGAAAGCAAGAAATGATAAACCAAAATAATTTTTCCAATAAAAGATTTCCAGATTTATTGTTACACCATCCTTTCTTTTTATACATAAATAAATTATCAAAAAAAAACAAATGATTCTTCTTATTCTACGATATTGATCAATAATTATAATTGCTTCCGTATTATTGAATATGTACTTATTAAATTCATAATTAATTTGATTCAAAATGGATATGTATCTCAAATGACGAAATGAAAGCGTAAATACTTATTAATTTTGTAGGCCTACGTGAATTTATCAGATAGTATTCAACATAATTAAATAAACAAGTGTAATTGCAACAATAATTATTTGAGCAATATAATTGTTACAATTAGCAATTGAATCGATAAACAAAAATGTTGATTTGATAAATGAAACCCAAATATAATTTTATCTGGCCAGATTGCTACATTACAAGTTAAATAACATGAATAAATGTTAAGGTTCAATAATTGTTTATTCAGAGCTCTTTGTTTACGTTGTATGTCGTGACAAATAAATTTATGTCATGGCCAAATAGTTGACTGAAATACACGGCTCACGAGAATTTGAATCTCATAATTTCATGTTCCATATGAGAATGCAGAAAATTAACAATAGTATTAAGAATGAGTACGACCTGACGACTGGAGATTTGCAGTAGGTGGATGGCCGATGTCGACATGGAGGTGAACAATACTTCGACGGGAGCTGATGACAGATGATAGTCGATGAGAAGTCGTCTCTTGAAGTGTCCCATAGGTGTCTCGGTCGAGAAATGTCGTTCCCTCAGGATCTCTTCTCGATTAGACGTAATTAAATTCACAGAAAAAAATTACCTTTTTACTTTAACGCACTGAGTTAGTTTTAACAGTCCAGCGGTCGTGGGTTCCGTGACCGTGTCTAACATACAACTGGTGTTGGTTAAGCAAGAGTCCGAGTTAATCCTCTTTATGTAAACAAAGATCGCACTGAAACACTTGGTGTTATTCGAGTCTACCGATAACGCAATTCTAAATCTAATCTTTAAACATTCACGTTTTGTAACAAATAATAATTTTTCTCCTTCGTTCTTAACATTATGACATAATTAAAACTGTTAAAGTATGAAAAATCAATGTTTAAATTGCTGTTTAAAATAAAAAATAAACCAATTATTAAAACTAAATTTATATATATTTTTTTTTATTTAGAGCGCTAACAACAACAGTGTGAATATAAACAATTTTTAATATTCAACCATATTAATTATAATTACTATACAATTTTCAATACAATACAAACAGTTATGTACAGAAAAATTAGATACACAAAAAATACATGTAAAGCGAATGAAAATAGTAAATATAATATTCATCAATCAGCTATAGTCTCTAATCAGCTGCAGTCTTTAATCTTCTGTAGTCTTTAATCTTCTGTAGTCTCTAATCAGCTGCAGTCTTTAATCTTCTGTAGTCTCTAATCAGCTGTAGTCTCTAATCAGCTGTAGTCTCTAATCAGATGCAGTCTCTAATCAGATGTAGTCTCTAATCAGCTGCAGTCTCTAATCAGCTGTAGTCTCTAATCAGCTGCAGTCTCTAATCTTCTGTAGTATATTATAATCAGCTGTAGTTTATTATAATCAGCTGTAGTTTATTATAATCAGCTGTAGTTTATAATCAGTTTATGTTGTTTTAATCTTAGATTTGATTTTTCTAACTTCATGTCATATGCTTCTTGAAACATATAATTTTTCCATATTCAAAAATTCTATCTGCAATATAACTGATAAGCTGGTCAACTAACTCTGTCTGGTGCTTGATCTGTAGTCATTTTTTCTATGGTCGGATCAAGTTAAACCAAAGGACATTTAGGAAGTGCGAGGCAAAGCTTTGCAGATGAATGTCAACTATTTCTTCATCAATGAGCTGCTTGTACCCTTGATTATTCTTGTCATTATCCACTGCACCGTAACGTCTTTTAGGACATAATCTATTTTATTGAAATCATAAATCGTTTCTTCTATCTCAAGAAATGTTTGAATGTCGTTTTGTCCATGATCTCTCTTACTTCATCTTCGATTTTATAAAATGTTTCTCCTTACAAGTTGCCGTGTTTTTAATGGCAGTGTTTCCCATGCGTTACAAACAGCGAAAATCGCAGATAAATTCTGTTCACAATTTACAAGACATTCTTCGCACTTTTCTTCAAGCTTAAAACGAAGAGAAACCTTTCTGTACCTCCTTTTTGAGCAACTTTATTATGATAAAATTACAATTTGTCTCATTGAGCAATAAGCAGTTGTGCTAAATGATCTCATTCATACAGTATTTACAAACATTCCTGAGACCTCCCAAGTCTACATGGTTGTCACCTCCCTCGCGTGCGAAAGAGGAAGCGGAGTCTTGAGAAGTCCACCACTCTCCACGAGCCGGTGGAGGCTGACCAAGAGTGCGAGAGCCACATACGCTCAGGACATGATTGAAGAAACTGGCCATTGCCAGGACTCCCACTGTCACGTATTTATAGCAGGTCACGAGGCCACTGCCGTTTTAATCTCCGAGGAGGATTATAGGGATGAGTGGCGCAGTGCAATGACTGTGCTAGGGGATTCGGGTGGTTGCATAGGTTGTTATGAAATTTTAAGAACTTGGAAGGAATAAGTACTGGAATGTAGGGTATATTAAGATCGTTATGAAAGCCATTTTGTGCCATAAAACATTAGCCGTTTTGTCTATAATCTATTTCGAAAATGGATGGGTTAGATGGCGCGTTGTCCAGTTAAAGAAAAGCCCATTTTCGCACTGGTCACGCTGATACGGAACAAAGGATGTTTAGGAATATTTTGATTCCTGGTGGAGAAGTTTTCTGTTTTCAACTTCTTGTTGGTTTTCCAAGACCAGTGGATCAGTGTCTTTGAGTTTGGGTGTACGACTTTTAACGCTGTCATTGTTAGACAAGGAAACTATTAGGATTTAAGGATTAACTCAAAATATGATCCAATTTTGTAGGGATGTGATCAACGTACTTTGTTTAGCTTTACTTGTCTTTGATTGGTAGATTGGTTCGGTAGAAATCCAAGATATTGTTTACACGGGACTTTGCTGTCACTACTCCAAATCCTATGGTATCTTTGTGTTGATGCTCAATCTTTCGAGGTGTGTTGTAGGCAAATAAACATTAGCCGCTCGGATTGGAAAGTACCAACACTATTTTGTAAGACGAGGTATTATTATTTCGGCCCTGGCGAGATCACGCCCTTTCTCAACACAAAGCTATAACTCGACAAATATTGTGCAACTCCGTGATTACACTGTTACCAGCTCCCAATGCATCCTTCAACTTCTTGGAGTCATGAGGAGGTACTATCCGAGTCCACTCCCGATCGACCTCCCGACTCCATGTTTGGTCTTGCACGCTTTATTTATGTCTTCCAATTTGCATTAATATGCGAACGCCCCGTTATATTTTATAAGTGCCACTTATAAGTGCGCCGGACCCTGCGACCACGACTTGGTTACGCAAAAATATATTTATTCCGTATCCAAATGTTTTTCGCTTTTAAATGGATGTCTCCACGTAGTGTACGAGGATTTCGCCTTACATTTCCGGCTTGAATTCATCTCTTAATGCTGTGAATCGAAATGCTATTACTGGCAATTATTTTAATTTTTCTTTCCAATTCCTCCTCAACTCATTGACATTTTCATTGATAGTTATATAATACAAAGAATATTGTAATCCTAATATTATATATAATGCTAAAAGCCCCTGCTAGTGTATACCTGCCTTGGCACTTCATGGAAGTCCCTGGTGGTTCTTGTTATTTTTTAAGTAAGTGACCGCATCCTAATTCCCGAAACAACCCTTCTCATATTCACATATGTCTCAGCTTTAGTTCCAGTCCCCACTAGTTCACACTTGGCTCCCAGACAATAAATAGTCCCTAAACACCCCTCCGACCCAGTATGTAGTAACGTAACTCTTAATATTTGTATATATCAGTGTTTTGCTTGTACTTACTTCATAGTAAAGCTTTTCTTTTAAAAGACTCTCCTCTACAAAGATTATTTTACTTATGACAATAGACGGTTGATTCCAATTTTTAAAACACTATAAAATTTAAGCAAAACGTCTGCTGTTTACCTACCCCATTTGTCTTTGTCATTCGAGGTTTCCATTTTAACACTTAACTCGAAAAAAGAATGATTTCTATTTTGAAAGAATGAAAAGGAACCAAAAAAGGAGAACTCTTACGAGTACAATAATCAAAATAACATAAGAGAGAATAGAAATTATTGAAAAAGAGAAAATTTCGAACGGTCGATAAAAGGATTGACGATGAAAGAGAGAAACCGCATTCTCAAATCAAAAATGACTTTTTATGGTCGAAAAAGTCATTTTTTATTGAATGAATGAGGTGGACTTAACAACTTCTTGGATGCTTGACGACTTTTCACCATAACAAACAATCTCATACATACCTTTCAACTATTGTATCATATTTAACCTATGCATGGTCATTACTTTTTGAGGTGCTATGGATTATACTTTTAGGGTTTTTAGATTGATCGGATAATTCGTAAGACTGCATTCGTGGACCATACAGACAAGACAAATGCTAAAGCAGGAAAATATTGAGCTTGCCAAGAAAGTGATTTCGGTTTTTTAGTGTGAAATAAAAGTCAATTTTTTCTAAATAAAAAATGAACTCTAAATATCTTCCATTCTGTTCGATAACCTTTTGCCATCTTTCTGCTAACTTCATGATCCCGCGCTCATAGAACTTCTGGTCCTTATCAGTAAAAACAAATCAACCAGGTGCGATTTGAGGTCATCGTTATTTCTGAATTTTTTATCAGTTAAGAAGTTTTGTAAACTTTGAAATAAATAATAATCCGATGGTGCAGGGTCGGGGCTGTATGGGGGATGTGACATTTTTCCCAACCAAGCTCCAATAGTTTCGTACGTGTTGCTAAAGATGGGTGAGGCCTCGCATTGTCATGGTGGAACCCAAATATCGAGCTTCTTAACAAGACGTTTTATATGATTTTCAATTGTTGTGTTTGATACATTCAACAGTTTTGCAATCTCTCGCACAGTTATATGACGATTCGATTCAATTATGGCTTTCATTTTGTCATCATCAACTTCACATGGTCGACCAGAACGTTGGTCATCTTTGAGTGAAAAATCTCCAGAACGAAATTTCTGTTAAACAATCAACACTATAAACTTCACATATCTCTTTTTGAGGCTCTGCCGCTTTCTTGCCTTTATGAAAATAAAAAAGTAAATTGTGTTGAAAATGCTTATTTTTGCACTCTATATTAAAACTGACCGTAAACCGACAGTTGTTAACAAAATTACAGCCAGACAGTAAAGTGTAAATCGTCGGGTGGCCCCAAGTAAAACCATTCGTTGACACCAAGCTGGCTTCGAACCGCGAATGGTTCGCAATAAGTCTTCGACGTGCTGTGCTGCATAGACGGTCTTTGATGTATTGCTGTCAAGATCGGAGACTGTCTGGCTGTCGAGCCAGCGAATTCCCTTCTCCACTGTTAACAGTTCTTTATTGACAGCCTTTGTGTCTTTGCATGGTTTTTGTCACTTCATGCTTATGCGTTCATCTGGTGATATTTATCAACCTTAGTATATAGTTTGATAGCAGTCTGTTTGTCAACGAAGAGAGAAACGGATAATCGGAATTTACAACAACCGACAACTGATCGATTCCTAACACAGCAACAATTACTAAGTTTGTTCATTTCCAATCCTTTAAAAAAAAATTTTTTTTTTTTATCAAAACCTTTATTGATAAGTTTTACAATGAACAAAAATTTCTATTTACAATTTTCTCCTCTTTCTGCGATGCGCTGATGTATTCGAAACAGGGCATAAATATAATACAATTTCAGATTGAAGTTAAAAAGTCAACACATATACAACACTAGGTGATGAGGCTCACCTTCAGCTTACAACCGGGAAAAAACTAAACCTAAAACTAGAACCTAAGACTAAAGCGTTCCTGCCGTGACAGCGTCCTGACATCAATGGGGGAATGGAGCGGGGGTTGTGTTAAACACCGGGTTTGTCAAGTAGCCTTCTATATTAACCGATGGCTTCAATTAAGAATGTTAGGGTTTGACACATTTTTGCAATTTAAGTGCTTCCAAAGATAAATGAACGTGATTATCTCAAAATTATTTGAAGTGGTTGCTGCTTGGACCAGCAATAATTACCTGCTAATCTGGGCAATCCGCTGGATTAAACAGTGAGTTTTAGTTTTCATTTTATCGACATATTGAAACAACAAATAACAATGATTAAATTTGAGAGAGAATCTCTTTATTTCATTTTATGTTAGATGGGGTCATTACGTATTGTTAATTGTTAATTAATACTTAAAACTGAAATATCTAATTATTTATTTGCATAAAAACGGAAACAAAAAACACTGCAACTAAAAGACAATGATAAAATGATCAAGTTGTCATGTATTTTCTTCCTAGCTGATACGTTATGCATAACATTTTTTTGCTTTCTTTGAGGGAGTAACTGGGACAATTCATACTCCAAAATGGTGAGGTTCGACAAGGATTTTGTAAATTATTGCTTTATATTTCATCGGCACTTTTAGATTTTTTGCAAAGGGAAGGAAAAGGCTTTCCCTTCTGTCGGTCGAGAAATAATCGAGGCGAGGTGTAAAGGTTAAGCCTTTATTGAAAATTACGCCGAAGTACGTAACTGGCTTGAGGTTTAAAAAACTCTTGAGTTACAACAAATCACACATTATTATAACTTTTTTCCCCCCAATAAACGAACTTTATTGTGATGAAATTACTATCTGCCTTACTGGGAAATAAGTAATTGCGATCAATGTTTTCATTCGTGGCATGTTTCCAATACAGCGGAGTCTTGGGAAGTCCCCGCGCTCCTCACCCGCGTCAGCGGATACGAGCCAATGGCGGCTGACAAGAGCGTGAGAGCCACAGACGCTCAGGACATGATTGGAAAAACTGGCCATTGACAGGACTCGCACTATCACGTATTTATAGCAGGTCACAAGACCACTGTTTCAGTCTCCGAGGAGGATTATAGGGATGAGTGGTGCAGTGCAATGACTGTGCTAGGAGATTAGGGTGGTTGGATAGGTTACTATGGAATTTCATGAACTTGGAAGGGATGAGTTCAAGAATGTTGGGTATATTAAGATCGTTATGAAGAGTTTTGTTGCTGTCGTAATAAGGGGGATTTACTATTGTTCTCAGGACTTTTGATTGAAAGGATTGGATACGCTTGGTGTTCGACTTTTTGGCTGCCCCCATAGTTCTATGTCCAGATTGGCTTAAGTATAACTTTGTAGATTAGTATTTAACTACGATTGATTACAAACAAATAGTGATGCTTTATATTTGTGTGCTGTTTGTTATCATCTCATATCAAAGAGCGTGCCAGCTTAGTTAGGACTTCGATTTCCTTACTGGATTGGTCCTGGTGGAGGTAGAACTCTTCATTTAGCTTCACGAGGGAAACTGAGTGGCGAATCCGTTTATAAAACCGAAATTAATACTTGTGAATTGAAATGTAGGTAATATACTGCCAACCTCTTCTCGATCGGCTTTCGTGAGATGTTTGATGAGATGAGGCAGCAAACGAACTTGAATGTCACATCTTTTAATGATCGATGAGACACGCTAAAAAAATAAATGTATGTTTGCCTTTTTGACAAAATAATGAATGAATCCAGAACTGGTTTCTGCCGAAGTTCGGCGACAGGGCACATAACGCGATATTTACTAAACACTTCCATCGCCTTTAGCGTTCAGTAACGATTCGACATTGGCCGTTTATCACAGACAGTATAAACATGTGCAGCCTTGTCGTATGAGATATCTCCCTCACTGTTCCTATGCAAATGTCTTGCCCAAACGTTGTTCGCTACCTTTTCAAAACAGGTTCTTCAATTTCTCATTCATGACGGAGCTGACAAATCACTGGTCATTGAATTCAACCCTCCTCCCCCCGAAATTCTTAAACAATATCAACCTTTCATTCCCTCTCGTTAGTATCGGGATGTATCGGTGTATCTTCTGAAATGTTGTATTTTCATCAAAGGGGCCTTGGTGAATGAGGAAGTTATCAATAGAGACGTTACGAGCTATAAATTATATATTATAGTAATAAACTATATACTGAAGAATAAACTTGCATTACCTTATAGGACATGTGATAGTCGTTCTTCCAGTTTAGAGTTTTATGGATAAGGGTATGAATTGCGAATGGCCCTTAATAGATATTCTAGGCCGGTCGTGCTAATGAGATATCGTTAAAAATTAATAGCCCTAATTGATCTGTGATATGTTTTTTAACATGTCGGAAAAGCTACACTCTCTTCTTCATAATTGTTAATTAGATAGCCCTCCGTCCCTTTACAAGTGTTTAATAAGTTTCATAAGAACATTAACGGCAGATACCGCAGAGAATACACAGGTACTTTCATATAAATAAAATTTCACTATGGTATGAAAGTGCTTAGGTACTTAGTGTCTTAGATCAGACGATCGGTGCAAAGTACCGTTTTATATGTCTCGGCGAAGTCCTTCGAATGCCTCGACGGTTGCGCAAGCCCCCCCCCCCCACCTCAGGCATTCTATTTTCCTCATTGATAGGGGCACTTAAGCACTCAGGGAGTGGGTCTGAAATCTGAAGTCTGAAAAGAACACGAACTGTTGATAATGTGTTTTGTTTTTATTGTGTGAGTGTTATTACGCCCCATTGTTCAGGGTTGGAAGGTTTTTTTCTATAGGTTTAAACACTAAATTTCTCAATATCATGAAGTGGTGAGAATAAATTTTAGTCATCAATGACAATTTTCCACCTGCTTTTGACATGCTGTCAACATACAGTACTGAAGATAAATATTTACATACTTGCTACAGTTTTAGTTAATAAACGTCAAGGAAAACGAGAAAAACTCACAAGCTAACCTCTTTAAAACCCTAAAATTGATTTTTAAATGGTATAATGGTATGTAGCGACCGATAACTACATAAGCTAACTCACCCTCTACTCTATTGTATATATTGTAAATTAGTTATAATATGTTGTGAATTAAATTTTAACAAATATAAATAATATTACCAAACGACAAAGTCATATCAGTGTAAATATTGTAAACCCTTCCAAGCTTGCAGGTATCGCCTGCAGTGCGATTGGCCAAAATAACACCCCAGCTCATTGGCTGCTTTGGACTATATATACCCCCTAGTTTTAGCCGATAATTCATTCAAGCTACGGCTCAACTCTGGACTGGTACTTGCAGCTGCACTGATGTTTCAACATTTGGCCTTCTCATTTATGAAAACCTATACACTTCTATCCTAGCCTTGCTATGTTTTAGTCCGGCCTTGTCAGACCCTACACCTTCCTAGTGGGGTTCTCTACCTTCGTCTCGCTAAAGCTGTCACATCCTTAGAAGGGATCCTTCCATGCAGAAGACGGTCCCTGAGACCCTACAAACTTTACCTAGTAGTGTCTCCCCCAGCGATCCAGACTGCCTCTCTCCGGTTCACTCTTGCCTTTGGGATCCGGACGGTTTTCGCCTACCTTTAGATACCGAGTGTGAATTCGTGGTCATTCCAAGACCACACAAACTACCTATAATACCTATGTTCCTCTTCTCCTGAACATAGTGCACTGTCGGGGCACACCTTCTAAGATCTTATAGAGTCAGATAGTACAGCAGTAAGACCCACCATGAAGCAATCGTCCAGGTCATAGACTAATAAACCCTCACTCCGTCACCAGGGCTAGGGTAGGTAGGGTCACCTAAAATTACTTGAAAATCATTACTTACGTCAAGCGTTGGATATATTAAAATTTAAATTAAATTTCCTTTAAATCCGACTGCTTTCACTGGTGTAGGAAGATCTTAAGGCATAATAACTAGCCCATCTCACTTCCTAATTATCCCTCTAATGAAATACTTACACGGAAATGAAAATTAATTGGACCTAACCTGTACAAATGCCCATAAAGCCAGGTTCTCCCAGGAGGTAGGAAGTTCGCACTCGGGTAACAGTTCCTTCAGGGACTATCTGCGATCAGCGGAGGGCTCTCAGCGATTAGGATCTCTCGGTGAACTGTGAGAACTGCGACGGATGTTTCACAGATCGTAAAGCGATCGTCGCTGGAGCCGTCGTACCCTTCAATTATATCTGCTACTCTTCTGCTTCTAATTAGCAGACCTTCACGTCCACAGGAGCAGTCGCAAGCATGATTGAAAAGTTGTCAGGTCATAGTTAGCCAAGGAAGTAATGAACTTATGCTTGTTGTTGTATTTTGAAAAAAGAATATGTTTAATATTCATCATATTTAGTAGTTTATGATCGTATATATCTGGGAGATGGGGCGTCAGAAATAGAATAGGGATTCATAATAGAATTCAACTATTTAATGAACTATAAACAGCAGAGTAAGGCGGCAAGCTTCCTCGACAACAGTCCGTGCTCGATGAGTGTTCACCACCAGATGAATCCACTGGACCTGCCAACAGACCATCAAAGTCAGGGTGCGGCCACGAGATGACGCTGGTAGCGTATTCTTGCATATCCGGCTCTGCTTATTGGTCTAAACTGTCACGCCCACATATTAATGTACCAACATGAAAACAGAAATATGAAATGCCGTGAAGGGTTTAAAATGAATGAAGGTGATGCCTAATGAATTTCATTTAGTCATTAAAAAACTTTGACGTGACTCGCTCGTGGGCCTGTTTATATTCTGGAGGTTGTAAATCTTACTTTTTCATGGATATGAAGATCAATTTGTAGACTCCACTGGATAAATAGAGGGGTAATTAACTAGAGTTGTGGAAAGATAATTTGTGTATTGTAGGCAGTACGAGATCTCTTAAAAAAGTGGAAGGAGCTTATTATTTATATATGAGTGTATAAATTTGTTGCTAAAATCTTCCTTGTGCACTAGTTTCTTTAGGCTTCCATCTCGACAAACGGCTGACCTGGAACCCACATACAGGCTAAAAAGACAAGAACTAAACAGACGCTTTGAACAACTGTACAGACTACTTCAAAGGACATCCTATCTCTCAATAGAAAACAAATTACTAATCTACAAAGTTATACTTAAGCCAATCTGGACATACGGAATAGATATATGGGGGCGAAAAAGTCGAACATCAAGCGCATCCAATCCTTTCAATCAAAAGTCCTGAGAACAATAGTAAATACCCGTTTCGTCAGCAACGAAATCCTTCACAACGAGCCTTACATTGTTGAGCTCATCCCATACAAGTTCTTGAAATTCCTTTACAACCTATGCAACCACCCTAATCCCTTAGCACAGTCATTTTACTGCACCACCCATCCCTATAATCCTCCTTGGAGACTAAAGCGGCAGTAGTCTTCTGATCTGCTATAAATATGTGACAGTGGCAATGGTGACAATTCGGTGACGCTGCTGATGGTGACATCGATGTGGCCCTGGGAGGTCTCTGGGCTGTTTGTAAATACTGTATGAATGAGTGAGTGAATGAAAATTGTAAATATGGTATAAATGAGAAAATTTATGACAATTAATTACTGGCCAATAAGGCAGATTGTAATTTTGTCAAAATAATTATTGTAAATGTTGTTACGAATCAAAATTTTTAATGGACATTGTTATGTTAAACAGAAAACATCTCATTTCCATCCTCTTACCTGATGCAGACATACACTTTAAGGATGTCGAAACACTGACTATTAATAAATTTGATGAAATCCAGACGATTCTATTTTCATCCTCTGATTTATAAATTCACTGTTAGCTTCTTGTCCCTGAGATTACTAGACCTGTCCAGAGGTGAGAAATTGTTTCGCACAAACCCGAGGGTAAGCCACACTCACCTCAGCCATAGAAGCTTAGTGTTGGACACCAATGGCATAGGGTACGACAATGATTTCTGACCGACATCAGTAAAGTACTGTGGAGTTTTGAATTAAAAAAATGAACCTGCATTTATTCAATACAATCCAGAATATGACGGGTACGGCATGCGTGTGTGAATTCGAATATATGTTAGCCTACAAAGAAGAATTAATTGTTGACAACTCTTGATAATTTAGTCAGTTAATCAACCCTCCCGCTATGGCACTCACACTTTTATCTCGCCTCTGGCCCGGGCGGCACACGATAAGCCTAGACTTGTGTGTGATCTTCTTATCAATTGTTTCCTATCGTGGCGGAGGTGAGTCATCATCTAATGGTGGAGTATGCTCTCACAATCAGAGGCCGCGCGTGCATGTCCTCTTCTGGTCTGCAGCAGACAGCCCAGCTGTGATTCACTGGCGGTGGTCACTTCACTGTCGAAGGAGCATAACAAGGGATCACTCAGGAGGAATCGTTCAGAAACTGGACAGTCTTGAGAAATGTCTGGAATTGGGTACTATGATGTAAAGTACCCGCGCAGAGGAACGTGTAAGTAATTTAATAAGTGTAATTAGAATTGACTATTTCGTTACTGATTGCCATACTTTTATAAAAAAAACTTTTTTATAATTTTTATTGAATGGGCTCGACTTTTGGAAACCTACTGCAGTTTACAGTGAATATCTGAATATTTAAAATAATATCACATTTACAATTTGAATTTAATTATAAGTGCACACTGTTTGTAGAAGGCTCACTCCTTAGACATTGGTTCTCTGTAGCTTAAATTGTATTGTGATAAAATTACAATCTGTCTTATTGGGCAATAAGTAATTGTAATAAATGTTCTCATAAATACCATACTTACAATTATTCATTCATACAGTATTTAAAAACAGCCCAGAGACCTCCCAAGTCCACATGGTTATCCACCTCCTTCGCATGCGTAAGAGGAAGCGGAGCCTTGGGAAGTCCCCCTACGCTCCTCCGTCAGTGGATACGAGGCACTGGAAGCTAACAGAGCGCGAGAGCCACAGACGCTCAGGACATGATTGGAGAAACTGTCCAATGCCAGGACTCCCACTGTCACGCATTTATAGCAGGTCACATATATATACATATAGATGTATGAAAAGATTTTATTGTTTAATTATTAATGTATTTTCGCCGATCTGCCATGCATTTAAGGAAAATTCTTAGCACTCGGATAGTACTATGGACAAGTTCTACTAGGTTTAAGTAGGAAGTGCACTTGTGAATAATCTTCTAAAACCAAACTAAAACCAAAATTAATTAAACACAATGGTCTTTAACAGCCGGATTTTAAAATAACAGTTTTGAGATGAAATTTTTTATCTAGCCATTGTTTTTTTTATTTCGAAAATATCTAAAACGTTTGAAACCAATAGTTGAATTATGAAACCTTTTTCCCTACGTGCTAATTTGGCAATCCATTTAAGACATACTGTTCAACAAGGTCTCCGCGATGTCTACCGCATATCCTTTTTTTTTTTTTTTTTTTTTTTTTTTATGCCCTTCCTGAGGCTGAGCCTCAAACGGGCTTTCTACCACATATCCACAGCCTTTGAAAGCAACCAGTGAACCCGTTTCTGACGCTTTTTTTTACATGTTTCATTCAATGCATCCTTTTAACTACATTTCCCGAAAGTCTATTGTATTTCGGAATATCCTGTATACTTTTCCATTGAAGCAGGCTGTCGGGTCGTCACGAGAGGGTGCCTAGTTACCCTAGCCCTAGTGACGGAGTGAGGATTAATTAGGCTGTGACCTGGACAATCGCTTATTCTTATTCTGTCCAATCGTGTCCAGCCAACAGGGTGAGGTTTTATTCCGCCAACCGCATTGCAGGGTTGGGTGACGCTTGACTGTTCTAGACCAGGACCCAGCCCCAGGAACTACCTGACTCCCTCTGCAGGGGCCTCATAGCTAGTTTTTGCAGCTGCGTCTTTTACTGTTTATAATATTTACACTGGTGTGACTTATGGTTTGGTAATATTATTTAAACTGGTTTGAATTAATTTACAACATATTATAACCAATTTACAATATATACAATAGATTATAGGGTGATTTATCTTATGTAATTAACGGGCGCTACACAGGCAATGATGGACGAGTCCATAAGTTGAATAGGAAACTTATTTTGGGGAAATTTTGCTATCAAGTTTTTTTTCCAATCAAAAGCTCTAAGACATTACATGTGAACTATTGTACGTACGAAATAAAACCCTCCACTCTGATGTCTGGACTATAACATTATACGGAAACTTTAAAGACAAACTCTTATTAGCGTAGATTCAGAATCAGGTTGTACAGGACAGAATAGGTGACTCCTAGTTGACAATGGAAATGGTGGGAAAATACGCCTGAGATAGTCTGAACTCTGCAACAACATGTCGGCAAAAGTGTCGTGTAAAAGGGTTTAGTTCCCGAAAGAAAGATCATACAGTTTTGCGACTAAATCAAAGACCTTTCGTACGAAGGGTATCATAACCTGCCTAATTGCGCACACCGTTTAATAAATTCACAAAAATATCAATTGGTTTGTCTAGGATGTCTGTTGTTGTGGCCATCTCTTAATTATGAATAATGGTAAGTTCCCCTCTTCTCGGCCAGAAAATATCTATCTATGTTTCCATATGTTTAATAAAGCTTATGACGTCAGGCGGAGAGAGGAGAGAAGCTAGTGGGGGAAACAGCCGCAGGTGAGGCCCTGCAAACTTACCTAGTAGCGTCTCCCACGCCAATCCAGTCTGCTTCTCTCCGGTTCGCACTCGCCTTTGGGATCCGGACGGTTTTAGCCTACCCTTAGACACCGAGTGTGAATTTGTGGTCATTCCAAGACCACATAAACTACCTATAAACCTACCCTGTTCCTCTTCTCCTGAACATAGTGCTTAGTCGGGGCACACGCCTTCTAAAGATCTTATGGAGACAAATCAAAGGGAATTAAGCTGCCCACCGACTAGGCCGGCAGCCAGGGTGAAAGACCACAGGTCCTCTATCTCTTTCTAGGCGCTCGCCGGACGGTGGCTAGAGGTTGTAGAGATCCTAGCCCGCGGCGGGCGTCTCCTTCCCACCTTGGGGACTCATATATCCGGACCCTACATCTGTGGTGATTGTGGGCGAGTCAAACTTATTCCAATAAACTTACTTTCTTCCCACAAATCAGCGAGGCAGTAATGATCGTTTATATAACAGAAATATTAAGGATTCACTTTTATTGATCGTCAAGTCGGAAAGAAATAGTTGCTGTAAACACTGTCGTAATATTTCGTTTACGGGCAACAATTTGCGGGATGCTTGGACCGGTGGGCCTTCATTCATATTATGGGAACACATATTCTACGTTTATGACGTCAATAAGAAAGTCCTGTTTCGGAGCCGTTAAGCGTAAATCAGAACGTCATTTTTAATACGCCCTTTGGTTCCTAGAAGCATTGAGTTTTATTGTGATAGCAACCATCCTTATAGCGCTCTCTTCAATATGTTACTTAGAAAGTGACTTGGCATAAGTGAAATGACCCGTCATTTTAAATTACCATGTTTACAAAATATGTGTCTTGCTCCCTTTTGAGGTAGGATTACCTAGTCTTAAAATTGAGCTTTATGAAATGACTAGAAGCAAGGTGATCGTTTTAGACTATGTGAATAAATGTTTTGTTTTTATCATTGTCAATGAGAATGATCTATTTTAAAATGAGATCAGAATATCCACCATCCAACTTACGTTAAGCAGTGGACTTATCGATTGGGTTGGCAAGAAAGTGATTTCGGTTTGCACCAGTAGATAGCGTTATGTTTGTTACCTTATTCTTATGTCAATGTTAGAGTTTCTTTCTTTTGAGATTTGGTAGTCGATACCTTTAGGATGCTATAGAAACAAATTCCGTGTAATTTTGTTTACAACTGTCAGTTTACGGTCAGTTTTAACATGGAATGCAAAAATTTGCGACACATTTTACTTTTTTTTTTTCATAAAGGCAAGAAAGCGACTGAGGCTCACAAAGAGATATCTGAAGTTTATGGTGTTGATTGTTTAACAGAACGCACGGGTCAGAATTAATTTAAAAAAAATAAAAATCATAAAAGACTTCTTAGACTTTTTATGAAGCTCGGTATTTGGGTTCCGCCAAGACAATGCGAGGCCACACACATCTTTAGCAACTCGTACTAAACTATTGGAGCTTGGTTGGGAGGTAATGTCGCATACCCCATACAGCACCGACCTTGCACCATCGGATTATCATTTATTTCGAAGTTTACAAAAGTTCTCAAATGGTAAAAATTTCAGTAATAACGATGACCTCAAATCCCACTTGGTTTTTTGCTGACAAGGACCAGAAGTTCTATGAGCGCGGGATCATGAAGTTAGCAGAAAGATGGCAAAAGGTCATCGAACAGAACGGAAGATATTTGACTGATTAAAGTTAATTTTTCTTATAGAAAAAATTATGTTTTATTTCACAGTAAAAAACCAAAATTACTTTCTTGCCAACCAATTAATTTAATAGCGAAATAAAATCACATCCTTGGACCCTTATTAAAATCTAACTTCTTCTTTTTCTGTTCCTTTTATTCCTTTCGATGTCGGATTTGAAGAATTGCCTCTGGGTCGCTAACTATTGGTAACTGATCCTGGTTCACCTCTTCACTGCATTCTCGAGTGTTCTATTTCTGTCCAATCCTGTTTTATCGATTACCCTTCGGAGTATCCTATTGACATTGGTAAGAAAGTAATTTCGGTTTTTTTAGTGTGAAATATAACTCAGTTTTTTCTAAACCAAAAATGAACTTTAAGCAGTCAAATATCTTTTGTTGTGTGTGGTACATTTAACTGTTTTACAATCTCTCACACAGTTATATGACGATTCGATTCAATTATGGCTTTCATTTTGTCATCATCAACTTCATAAGGTCGACCAGAAACGTTGGTCATCTTTCAGTAAAAAATGTCCAGAACGAAGTTTTTAACGTGCGTTCTGTTAAACAGTCAATACAATAAACTTCTCTTTGTGGGCCTCAACCGCTTTCTAGCCTTTTTAAAATAAAAATGTAAAATGTGTCGGAAATGCTTTATTTTTAAACTTTTAATTGTTTCTAAGCAACCTAAAGGTATCAACTACCAAAGCTCATAAAAAAAAAATTCTAACATTGACAAATCACACGCTATCTACTCGTGCAAACCAAAATCACTTTCTTGCCAATCCAACAGAATTTTGTTTTGGTTTCAATCTCCCATTTCTCGAGAATACACCTGTTCAGTCTTATGTAGTCTGTTGCTAATTTCTGGCTCGATTACGCTATTTTATGCAATCACTTATCCTTAGCCTTTATTACTATCCTGCGTTCTTTTATTTATGCTCTTCTTAGTGTTCCGTGTGAGACAGTGAACGCGAAGGAACGAGAAGCTTATGCCCCTTTCCCTTGATGACCTAAGCACGCCCGCCCCTTAATGGCTTACCCATCTCCGAGCATAAGAAAAGGACTATCTGCTGAGCATCACCCGGGCTAAGTGACCGGAGTTACTTAATGAAGCGCTTACAGGCTCATTACCATTGATAGGGATCGAGGTGGAACTTCAGTTTCCTGCCTCGCCTGAGAATCCTCCCCGGCGATCTCGAACAGGGAGGAAGGACTCTTTCTTGTTACGTCTTCGGAAGAGCGAACTCTTTTTATCAAACACATTACCCAACCTCGACGGGCGTATGACGGCTACGGAATTTCTCTTTGTCTGCTAACAAAAACATAAAAATTAAGCATTGAATTAACTTTTTGCGGTGGGAGCTTCAGCTTGCGCTTTTGCGAATTGATACAATGATATAATGGCTTCTTATCTGCCGAGTATCAAAGGAATTCTCAAAGATAGTTACCACTAGATTTCTTAGAAAAAAAAAAAAAAACTAACAATAACTCATCTGTTTTTTTAAAAATCATTTCAAAAAGCAACGTATTTTTTTCTTCACATTTTTCATCTTTAATCTTGAAGGCTTTTATTAAAAGTAGTCAATTTTTAGTTGATGACACTTTAAAGAAATTCAAACTTTTTTTTTTTAATATTTCAACTATTTACTGTTTTGAAATGAGGAAGATGATGTGTCAGATGTTTTTTCACAATCATCCTTTTTAATCATCTGTGGTGATAACGCAGTCGGTCCAGTTCCGGTATCATTTCTATTTTAAATAATATCACCGTTCTAGTTGTTTAAATATTTAATGTTTACTAGTTGATACTTATTTAAATGAAAAAGACAATATTGAGATTGGCAAGAAAGTTTTTTAGTCTGAAATAAAAAGTATTTTTTGGTGTATTTCTATGATCCCACGCTCATAGAACTTCTGGTCCTTATCAGCAAAAAACTCGACCAAGTGCGATTTGAAGTCATCGTTATTACTGAAATTTTTACAATTTAAGAAGTTTTGTAAACTTGGAAATAAATGATAATCCGATGGTGCAAGGTCGGGGCTGTATGGTGGATGCGACATCACTTCCCAACCAAGCTCCAATAGTTTCGTACGTGTTGCTAAAGATGTATTAGCCTCGCATTGTCGTGGCTGAACCCAAATATCGAGCAAGTCCAAGACGTCTTATATGATTTTCAATTGTTGTGTGTGATACATTTAACTGTTTTGCAATCTCTAGCACAGTTATATGACGATTCGATTCAATTATGGCTTTCATTTTGTCATCATCAACTTCGGAAGGTCGACCAGAACGTTGGTCATCTTTCAGTGAAAAATATCCGGAACGAAATTTATTAAACCAATTCTGACACGTGCGTTCTGTTAAACAATCGACACCATAAACTTCACATATTTCTTTGTGAGCCTCAGCCGCTTTCTTGCCTTTATGAAAATAAAAAATAAAATGTGTCGAAAATGCGCAGTTGCACTCCATGTTAAAACTGACAGTTGTAAACAAAATTATACGGAATTTCTTTCTATAACAACCTAAAGGTTTAGACTACCTAAGAAAGAAAAAAATTCACATTGACAAAAGAATATCGAAACAAACCGGTGGAAACCGAAATCACTTTCTTACCAACCCATTAAAAGCATAAATTAAATCGATCCATAGGATACATATACCAAGGCCACTATTGATAGAAATACTGGTGATTAATGAAAAAGATGGTGGGAACATCACTTTCTCTCCGCCTGTAGACGAAACCACCAGCAACCTCCAGTTCATCAAGCTGAGGTATCCTGTATCGGAGATGTACAAGATTCATCGCCCGGTTGAAATGATGGACAACATGATCGCAGTTACCAATAGGTGATAGGAAGTGGGCCAAGGCAGCCGGTGCAATAATGATGCATTGATGAATGTGCATTGTGCACTCTCGATGATTACAATCTTCACCCGATGCAGAATCTATCGTACCCGACTTCTAACAAAGATTCCTTACACCTAGGTACAAACACACTGCTGTAAGTTATGAAAGAATTTAATTAGTTATAGTTTTTGTTCTGGTATAGACGGATGTTTGTGTTTTTAAATTTTTTGTTTGTAATGTTATTTTTTTAATGGTTTTGAAATTGGTAGCCTTAGCTACCGATGTGGTCACTACTGTGACGGTATACGACACTCATTTTTTTGTACGAATATCTAAGTGCTCTTGTAGTGTTGAGCTAAGTAGGTACTCACTTTATCCTCTAATTTTAGAGTTCAGTCGATTGATTCGAGTTGATTCATTGGTTTGTTTTTAAGTTTATAAATACCTGTTGAGTTTACGTAGATATATACTCGAAAGGACGAATTGTTTCGGAGGTGCGAATTTTCGTTCAATTTGTGCTTATCGTTTGGAAGCGCGTAGGATTTACCGCATTGATAAGTCAACACATTCCTTAGAATCCTTCAAATTCAGATCAATTTATTCCAAATATTTACATAATAAAAATAATCTTATGCTAATAATCAATATATCTAGACTGAAAACAAACTATATAATAATAAAAAATAAATTAAAAAAATATCTTCTTTAATGTAATAGCGTTTTCGACAGCTCCAATCAGTCTTCTCCAGTTGGTTATGTGGGATATATAACTCTTCTAAAACAATAGTATATATAGTATATTATGTATTTAACCAAGGTTGCTATATCCATACTCCTCGCTCTACCCGCATTTTGAAAAAAGGGCTTTGGTGTAGCCTACACAAGTAAAGTGGCTCTACGCAAATTAATTTCCCACACTAAAGACCCCATTCAATTCAGGCATTTGGAGAGTTTTCTCAATAAAGTTATCAATTGTGAAAAATGAAGCTGTTTTATATTATCATTCTTAATTATTAATACAATTTAATAAATAACGTACGTACAAAATTTGAATTAAGGGGGCCTTACCATCTACAAGACATTTCTTCATAATATATTAATGCCCTCATGTTGGACTAATATATCTACGCCACCAATACATTGTTGCAAAAAGTACAATTATCTATCTCAAGTCTAATAAATTACAATTAGCACTCCACATGGTCTCCTCAATTCGTCTATTTAATTTGATATATATATCTTATTATGTTGTTGTTAATGACAAAACAACTTTATTATGATAAAATAACAATCTGCCTTTTATTGTGCAATAAGTAATTGTGATAAATGTTCTCATTCCTACCATATTTACAATTTTCATTCACTCCCTCATTCATACAGTATTAACAAACAGTCCAGAGACCTCTTAAGTACACATAATTGTCACCTCCCCCGCATGCGTAAGAGGAAGCGGACTCTTGGGAAGTCCCCCACGATCCTCCGTCAGCCGCGTAACCGGATAAGATCCAGCGGAGGCTGACGAAGAGCGTGAGAGCCACAGACGCTCAGGACATGATTGGAGAAACTGGCCATTGCAAGGACTCCAGCTGTCACGCATTTATAGCAGGTCACAAGGCCACTGCCGTTTTAGTCTCCAAGGAGGATTATAGGGATGAGTGGCACAGTGACCAGGGTGGTTGGATAGGTTACTATGGAATTTCATGAACTTGGAAGGGATGACTTCAAGAATGTAGGGTATATTAAGGTCGTTATGAAGGGTTTTGTCGCTGACGTAATAAGGGGCATTTACTATTGTTCGATGGACTTTTGGTTGAAAGGATTCTACACTTATATTGTACATTATTTAGTTTGTTTGAAATAATTGTTCGTTATGTTGTCAACGGTAACGATTGCCATTGCCTGGGAGGATAAAATGTTCGTTTGTTTTATTTTTAAGGTAAAGAAAGTTTTATTTTTCAGCCCCCTGCCGGGGCGGGCCAGGCTTGACCTGGCCGACTACAAACCCTTGCCTAGGTACCCCTAGGCTCCACCCTCGGTAGACTCTCACTACCTTCCTGATTCCACCCGCCTCCTTCAGGCATTCCACACCCTATATCCTTCTCATACACTCTTCAAATGGGGGACTCCCCTTAGTGAAAGGCACTCATTAGCCCAAAATAATTTTCCTTTATTTTGCCCACATCCTATTTTATAAGTTTGAGAGCTAAGGGGAAAAAAAATTTTTTTTTAATTCAGTACGTCACGCGTACACCGAATGATGTTATGTGATGATTAGGATCATTCAATGGTTTTGTTCTATTACTATTTTGATAGAATGAATGAAAATTTGTTATTTTTTGCAAATACGAATGATATTTTATAAATTAGGAATTTATCTGTACTTTAGATCACTAGTGCTGTGAAAAGTGTTTTTACAGACGAAATTAGAAGGCAACTGATCCTTGGTTCAGCGGCTGGCGTTGCTGCTGACGATCCTGCTGACTATAAGATAGTGACGGAAGAGCTGGTTGAGCAGAGGACCTCCCCACTCAGACTGAGGGGGCTACGGGGGCTCCAGACTGGAGGGGGCCCGGTAGGGGGGGACCGGCCCCCAGGCCAGTGTGGTCCGTGCTAGCTGTCGGTTCAGACCTGTCCGTGTGTGCCCGTACGCCGGGCCGAGGCGTGTGTCCTGTGTCCGGCCATGTTATTCTTCTGTGCTCCATCTCCTTCTTCTTCCCTCGTGTCTTCTCTGCTTAGTCATCTAGTGTCGATAAGGTAACTGTGCAATCCTAGCTCCGATCTAGATATAAGGCTGTATACCATCCACAGCACAGGGCTTCCAGCGAACGATTTTGTAAAACCTGACCGATCTTCTGAAATAACAAACTTTTTAGAGAAATATATAAAAAACAGACAGCATCTGTACTCTCGTTTGGCTGTTAAAATCACCGACCAACTATTCAATATAAATTAAAATGTTTAATAAAAGAGAAGTCGAAATCCATGAAGGTGTAATCAATTAATTACGTTTTTACAAAAGATTCTTTCAACACATCCTGAACAGGCATTTAGTGGGTGAATATTTATTTAGAGAAATCTTTGGTTTAATGGTTTTGATCGAGATTTTAGGATCGCATCAAGAAGTCCGAAACCTTTGTATCGTTTAGATTCCTGAGACGTCAGAGCCTTATTCTAATTATTCAACAATTTCCGGGATATTTTTATTACGCTTGATCTCACCAGAGTATCTTTTTGAATATGAACAGTATAAGTTTGTAGAATTTTTTTTTTTTAATATAGTAGTATTTTACTCTCAATTAATTAACTTGGTACGAAATTAACAAAAAAAAAAAATGAATTAAAGATTTAATACAGAATTTCGAGTTTTTTGAAAACTAATTAACGTTCGTTGCTAAGAATCCACAACGAGGCCAAAGTATATCCATGGATTCGTTTTGTGATTAGATTTTAATAATTTTATATTATAATATCTAGAACTAGGAAATGAAATGGAGAGTACAATAGAAGTCTACAAACAATTACATATTTTTTTGTGGGGGGGGGGGACAGCTAACCACTCCGTATTTACTACGTACATTGCTGATTTGAACCCAAGTCCTTCGTATGGGTACGAAATCTTAATTGTTAGCGCACTAACAGTGTAATTTTAATACAGCAAGTAGTAATTTCTTGTCATGAAATTCTTCATTGGTTCAGGCGTGTAATCTTACATTTTCGTTAAACTTATTTTACTTGTGGCTAGTAATGCGTCTCTTATGGGCTCTGTAGTAATCAAGTGGTTGTTCTATTTCGAAAGGCTCTGGCTTCACCTGTGCCATCTGTAAGATAAGATTGAAAACCCGTCGTTTAAGGTCCATACAGTCAATTATAAAATGTTGTTGGTTTTTTATGTAGCGTTGGTTTTGTGAATATTGTTTCGTGACAATTGTGAAAATATTTACTTTATATTTAATTTAATATTTAAATATATTTAATTTATTTAAAAAAAACGCGTATAATGCAATTATATGGGTATTTAAACATTTTATGTTATATTCAAACCTATTTTTTTCTCTCGGCTAAAAGCAGACAACCATTCTTTTTCTCTTATATGTCTCAGTATTCAAGCATGTTCTCTGTTTTCATGGAGACATGACACTTTGCATGGAAGTTCCACGTGAAATGAATTTAAAAGTTGCAGAATAGAAGGTTTCGACGTTTTTATTAAGAAAGTATAATCTTTGCCTGGGCTTAATATATATTAGTGTTTCAGTATTAACAATTTATGTTTGCCTAAGGGACGTAATAGTTTACTGAAGTGTTCTATTTGATAATAATTAAAATTTCATAAGAATTTTTTTTTGTTCTTTCGGAGGTTTTCGAAACCACTTGACTAAATGAGATTTGTGTTGTATATGAGACGACAGACTTAATATCTGTCCTTTAAATCTTCAAGTTACTTTCCAATGTGATCGTCCAATCTAATGTTCTCTTGCTCAGTCCCGGTCGGATTTTATACATACTATAAAGATAATTTATTAATAGATTATTTGGAAAAATAAGAATATCGAAGTCGGGAGATGGTGTTTATAAGTTTTTAAAAAAAATAAAATTGAAAAATGGGAGTTTTAAATCGATTTGATAATTATTACAAACACTTTCGTAGATGAGAAACAGGATCGATAGTCTCTCGATTACATGTTTGAAAGTAAAACTGTAAACCCTTGCGGAGTGGTAATTTGGCTGTGAATTCCACATATTCTCATTTAATTACAAATATGGCTATTTGAGTGCTCAAATCGTTACTAATAATTGTTTGAGCGAATTCACGAATTAATCTAACCAGAAGTTAGTTTATATTCTGATTGTCCCACTCAAGAAAATGATCTGAACCAAACGATACCACAAACCGTAAATCCCAAATAGAAAATGGAGTTTTAAAATTAACAAACGTGGACATGACCAAAGGTATAATCAAAATACCATTTGTTACCCTAAAGAATGTAAAATAAGAATTTTCTAAATATCCTATTAATAATTTAATATTTCTAATTGTCTAACCGATAGAAAGAATGTGTATCACAACGACACAGGTTCGGTTTGTTATATTATATTTATGCTTATTGTGTTTAAATCAAAAATTTTAATTTAAACAATTGGTACATAGGCCGGGTGAAAAAAGAATGTTGGATGCAAACGGTATCATTTGCTATTATGATATGGTGGGAAAGCTAGAATAATTACGTAAATCATTTTAATAATAGGTATTTCACAATTTAACTTTAAAACTGAACATAGCTATTCACAAAAGTGTGAACCATAAAACCAATTATCTTTTTTTCCAGAAAGAGAGGAACTCATCTACAAAAAAAATTGAAGCAAAAATGCTTTTGACATTATTATACCTGTCTTTGCAGTTAGTATATTACAACAACTTAAAAACGTTCACACAAAAGATAGGCTTGCTAAACAATTTTGTTTTTGAGATTTGTTTTCAAGTTTCATCCGATATGAGCAATAATACGACTGTGCTGGAGGATATTGAGAAAGTGGCCGGCATGTGGTCCCTGGCGGGGAATCCAGTTACTCATTCACATGGTCCGGGAATTCTTCCACTCATAGGAAATAATCACTTTCCACCTCTCCGCCTCTTCTCTGGGATTCCATTTTCTTTCTACTCTGTGGCACCACTTTTTTTGCGACATCTTAAACTCCTTAAATGCAGGAACCATTGCACAGGCCGGAAACAGAGGTTGTACTTTGAAACAGGCCCTTTCGCGATTTCCCAGTAAACCAAATGTCTAAATAAAAGTAAAATAAACTATTTTCGCTCGAAAAAACCGATCGGTATTCTCTCGTAATTATTTGATAAAGAACTATTTTGTATGAAACTCCAAGACTTTCTCTGGGGTGTGTCCCTTCACTGAATACATCGCAGTCGAAATAAAATTACCCACTAATCCTAACATCCAGACGTTCACTAGTCGATTCTTAAGTTGATTTAAAGTCGTTCATTTCTCAAAGTGGTTTTTCGAAACCAATTCACGATATGAGATTTGTGTTATTAATATTGCCATTTGTAAAAAAAAAAATATACCATGAGACGACAGACTTAATATCTGTCCTTTAAATCTTCGAGTTACTTTCCAATGTGATCTCCAAGTCCAATCAAATGTTCTCTTGCTCGGTCCTCGTCGGGTCACTTATCACAACCTGTTATTTATCGGAGTAACTTGTATTCAGCCTTTAGTAACTGGTCTGTTACGACCCGTCACATAATATCGTTCATTATAACCGGCTGTTCTCCATGGTGACTGGGCACACATGGCAGTGAACTCGCGTACGTGCCATATCGTCGACCGAACCGTGTTGGAATCTGCTGTATTGGAGCTTCGGTCGGTGTACCGCTAGGTGCTGGGCTGAGGTAACCACTCACTCATCTCGATGACATGGGTACAAATCCCGAAAAGGACCGTTAGCACTATGGATAGGCGTATGTTACACTAGTTCGACATAAGACAACTCACGAAGTAAAAAATAGTGAGGTGTCAATTTTTGCCAAAGTGTCGCCAACGAATTAATTGCACTATCAATCACGTCGTCAAAATTGTTAAAACGATTTTAGTGCATTTTTGTAACTATAAGACCTATGGGGGACAGCGAAAAAGTCGAACATCAAGCGTATCCAATCCTTTCAATCAAAAGTCCTGAGAACAATAGTAAATGCCCCTTATTACGTCAGTACCAAAACCCTTCATAACGATCTTAACGTACCCTACATTCTCGAACTCATCCCTTCCAAGTATATGAAATTCCATAGTAGCCTCTCCAACCAATGTAAACCCTTAGCACATTCGTTTCTGTGTGGTGCAATGGTTTTCCGTCATCTGACGTATACGACAGCTCGGCGACTCCAACAATTCCAAAACGGTATACTGATTAAAGTGGACAGACATACTTCATTCGAGCAGCGGAGCAACAGTGAGCTTCACGAGATCATTGATTTGCCTACGGTGGATGAATTCATCCAAATTTTTCAACTCCCTACAGTACTTGACAAACCCAGTGTTTAACACAATAACCCCCGCTCCGTTCCCCTATCCATGGCAGGACGCTGTCGAGGCTGGAACGCTTTAGTCTTAGGCTCTAGTTTTAGGTTTTAGTTTGTAAATTTTTCTCCCAAATTGTAAACAGAAGGTGAGCCCCATCACCTAGTTCATTCATTGCATTGTTAATTTTCACGTCAATCTGTTATTGTTATATAACCCAACCTCCTTTGAATGCATCTGCGCATCGCAGAAAGAGGAGAAATTTGTAAATTGTTAAAAATGTTATAATTAATTAAAGGGGTTTAGAGGGGGGGGGAAGTTCTGTTTGAGATCTAAAGTGGTAATGTCCCCCCCCCCCCCCATGGATTGAAGTGATATAGTACAACACAACCACAACTGCAAGTAGTTTCTTTCAGAATCATTCAATGATTATTACAAAAATAATTTAATTTCTTATCGGTAGGTTTTGGCTACCAATTTTTATTAATAAAAAAAGATACCTTTCCACCTTGGGAATTTAAAAACCAGAAAAGTTTATGACGCAGGTACACTAACATGCCAGACCAGTTCGAAGTAGATTTAAAACGTATTTGTCTGCAAAAAAAAAATATATATATATATATTATCACTCATAATCCTGACGATAAATAAAAATGACGAGGACACTGATCTATGGAACTAGTAGGGTTTCAGGCTTAAGATTATATATTAGGACTGTAAAGTATAGGCTCATCGTCGTTACCTGCGCCCTATCAAAAGGTCACATCATTTATTACCGCAGTGGAATTAATGCATTCTTATTAAAGACTTTAATGCACAGCCTTTCTCCATTACATTCTTAACACTTTCCAATTCGGTAATGGCTCAATTTGCGAGGGCCTTATCTTACAGTCCAAACTGTATTTTAAGTAAGAGGTGACATTTAATTACATTTTTATTTCTCATACATTATCTATAATGCTGAAGAAAATATAATCAGTGGATCAGTTGTGACTTTCTCCTCACTGGGAATCATTAATGACTAGTTCATAAAAGAACAATTCGTCTTGCTATTTTTGTAATGTATTATATCAAAGAGATATATTGTGTTGGCAAGAACGGTTTGCACCAGTAGATAGCGTTATATTTGTTTCCTTATTATTTTGTCAATTTTAGAATTTTTTTCTTTTGTAATTTGGTAGTCGATACCTTTAGGTTGCTATAGAAAGAAATTCCGCATAATTTTCTTTACAACTGTCAGTTTCCGGTCATTATTAACATGGAGTGCAAAAATAAGCATTTTCGACACATACATATTCATTTTCATGAAGGCAAGAAAGCGGCTGAGGCCCACAAAGAGATATGTGAAGTGCATGGTATCGATTGTTTAACAGAACGCACGTTTAAATTTTCGTTCTGGAGATTTTTCACTAAAAGATGACCAACGTTTCTGGTCGACCTTCTGAAGTTGACGATGACAATATGAAATCCATAATTGAATCGAATCGTCTTACAACTAAGTGACAGATTGCAAAACAGTAGCAACACGTACTAAAGTATTGGAGCTTTGTTTGGGAAGTGATGTCGCGAAACCCATACAGCACCGACCTTGCACCATCGGATTATCATTTATTTCCAAGTTTACAAAACCTCTTAAATGGTAAAAATTTCAGTAATAACGATGACCTCAATTCGCACTTGGTTGAGTTTTTTAGATATTTGACTGATTAATGTTCATTGTTTGTATAGAAAGTTGTAAGTTTTATTTCACACTAAAAAACCAAAATTACTTTCTTGCCAACCTCAGTGAAATTAGTGACGTTTGTATCGAAAACGAGGCATCGAATGTTTTCATGTCATGGATGTCCGATGTACCTGTTTGGCGAAGAAGCGAACCAGTCCTTCTACTCCTTCAGTGTAAAAATGCCACTTGATTCGGGAAGGTTTTATGCAAGAACAACTTGAGTCCGGTTTTTGAAAATTCCGCACAAATTCACTGGGTCATTCTATTCTCAAAATCCATAGGACATTCCCAAAATGTTCATTTCAGATGTTTTTTTTGTTGCTGGGAACTGTCATCACTGCACTAAAGACACCTTCTTCCAAAAAAAAAACCATTCAATTAAGTAATCAATATCGAAATAATAATAATAATAATACTTAAAAGTATTAAGTATTGTGCATTTCATTTTCATCATCGTTTAGAATATCATTCAAATTATATATGCTTCAATGTTTTTAATATTTTCTTAACTACACAGAATACAGATTCCCAAACCCTGTTTGAAAAAATCGGTTGCTCTCCCCCCCCCTCACAAAAATTCTATTTTAATGAATTTTTCCATCCATGTTGTTAATATCTTAATTTAAAAAACTACCTATTTACATGAGCAATAGATGCATCGATGACATTGGAATTCCAATGCCACAGGTATAGTTTCGATACCAAATAAGGTTATAGGAAGTTTAGCGACCAAGGCTACTTCCTGGGAAGTGTTAAGGTATTTCAACATGGCCTCACATCGCCCAAGATGTTGCCACATTCCAGAAGGTTCTTCCCAACTTGAGCATTTCACCGCTGGACCTAGGTTCACACACCAATGTAGACATTACAAGTTAATAGCCACACTGTAATATGGGGGCCGGTTTTATTGTTTTAATAGTAGGAGATATACGACCATCTGATTTCCGTTCGAAAGCCAATACAACCGTATTCTTACAATGGAGAAACTTTTTAATGATACGATATAAAATAACAACATTGTAGTCAACAGCAAAAAAATTGCCCGACTAATACATTAGTAAATAGTACGATATTGTATACCCAGACATTCTGTTCAACAATTATTTAAGCAAAATTTGACTATTTACTTCCCATTGTTTAAGTGACTGATTACAGTAACATTGTTAGAATATTTCAGGGCGTAGGTCAGTCACCAGATGAGAAAGTGCAAAATAGTTATGATTTTTGAATTTCAGTCCTATTTTTTTTAGACAAGTAAACAAATATACCCTCATTACGTCTCGCTATGTTATCCTTTGACGGGGGTCTTTGCTTGGTGTTTCATTCAACGGATAAACATAAAGGCACCTCACAAACCCGGTGTTTAACGCCATGGCCTCCTCCAATCGATAAGTTAAATAATCTTTATAATAAAGCTTTATTATGATGTACAATCAAAACACTGGTATATACAAATATTAAGAGTTACTTTACTACATACTGGGTGGAATGTCTAGGGACGAGTAGGGTCTGGGGCTAAAACTGAGACATGTATAAGAAAAGGATAAGATTCTGGGAAGTAGGGTTTAAGGGAAGTAAGGAGGGTTGCTTACTTAAAAATAACAGGAACCATCAGTGACTTCCATCAAGTCACGAGGCAGCTATACACTAGAAGGGGCTTGCTTCTACTTTTAGCATCATTTATAATATTAGCACTATAATATTCTTAGCATTATATAACTTATAGAAACAGACTGTCCGGGAATGTTAGACTAAATTAGTTTTTAAGTTAGGAATTGTCAAAATCATCCATAAGGTGTGTACCCCCCCCCCATATTAGGGTATGAAATAAAAACAAATTCAGTGCCGTGGTCAAAAGTGCAAGAAAACGTTTCTTAATTATCTTCAATGCCCCAACGATCCAAGTAGTTCAGTTCTCAGTTTATTGCCTTACACTCTCCCCCATGAAGACTTCATTTGCTCATTTATCATTTAAATTTACCGTTTGGAATTGTAAATTGTAAGTACCCTTTACTTCGAGAATGCAAAATTTAATTTCATTACAGGGTTGCTAGAATTAGTATACCAGTAGTATCATGAGCCAATATACCGGAATCTACAAGAGGTACCTTTGCTCTTACGTAATCGTTGCCTTCAATCCTATCCTGTTCCATTTAATCAGTGTTTTATTTCTGCAGGAGTGAGTGTGTTTGTAATTCGAAACTCGTGTATTTGACAGAACAGTTGCGTAATCTTTTATCTCTCTCTAGCCGTTCCCATCATCCTCTCTCTAGACAGAGATAGAGAGAGGGAGCTATCTCTTGAGAGCTGTCAGCTCTGTGGAAATTGTCTATTCTCTCAGTTTCTACAAACTTGAGGCACTCTCCACTTAGCGCTGATAAATCGGCTTTTCCTCATTTAACGGTTTCGCAGCTAAAATATTTTCTGTTCTAGCTTGACATTAATGGCGCTGTGGTTAGCCTGGCATGGATTTTAGTTTGACACTCTTTCGCGGTCTTGACGATGATATTTTACTTATGTTGTCTTGGGGATGCTTTAAATTTTCATCAGGATCTAGGTTCGTAACTCCGATAATTAAAAGGTCTTACCGGCTAACTTCACCCAACTTGTCGCTTCATCTCAGACTAAAGATATATAAATTTGCCCTCTCCTGTAGGGTGCTCCGCTATTTACCCACTTGACTGACAATACAGCTAAAAGTCTCCAACATTTCCAGAATGGAATCATGCGAAAAGTGGCCCGATATACCTCTCTCGAGAGGTTAAAGAACGCTGACCTGCACCCGTTGCTTGGTGTGCCATCGGTGGGTGAGTTCATCCGCCGGAGACACATCAAGTTTTTTGACTCGTTGCAGCACCTAACCACACCCAGTGTTTAACACTATGGCCCTACCACCCCTCCCGCATCGATGGCAACAGACGGGGAAAAATTAGGTTAAGAATTAGTATGTAAGTTAGTTTTAAGTTTGATATAAAATGTGAGCCCCATCACCTTTATTAGTCAGTTCAGTCCAGCCACGTATAATGTAAATCATTATACTTGTTTTTTCCTTTATATAATTTTTATAAAATAACAAAACCTGTACATAATGTAGCGACGCTAAAGGAAATACAATAATAATTTGTATATAGATTCGCCTGAGGATCTATAATTATCTGTGGATTTAAAGGGACTAGGAAGAAAAAAAAAAAAGTAAAACAGGAAGTACAGACGGATCTGATTTGTTCCTCGATGTAGCGAAGATGTCCTGGTCATTGTTACACCTTACTTATGTATCATGTATTGTTACACCTTACTTATGTATCATGTATTGTTACACCTTACTTATGTATCATGTATTGTTACACCTTACTTATGTATCATGTATTGTTACACCTTACTTATGTATCATGTATTGTTACACCTTACTTATGTATCATGTATTGTTACACCTTACTTATGTATCATGTTTTGTTACACTTTTAAGAAAGTGAGGCCATTTTCTTTACCCGTCGGTGCATTTATCTTTAAAGCACATCTTATAGCTTATAAGCAGCGAGCTTATAAAAATGTGGCACTTTTTGAATATTTAAAAAACGCCGAGCACGACCTGCGATGGCTTTCATTCACATTCCTAACATGTTGGACTTCCCTATGTTAGTAGAAGGTGTATATGCGTACCTTGGGTATTTGAGTATTGACTGTACTTAGTCGGGTGGTTAAATTGCAGTTTAACTAATCGATGTTCTGCATGATTTCGACTCAAATTGGCATCATAAAAACCTACGAAGCTCAAAATTGGCCATTTAAGGCCAAACGCTTAATATTTTTATAAATTCTATCTTATGCAGGAATTAAAACCTTTACGGTAATTTCCTCATTAATTCTACTAATCAGGATCGAAATTTGCTTAATTGAGTTGAACCGAACAAACAAGGAGTACACTTATTAATTTGATTTTTTTAAATTTGGAGATTTTGAGTGGTTCAAAATCATTATACTTGGAACACCCACGTCGAAGCTAAAAGATAAAATCGCTTGGGTGTTAGCGAGGATGGAAAGGTCATCGAATGAAAGTGCCTAATGCCCGTGTGTAAACATCCTCAAAGACGTCAGCGTGACCGTTATTGGCTACGAAGATGGCCAATCAAGGATCGGTACCAGAAATGCTCTCTCCTCATTGGTCCGGCAGACCCTGAAGAGGCAGTAAGTAGCAGGTGGCCAAGAGTTATACAGCCCCCAGACCGCAACACCTCTTCACGCTCCGTCGATCCTGGTCACACAAGTTCATTATACCAGAGGTTGTTCCCACGGCTGGGCTGTCCGGTCGAGAACATCCATTATATCCTCCCTGATAATTGTTATAGTTAGTTATTCTGGCTAGTTTGTACGACTAACTTAGTAGTAGTAATTAGCAGACGCTGGGTGGTCGAGTAGAGGAAATAGCAACAGGGAGAAGAACTAGTAATCGAAATCTCTTAGCAGTTCTTCTGGTTCTGTTTGATAGAAGCTGTGATACATACATTGATATACAGTTCAACAATCTTTGTGAACTAGAGTCTTTTAAAAGGAAAGCTTTATTATGAAGCACAAGCAAAACACTGGTATATACAAATATTAAGAGTTACTTTACTACATACTCGGTGGAATGTGTGGGAACAAGTCTCGGGCTAAAACTGAGACATATATGTATAAGAAAAGGATAAGATTCTGGATTAACTTAGAATAACTCTATAGTTGTTTAATTTTGATAGTGTCTACCCGCGAAATTTCTTCACCGGCCATGATCACTCCAGATGAGAGGCAATGAAACAACACAACACGCATTTCACAATATGAGAACTGAAATAGTGATACAATTAAATTATGAAGGTCAATGTGAATACACGAATTATCACAAACTGGAGAAAACTAAGTTTACATAGTAAAGGGTGTCCCAGAATTAACGCAAGATTTGATTTAAATAGAAAACAAAGTTTTTAGTATTCTTGTTGTTATTTTTTTATTGAATTATAAAGTGAATAGGATAGGGTTATTTATGGAATAACACATCGGGCAAATGGCCTCCACGACTTTGCTGGCACATACGCACTCTTTTGTCGAAATTTTCCATGACCATTTGGCATAAATGTGCTTGAATTTCCTCTTTTAATGCACGGGTGGATGTGGGCTTGTTGACATACACCTTTGACTTCAAATAACCCCATATAAATAAATCTAATGGTGTTAAATCACACGATCTAGGGGGGCCGATTCTGATCACCGAAACGAGAGAGTACACGACATGGAAATGTCTATTGCAGTGTTTGAATTGTTTCATGGGCTCTATGGCATGTGGCACCATCTTGTTGAAACCACATATTGGCCACATCAATGTCATTCAATTTCGGCACAAACAACTGAGTTATGGATTTTCATCAACACCCTCACGCACTGCTTCGATATTAACATTTGAACGGCTTGTTTTTGGACGACCAGTGTGGTTAGTGTCCCCAACTGATCCAGTCTCCCTAAATTTTTCAATTAATCTCTTTACAGTTGATGAAGTCAAAACACTATTCCGACCATATGTTGAGATAATGTTCAACAATAAAGACACGTTGTTTTTATGGTGTAACGCTCCATTTTTACTATCCCTAAACTGTCAGCTGTCAATTTGTTTTGTTTTTTAGGGTCGCCAGCACTTTACTGCACAAATGGCGGCAAATTCAAATCTTGCGTTAATTCTGGGACACCCTTTATAACCATGTTATGATCCCTACAGTATTTCTCAATGCTCATTATCTTCTACAACGACTAGCATTCGTCCAACGTGTTTCTTTCTTTTCTCAGCAAAGATGACATCCTTAAGTGGTACGGTCGATAATTGAATGAAGCGAGAGTACGACAAGAACGGTTCAAATAGGTTCTCACACGGTAGAAGCAAACTTTCTTTCAAGAACCCTTTCAATTTCTTCTTTTGATTTGTATCTCCATTGAGTCATGTGTACCTGTGTCACGTATCCGAATGACTTTCAACTTCTATTCTATACTGGAGTATTATACCGAGTCTCGACTAACTTCTTCAGTATCGTGTACTCAACAATAGCTGCTCGACTGGCAACACTGCTAACAAATCTATTTACAGTTTTTTATAAATAGTAATCTCTGTTTCACATAAAAAAAAAACCGATATAATTAACTTTATTTTAATTCTCCATCCTGAAGTAGGATTCAGGTTTTGCACCCTCGTTTACTCCAAGGAGCGTAAGAAAAACGGATGGGGCATTCGAATGGTTTATAATGCTTGTTGTATATATAATATTTATAATGCTTGTTGTTTATATAATATTTATAATGCTTGTTGTTTATATAATATTTATAATGCTTGTTGTTTATATAATATTTATAATGCTTGTTGTATATATAATATTTATAATGCTTGTTGTTTATATAATATTTATAATGCTTGTTGTTTAAATAATATTTATAATGCTTGTTGTATATATAATATTTATAATTCTTGGGGTTTATATAATATTTATAATGCTTGGTGTTTATATAATATTTATAATGCTTGTTGTTTATATAATATTTATAATCTTGCTAAGATCAAGAAGGCTTGAGCAGAACTGTACGAGGGTGGTCTGAAAATTTTCCGACCTAACAAAGATACAAGACGTTTTTTCAGAATTTTTTTTTTTGATTTTTCAACATAGTCTCCTTGTAACTCTACACACTTCTCGCAGCGATGCTCCCATCTCTGTAACTCGTCCAAATAGTACTCGGCGTTTTTCTCTGCAAAATAATCGTTCACGAAGGTGATTGCCTCTTCATTTGACGAAAATCTCGCGCAATTTTTACATGAGGGAACAAAAAGAAGTCGCTTGGGGCTAGATCTGGTGAGTAAGGCGGATGGCCAAGCAGTTCAAACCGTAATTCATGGATTTTTGCCATGGCAACCACTGAGGTGTGAGACGGTGCGTTGTCTTGGTGAAACAGGACTTCTTTTTCTGCAAATGTGGGCGTTTTTCCGCAAGTTCTGCCTTCAGCTTGTCAAGTAACGATGCGTAGTATGCTCCTGTTTTTCCTTTTTGAAGATAATCGATTAAAATAACTCCATGACTACCCCAAAAAACTGTCGCCATCACTTTCCCAGCCGAAAAAACAGTTTTTCATTTTTTTGGAGCCGGTTCCCCCTTTGCAGTCCACTCTTTGGACTGTATTTTTGTTTCGGGCGTATAATGGTGTATCCAAGTTTCATCCACAGTAATTAATCGGCGCCAAAACTCGGATGTATTGCGCCAACAGAGAGTTGGAAATGTTCATTCGATAACGTTTTTGGCAAACGCGGCACCCAACGCGCGGACCGCTTTCTCATCTCTAAAAGTTGATTTAATATGTGACAGACACGTTCTTTTGACATGTTCATAACCTCTGCTATCTCTCTCACTTTAATTCGGCGGTAGTCTAGCACCATTTGGTGAACTTTGGCGATGTTTTCGTCGGTAGTTGCACTTTTTACACGTCCCGAACGTTCATCGTCTCCCAAGCTCTTACGACCACGTTTAAATTCAGCTGCCCGAAATTTCACTGTGGTAAATGATAGTGCAGAGTCCCCATACACAGAATCTAACTGATCTTTGATTTGCGTAGGCGTATTGCCTTTCAAAAACAAATATTTAATGACAGCTCGATACTCGATTTTGCCCATTTTCATAAAAACACTCACATCGACTCACTCAAACGACTGTTACACAACAACTGCGCGTCAAAAATGGCTGAAACTTTGGTGAGTAACTGTCAACTGATGAACAACGAAATTCACCAGCTTTTATTTACGACTGATGATATCTTCATGCTGAGGTCGGAAACTTTTCTGAAAACCACCCTCGTATACCTCACTGATGGTTCCTGTTATTTTTAAGTAAGCAATTACACCCCTTCAAGACCTCCCTACTTCCCAGAATCTTAATCTTTTCATAAACATATATGTCTCAGATTTAGCCCCAGACCACGCTTGCTGATAGACCTTCCACCCAGTATGTAACGTAACTCTTAATATTTGTATATACCAGTGTTTTGGTTGTACTTCATAATAAAGCTTTTCTTTCTTTTCTTTTAAAAGACTCCCCTCTTCAAAGATTATTTAACTGAAGACACATAATGTGAAAAAAAACAATTTACCCACGAGCAAGAAATTTTGGCCCAGTACCTCCATACTATGGGTTAACTAAACATAATGAACCGTTCTCTAAGATAAACATATAACATTAACAATTTTTTTTTTTTGTAGCATGATTCCCATTTTTATTAATAATCATATATAAATAATGATTATTATCCGAAAACTAGCGCTCAGAAAATTCAATAGGGGTCATATGGTATCTGAAAACCTACATCGAATAAAATCTCTGACTTATGGAAAAACTTAGAACAGTTGGTTAGTTTACTATTAATAAAAATAGTTCTAAACAAAAATCAAATTACCTGACGGTTGTCTTATTATTTCAAATAGAAATATACTTTTAATCAGAAGTTAGTAGTTTTGCCTGGAGATTATGCAGTTTTTCCACCAAAGAACCTTTCTCTCACAATATAAGAGTTTTTGAATACTTATTGTAAAGAGGTTTTCAGCCATACCTTTGTATAGAGCCACAATAGCTCTTATATTAGCCAATTTTCAAGTAAATGCGCTTTTCTCACTAACTATCATAAGCCTTTTCAAAGCCAGATAGAAGGGTTTGTTTAAGACCCGTTAGTTTTCTAAGAACTCCCAAAAGCCCCCTTTTATGTCCCGCAGATAGCACGGTTTACAGAAAACGTTGAATATGTTCTTTGAGCGGTACTAGTCCTCGTCTGATGCGTTAGTAGACTTCGTGAAATGTTCCTATTGCGGCGTAAAGTACCGATTTAAAATCATTTCTGACATTTAAGACACTTCGGAGATGCACACATAAAAAAATTTTTTTTAATTTAAAAACCAATCTGGGCATACGGAATATGGGGGACAGCAAAAAAGTCGAACATCAAATGCATCAAATCCTTTCAATCAAAAGTCCTGAGAACAGTAGTAAATGCCCCTTATTACGTCAGCAATAAAACCCTTCATAACGATCGTAATATACCCTACATTCTTGAACTTATCCCTTCCAAGTTCATGAAATTCCATAGTAACCTATCCTACCACCCTGATCCCCTAGCACAGTCATTACACTGCACCACTCATCCATATAATTCTCCTCGGAGACTGAAACGACAGTGGCCTCGTGACCTGTTATGAAAACGTGACAGTGGGAGCCCTGGCAATGACCAGTTTCTCCAATCATTTCCTGAACGCCTGTGGCTCTCATGCTCATAGGACTTCTCAAAACCCCGCTTCCTCTTTCGCATGTGAGTGAGCTGACAACCATATGGACTTAAGAGGTCTCTAGGCTGTTTATAAATACTGTATGAATGAGATTATTTATCACAGTTACTTATTGCCCAAAGATCCAGATTGTAATTTTATCATAATAAAGTTATAAAATATTAAAAAATTTAAATGGGGAAAATTTGTGTGTCGGTAATTACAAGTATGCAAACGGTTTTATCAAGAACTCGAATGTCTACAAATGAGAGAACAAACTTTGTGAAATCTCTTTGTATTGAGGCTTGGGTCCACTGACTGGGATGTGTCCTGGTTAAACAGGTAGAAAATACATTGGGTGTACACTCGTATTTTATTCAAAATATATACGCTTTTTCAACAGCTTTGTAAAACAGAGGTTTCCGTTTTATTAAAATTTGACTGTTCTTAAATAGGCGAAGAAACTTTTAACAAAATTGTTTTAATTAAAAAACAAAAATCAAAAAAAATCTGATCTTATTTACTACTATTTACAATATATTTTCCTTACTAGCTATATATATGTATGTATATATTTTTTTTAACTAAACTAATAAAACTACAGTTTTACAGTTTACCTTATCTCCCATTTACAAATCCTTAAGCCTAATAACCTTAACTCGATATATACAAGGGGTGTGCGTCCTCTTTCCCCTTAAAAACTAACTTATTTCATAACTACATGCTTCTAGGACCTTATTTTATTCTATATTAACAAAGACTTCACACCGGCCGGCGAGACCCATCTGGGATCAACCCAGTCGTCGCTCTGTGTAAAGGGATCTTTGAAATTCTTAAACCAGCACATTCCCAGTCCCCTGGCATATTATCCCGAAGGATTGTAGGGCAGTACGGGCAGAGAGGGGCCAGGCGCTCTATACCGGGGCCTTGGCGGGTCGAGGTCGTTTATTTGTTGAGGTCCGTTGAGTGCCTGTGGCTCCCCTATTAGGGGTCCCTTTTTTTGTCGGCGGTCCCGTCAGTTCTCAGGCAGACGGTCATTAGTATTACCATTCAACACTACCCGCAAGTCTACCCTTTAAAGATGTTTAAAAACTTCTCAAGATTTCAAACAGCCCTCTCCCGTCGGGAAGTGGATGTATCACCATTAAATCTTCGAAGATTGAAAGTGAGTAGTTCTAGGTAGGGTAGGCCATCTTGCCCGGGGTGACTGCGTATAAATATAGAACAAAAAAACAAATTCGACGGGGAATGTGAATGTCTCCAGGGTCTTTACTGGTTTGAAAGTGCAGAAGAAATGATCACGGCCTATCCATCATTGAAGAACAAAATCATTCTAGAAAGTAACTTATGGCTAATTTTTTTATTTTGTCTTTCTAAGTCCTTTCACTCTGACGCCTAAGTGACACAGCCAAACGTTCAAAATTACCTATTGAATTTTTTTAGTTTATTTAAATTATTATGCTTTCTCGATATATTTCTTATAATATATGTATATATAATATATTTCAGTTTACATTATACCACCTGCCAACAATAGTAAATGCCCCTTATTACGTCAGCAACAAAACCCTTTACTATTTTAATATACCTTACATTCTTGAACTCATCTCTTCCAAGTTCATGAAACATCATAATAACCTATCCAGCCACCCTAATCACCTAGCACAGTCATTGCACTGCACCACACATCCCTATAATCCTCCTCGGAGACTAAAACGGCAGTGGCCTCGTGACCTGCTATAAGTACTGTTTGAATGAGCGAGTGAATGAGGAATACTAAATATGGTGAATGCGATCATTTATCACTATTACTTATTGCCCAGTAGGGCAAATTGAATTTTTTTCATAATAACTTTTTTATATATATATAAAAAAAAATTATATGAAATATTATCCAGTTCAATTTCTTTTAAATAAACAAATTGTCGTAAAATAAATCGTAAATAAGATGCTTTCATCTCCGATCCAGTGAAGGCCGATTTCTGTTGACCAACATACAATGAACCCTAGAGACTATTAACAAGAAATCGATTAAGAAAGAGATGTGTTTATGAATCGATTAGAAATGAATAGACCTCGCCTACTTCATGCTTTCTTGTCTTCCTCTTTATCTCTATAGCAACCAAGAATATTGCTGTGAATCATTAGTACTTTGTCTTACCTTCGCCGCGATAAGCCATTTTATTAAGCACTATAAAAAAAAAACTCGCAAAATATATTTATCATTGGCAAAAGATGATTGCAGTGTCTTGTTCCGTTAAGGTAAAGAGATATGAAAGGTTCTCCTCGCTCAAGGGACGATACAATAATAACTAAACCACCTACCCATTCACATACATTAACTAACTAGTCCATGAAACTAGTGAAATCCCTCTGAATCGAAGAGGCGATACGAACTGAACTGACCGAACTTAGGCCGTACGTACAAAGTTCAACTTACAGGGACTTGTCCGTACTTGTCGCCCAGCTGTTTCAGAAAGTTAGCTAATATATTAATTTTTACTATACTAGTGATATTATTATGTTCTGAAGTTATTATTAGGTTGACATACATGTATAAAAAACAAAAAACATTTTTTATAAAAGAAGCCTTTAAAGTTGAGTGGTTACAGTTTGATGTTCCTCGAGTGCAGCATTCCACTCTGGAGGAGCCTATAATAACCTACTAGATCAAAAAATAAGGCTGACCAAGAGCGTGAGAGCCACAGACGCTCAGGAAATTATCGTATAAACTGGCCATTGCCAGGACTCTCACTTTCTATATTCTTCGAGAAGGCTTATAGAGACGTGTGAAGCTGTTTTCTATTGTTTTGTTTCTCTTCGGGGTTCGAATCCCGACCGTGCTACTATTTTTCTCTTTAATCACTAAATGGGTCTGTTTTTCCAACTCTACCGTAAGTCACAATTAATATACATCCAATTTAAATTTGGAACCCTGAACTAAAGTCGGAAAAAAAAAATGAAAACATTCCGCTGTTTAGAGTTGTGATTTTTTTTAAGGGTTTTGCACACAAATGCAAAAAATGGTCAGTTTTGTATATTGGGTCTGCAGACACGAAATATTACATTAGAGCTCTACTTGATGACTCTACGGCGTAAAAGATAATGATAGTCATTATTATTTATAGTCCTTAAGCATGTAATTGGCTGTCATTAGGTCGTGACTGGCTTATGCAATGCTGGACAATAACAATTAATTGTGTGAAATATCGCTTCTGACTGACTTTTATCGCGTATTAATATATTATATAGTTTTCATCTTCCTTGTATTCAGTAGTTCCTGCAACGATTACATGTCTCCCTCCCCGTCTCGTAATTCAACTTACACGTGAAAGTACGCGCCGTCCTTGAGAGCGCTTAGGCGCCGTCGAAGCCCCCGGGACTTGATCGAGCCCGGCAACGGGACTTCGTGAAAGGCAAAAAGTCACAGTGACAAGGTAGGCGGGTTCCCTCACTGCGTACTCTCACCGATCGTAGTTCTTCCTATGTTTCTAACTATATGATTATAACTATATAATTATAACTATGATTAACAGACACAGAAGGGAAACCGTTTGTGAGAGTTATATATTTCCTTCTTCCTTTCTGAACACTCAGGTAACTTGACTGTCCGCCCTTAGTGAAGCTTACATGAAAGCATTAAACCCTGACAATCAAATAACAAATATAATAGGGGGACCGGAAAGTAATGTAAATTTTTTACATTAATGTCAAAAAATAAATTGTTAACAAGTTTTTGTTTTTGATCAATGGTGTATTCACCCTCGTTATCAGCCACCTTTTGCCATCTAGTGTGCAAATTATCAAGGCCCAATCGATGGCATATTGGACATCATCCGAATTTAGAAATTTTTAGCGGAATTAATGGAAATCCGATGGCGCAATAACGGGCGAGTATGGTGGGTGAGGCTGGAGATGAAAAATGGGTCCTCTATGATAATCCAAAAATCTCTCTCCGCATGAATCGGCACGAAGTACAGCTAAGCCAGGTTTACACTCCAAAAAGGCGCTTTTGTGTGTTTGGTGGAGTAATCGCGGGGTCGTTCATCGCTGATACCTGGAAAAACTGTGAATGCAGATCTTTACAGTGAACAATCAGATCGAGTGAATCAATTAATCAAAAATTGCCCAGTGATTGTCAATAAAAAAGGCGGTATTCTGCAAGAAGAATAATGCAAGACCCCACTGCGCCTATTTTTTCCGCAAGAACACTGGAAAAAATTAATGAATTGGGATGGGAGGTATTGCCTCAACCACCATACTATATCGGATTTCCATTAATTCCGATCGCTAAAAATTTCAAATTTTGGATGATATCGAAAATGCCATCTCCAGATATTTTGCTCAAAAACCCAATTGATTTTGATCGATGAGGCATTGAAAATTTGCACACTAGATGGCAAAAGGTTGCTGATACATCATTGATCAAAACCTTGTTCAAAATTTATCTGTTTAATTTAATGTAAATAAAACGACATTACTTTCCGGTCCCCCTTATTCAAATGACAGTATCGTTAAGCCAACAGATATAATCCGGACGAATGTTTGCCCAAAGAATCGTAGCCTCGTTCTCAACAAACAACAAAGATAACGACATATCGATTGTCCCACCGTTCAAACACTTAAGGATCGATATCTGTCTTCGTTGGAACAGAAACGCACCCCCCCCCACGTTTGTTTTATTCCTCTATGCTTTCTCTTAGGCTATTGGGTCACGTCAAATCCACTTGGACTGCGGTGGCTATTATTTGTGGTGCTAGTGATTACCACTCTGTTTCGTAGATCTAGTTGACCGCAAGTAGAATTCTTTAGAATGTAATCGCCTCAATAATATTGTAACGGTTACCATTGTACAAGTAGAATTGAGGTCGGTTAGCGAAAACCGTTGAGGTTGTCAGGCCTCTGTCCTGGCTTTACTGCATTTGAACCAGAATTTTAGACATTTTTTTTTTTTATGAATATTCCTACTTGGAATACTTTAATGAAAATTTCTTGGAATGTAGAATGATTTAACCGTCAATTTAACTGAAATTCGTAATTTCTCATGAATGAATTTAATCAATGGTATATTTCAACCTATCTTACAACGAAAATAATTTTTTCTGATTAACTTCTCAGCCAAGATGATCCCTGGTTTGTAATTCTCACGGTTTAGAAATAAATCATGATTTACTAGGAGAGATTATATCAAACATTATTACTTTTTTTTTGTAGTATTATTTTAAAATTAGTTTTGTTCTTTCTCGATGATAAAGTATGTTTGAGTTTCAGTAGATTACACCTAGTAATAAAATAGAAAAAGTACTACAAAAGTCTTACCGGCTATCGCACTTGCTAACTTTACCCAACCTGTCACTGCGTCTCAAACTGATGATGTATAAATGTGTCCTCCGGCCAGCTCTGCTGTTCAGTGCCCCGCTATATACTCACTTGACTGACAATACAGCCAGATGTCTCCAACATTTCCAAAATGGGATCATGCGAAAAGTGGTCCAACATACCTCTCCGCCGACCCGTTGCTTGGTGTGCCGTCGGTGGGTGAGTTCATCCGCCGGAGATACATCAAGTTTTTTGACTCGTTGCTGCACCTGACAAACCCAGTGTTTAACACTATGACCCCACCACCATTCCCGCATCGATGGCAACAGACTGTCGGGGAAAAATTAGGTTAAGAATTAGTATGTAAGTTAGTTTGATCAAAAAGGTGAGCTCCATCACCTTTATTAGTCAGTTTAGTCCAGTCACGTATAATGTATATCATAATACTTGTTTATTCATTATATAAATACAGGAAATACAGAAATAATTTGTAAATAGATTCGCCTGAGGATTTATAATTGTATATAATAAACTGTAAATTTAAAGGGGCTAGGAAAGAAATAAGATGATTTACTGAGCCATATTGCACTCAGTTTGAGGAAATATAAATACTTCAATTATATGTTATTAGTACATACACCTAATACATAATTATAATTACAATACATTATGCGTAATGCATAATAATACATAATTAAGTACTTATACAATCTCGGAGAAAAGTGGCTTAGATATTATCACGTATTAGAATGGGATTACCAACTCGCCTCTGCTCAACATCCCACGCTTCAGAACGGACCTACAAAAAACTTGACCCGCTCAGTTGATACCTGAATGCCCTGCATTCCTTCTAAAGACGGTCTACCAGACTTAAGCGTCAGTGTATGCTATGAACCTGCCTCACAGTGTCCAACAGTTAATATGAAATATAAGCCAGAAAAAAATTAGATTATCTAGTAATTTATACTTATTTATCTATTATCTCGAGGAAATACACTGTAATTAACATAACATTCCCTTCAAAAGAACCTAATGATCTATAGATGTGTCCTCCGGCCAGCTCTGGTGTACGGTGCCCCGCTATTTGCCCACTTGACTGACAATACAGCTAAAAGTCTCCAGCAATTCCAGAATGGGCACACCACCCTTCCCGCATTGATGGCTACAGACTGTCGGGGAAAATTAGGTTATGGTTTAGTTTAAGTAAGTTTTCAGTTTATGATAAATAAGGTGAGCCCCATCACTTTTAATATATTCGGTCTCATTATACTTTTGTACAATGCAGATCAATATTAGTAGAAAACAGAATTTGTATAAAATGTAGCCAAGCTACAGAAAATATATGTATTAAAAAAAAAAATTCCAACTAGGAAGTGCAAATCCAAAAAAACCTAGCCGATAATTTTTCGTTATTGTAGCATTCAGGTGTACTAGAATGAAGTGTATGAAAAATCGTATTTTTGTTTTGTTGCAAGTATATCATTTAAAAAGAAGCATTTTTGGCTTTATTTTGACAAAAAGATCAGATATGAGTTCCGGGAATTCGATTCAGTCCATCTTAAGTAGGCAGTTCTGTAAGAATTTCTTTATCCAACAGGACTCTCGGTTTTTTGGGGCATTTTGTAAAATCACAGTATATTATTTCCTGGATAATAATTGCTTAATGCAAAACAAAAATACATATTTAATTTTAACTGTCATGTATATCTTGTTGGTAACTCGATTTATAAATGGCAATTTATCTATTTTAACAGGACAAATCACAAACTACTTGGTATGATAAAAAAAATATTATAGTGCAATATGGCTCAGTAAATCTTCTTCTTTCTTCCATAGCCCTTTTAAATTTACAGATTATAAATCCTCAGGCGATTCTATTTACAAATTATTTTTGTATTTCCTGTAGCATCGCTACATTATATACAGGTTTTGTTATTTTATAGAAATTATATAATGTATAAACAAGTACAATGATATACATTATACGTGACTGGAGTAAACTGACTAATAAAGGTGATGGGGCTCACCTTTTTAATCAAACTTAAAACTAACTTACATAATAATTCTTAACCTAATTTTTCCCCGACAGTCTGTTGCCATCGATGCGGGAGGGGTGGTGGGGTCATAGTGTTAAACAATGGGTTTTTCAGGTGCTGCAACGAGTCAAAAAGCTTGATGTGTCTCCGGTGGATGAACTCACCCACCGACGTCACACCAAGCAACGGGTGCAGGTCAGCGTTCTTGAACCTCTCTCGAGAGGTATGTTGGACCATTTTTCGCATGATCCCATTCTGGAAATGTTGGAGACATTTGGCTGTATTGTCAGTCAAGTGGGTAAATAGCGGGGTGTAATAAGCATAATCATGTCTAACATATACATGTATTATCTGTTCGTTTATAATGTCGAGAGAGAAAGACAAAGGTTTGAAGTCAGTGTGAGTGATTACGCCATATACACATACAACGCTCTGGATCAGACGAGACGTTGACAATATGTACACAGCCTGATTATTGACCCGCTTACGTGTCAACAAGTGCCGGTGTTTGCCGTAGTAGGAGTGACGACCTCTTTAGCAAGTGCTGAATTGAGATTCCCAGTTGATGGAATCGATTCATCAATCGAACTATAGGAATGGCACATAAATCGATAAAGATCGATAGATGTTATGACATTTTTTTGTAGAGTGCGAATTAATCAAGAAATGGGGGGGCGGTCGTTCACTTCTGATTATCTCTGCTTCCAGTGACAGAAAAAAATCACTGTCCGTCCAAAATCTCTAGGACCTTCTAACGTAATTTGTAATCATGACCCAAGGACATAAAAAAATTACAAAATGCATTTATGTTGATTAGGCTGCATAATTAAATACATGCATATATTTCGTGATATATAATGTGAAATTATTATTAGTTATTATATAGTGTCTTGATTGAGAATAGGGGTCCTCCCTATTCATATTGGGGAGATCATCCCTTAAAGCAGAGCAGGGCAGCTTGATTGTTAGAGAGCCTGGGTTCAATTCCCGATCATGCTTGTGTACATTTCCTTTGGCTGTTATAAATAATAGCGGGACCTATACCGCAACTAAAATCCCTCAAATGATATGAAATGTTGGTTATGTCTTCAGCGGGTTATGATATAGGTAACGAGAAATGTCATAGGGAAGTACCAAAGACGACAAAAATAAAACAGAACAAAATTAATAATTAAGAGAGGTGAATTTAATAATTGAAAATTTTAAAACCTTCTAACTGTTAGATTTTTTCAAATTATCAAAGCGTAAATGGGTGCACCTCTGGTTTCGACATTTGATTCGGTTTCAAAAGTTTTCTCTCCCGTTGTCATTAATGGTTCAAACTTTTGAACATCTCAAGGAAATACCTGTACAAAAGGATGTTACACTCTGTACGACTGGGTAACTGACCCAGTGCGTGGTAGTGTGCCAGAGATGCTAAGTATGCCGACAGTTCTGATAACACGCCACAGCTTTCATTTCGGTACGGTACCTCGGACCCTGCGTACAGCGTAGCTCATGTCCCACACTTGACCGGTACGTGTCCATGGTGGTTAGTCTCTGTAAGTGGGATGTGGTCAGCACACGTGTTAATAAGCATATTTCCGCCCCTTCAACATCTCCTGTCCGGGTCAGTAAATTTTTCTAGAGCACTTAATGCCGCTCGACACTTTTGCTTGGTCGTTTGTACCACTTTTACCACACTTAAGCGTCAGTGTATACTACAACGCAGCCTCACACTAGTGTCCAACAGTTAGTGTTTGGATACGTTTGATTCGAAATATATGGCAGTAATTTATACGTATTTTTATATTATCTCGAGGAAATAGGTAGAATAAACTGTAATTAACATAACATTCCATTACATAAAATTGTAATTAATGATATATAAATGTGTCCTCCGGCCAGCTCTGCTGTACGGTGCCCCGCTATATACTCACTGCACTGACAATACAGCCAAATGTCTCCAACAATTTCAGAATGGGATTATGAGAAATGTGGTCCGACATAGCTCTCTCGAGAGGTTGAAGAACGCTGACCTGCACCCGTTGCTGATGTGCCATCGGTGCGTGAGTTCATCCGCCGGAGACACATCAAGTTTTTGTGACTCGTTGCAGCACCTGACAAACCCAGTGTTTAACACTATCACCCCACCACCCGTATCGATGGCAACAGACTTGGCCGTTTGTACCAAATTTTCCCCGCTACTTCAGGAACTAATTTGAATCTGTAATGTGTTCCAATCCCGACCCTGACACATTTTTTAGTAACACTTTGGAATATAAAGTGACATTGACGATAAATAAAACTGTGTTTGTACAATAATCAGTATTTTTATGTAGGAGGTAACATATAGTCGCGGCCACCAAATTAGGCGGTTCTGAGAAATTGTGGGGTTGCCTTGGCAACTCTCGCTCCATGGCCTAACCTTACCCGCTGTACCTGTCGTTTAACAGTTTGCCTTAATAAAATAAAGATTGCTCAAACCAATTATTTTTAATACCTAAACTATTCTTTAATAAAACTTAATATCGAAATTTAGCGAGCTTAACTGAGAAATTTGACAACAACCGCGTTGCCACGTACTGGCCTGGCTGTAAGACTGAACTCAGCCGGCCGTTGTTGGGGACTAACTGCGGCAAGTGTAAATAAACAACACGTTCTGTTTCTATAATGCTACATCTATTGATTAGATCACTTATCATCGTGCCTGCATCCCTATAATTCTCCTCAAAGAATGGAATGGCTGTGACCTATGTTTAATGGATATGTGTTGCTTTTTACTAAGTATCAACCAAAGCTAGTATTTACTGTGATATGACTAAAAGAGGGGCATGGAGAAATTCCTGGTCATCATGCCTGGTTGTGAGTTTTTGCATAGATTGTGGCCTCAAATATGGTATGGTTAGGATACAATCGAAATATATCATTAATCACAACTGCATATTGTAATTGTATTTATAGAACTCTCATTCTTTTACTGGATGTTATGTGAACAAACCTTAGTTAATGGATGTTATATCGACAGGGAAAACATAAGTGGCCTATACTCCTTTTTTTTTCTTCATAGCCCTTTTAAATTCACAGATAATTATATATAATTATAGATCCTCAGGCGAATCTATTTACAAATTATTTTTGTATTTCCTGTAGCATCGCTTCATTATATACAGGATTTGTTATTTTATAAAAATTATGCAATGAATAAACAAGTATAATGATACACATTATACATGACTGGACTGATCTGACTAATAAAGGTGATGGGGCTCACCTTTTTGATCAACCTTAAAACTAACTTACATAATAATTCTTAACCTAATTTTTCCCCGACGATCTGTTGCTATCCACGCGGGAATGGTGGTGTGGCCATAGTGTTTGATTATAAAAATTAATTACAAAAGTTAATTGTTATATATGAGTATATAAATATATGGGCGTGGCAGGGTGGACCAATAAGCAGAGGATATGGAAGAATACGTGAACATCGCGACTGTTTGAGAGAACCTGTAGGTTTGGCGAAAACCTGACAGGTCTATTTCGTCTCAGTCAGTGTCCGAATAAACTACTTTTCTACTCTTTAAGTTTAAGTTAATTATTTTAAGTTATGAATATAAATATGTTAATAATATAAATGCTATAAATAATACTAAGGCTATAATGTTCTTGTCGGTTTCAGATGTGATGGGTACTAAGAGGAGCCAGTGCCTGAGCCTTCTGGAGGACTGCCTCGCCCTGCAATTGCAGAGGATCGGCGGCCCACCACCTTCGGCCCGCGATGACCAATATTGGATGTACGATAGTGGATATCTCCTCTTCCAGGTCAGTAATAGGCTAGGAAATAAATATACTTACTAAAACAACACTATAATCATAATAATAGCAATCCACATACGAGGCTAAGAAGACAAGAACTAAACAGACGCTTTGGACAACTGTACAGACTACTTCGTAGGACATCCCATCTCTCAATAGAAAATAAATTACTAATCTAAAAAGGTATACTTAAGCCAATCTGGACATACGGAATAGAGATATGGGGGACAGCAAAAAAGTCGAAAATCAAGCGTATACAATCCTTTTAATCAAAAGTCCTAAGAACAATAGCAAATGCCCCTTACTACATCAGCAACAAAACCCTTCATAACGATCTTAATATACCTTACATTCTTGAACATATCCCTTCCAAGTTCATGAAATTTCATAGCAACCTGTCCAACCACCCTAATCCCCTGGCACAGTCACTCAGGCACCACTCATGCCTATAATCCTCCTCGGAGAATAAAAAGCCTAAACTCAGAGAATTCTCCTCCAGTCCTGGCAATGACCAGTTTCTCCAATCATGTCATGAGCGTCTGTGGCTCTCGCGCTCTTGATCAGCCTCTGCCGGCTCGTATCCGGTGACGTGGCTGACGGAGGAGCGTGGGGGACTTCCCAAGACTCCAATTCCTCTTTTACATGCGAGGGAGGTGACAAACATGTGGATTTGGGAGTCCTCTGGGCTGTTTGTAAATACTGTATGAATGAGCGAGTAAATATTGAATTGTAAATATGGTACGAATGAGAACATTTATCTCAATTACTTATTGCCCAATAAGGCAGATTGTATTTTTAAGACAATAAAGAAGTTATATGCATAAAAAATAAGAACAACAAAAAAAGAAAGGATTTCTGTTATTATTGGATTATAGGTACAGGTATTTTAGTGTCAATTTTTCAATTGTGAACTTACCTAGATCTTTCTACATCAAATACTCTTTGTAAGTTAAAAACAGTTTTTTAATTACCAGTTCCTTTTCCTTGGGAATGTTATCTTTCGTAGGACAATGGACAGTATAATATTTATGAATGATTTGCGCGAGGTAATCAAAACCCGTTACAATGAGACAATTGTCCCTGTAGTTGCCTTACCGTTAGACTAATTCAGAGGTTAATGGGGGCGAACGCACTTCAAAAAGTATTATTTTCTCTACGGCCATTTTTTTTTCTCTTTAACTTTCTTTTGCTATTTTAATAACATTTTGTTATCAAATGTTTTCAAGGGTGAGTGAAAACTCCTAATAAAGGTTTTAATTAAAAAAAGTTCCGCCAACCTGGAGAAGGGTCAGTAACCCAATCTATAGGCTTGGGTGAAACCCGTGGATTGCCTGTCTATAGCTGATTGGAGAGAAAATAAGATGAATGAACGCATAGATTATGTCAAATTTTAAGTAAATTTACGCTAATCACTAGAACTGTCTTGTTGGGCTTAATTTGATGAATTTTAAAATGATCACAATGGTATAGATACTATAGCTTCATGATGAAGATCCCGGATACAAATCACCTTTCTCAAATTCAATTGAAATGTTCTGTCTCACAAGCCCTGAATGGGAAGGGAGAATACTTAAGAGTGTAAAAGCCGAATTGTATTGTACTACAATATAACATTACTCAGAGTTGCTTAATAACTTAAAGACAATTAAAGATTGTATTGTACTACAGTATAACATTACTCAGAGTTGTTTAATAACTACTAACTTAAAGACAATCAAAGATTGTATTGTGCTACAGAATAACATTACTCAGAGTTGCTTAATAACTTATAGACAATTAAAGATTGTATTGTACTACAGTATAACATTGCTCAGAGTTGCTTAATAACTTAAAGACAATCAAAGATTGTATTGTGCTACAGAATAACATTACTCAGAGTTGCTTAATAACTTAAAGACAATTAAAGATTGTATTGTACTACAGTATAACATTGCTCAGAGTTGCTTAATAACTTAACAAAGATTGTATTGTGCTACAGAATAACATTACTCAGAGTTGCTTAATAACTTATAGACAATTAAAGATTGTATTGTACTACAGTATAACATTGCTCAGAGTTGCTTAATAACTTAAAGACAATCAAAGATTGTATTGTGCTACAGAATAACATTACTCAGAGTTGCTTAATAACTTAAAGACAATTAAAGATTGTATTGTACTACAATATAACATTACTCAGAGTTGCTTAATAACTTAAAGACAATTAAAGATTGTATTGTACTACAGTATAACATTACTCAGAGTTGTTTAATAACTACTAACTTAAAGACAATCAAAGATTGTATTGTGCTACAGAATAACATTACTCAGAGTTGCTTAATAACTTATAGACAATTAAAGATTGTATTGTACTACAGTATAACATTGCTCAGAGTTGCTTAATAACTTAAAGACAATCAAAGATTGTATTGTGCTACAGAATAACATTACTCAGAGTTGCTTAATAACTTAAAGACAATTAAAGATTGTATTGTACTACAGTATAACATTGCTCAGAGTTGCTTAATAACTTAAAGACAATCAAAGATTGTATTGTGCTACAGAATAACATTACTCAGAGTTGCTTAATAACTTATAGACAATTAAAGATTGTATTGTACTACAGTATAACATTGCTCAGAGTTGCTTAATAACTTAAAGACAATCAAAGATTGTATTGTGCTACAGAATAACATTACTCAGAGTTGCTTAATAACTTAAAGACAATTAAAGATTGTATTGTGCTACAGAATAACATTACTCAGAGTTGCTTAATAACTTAAAGACAATTAAAGATTGTATTGTACTACAATATAACATTACTCAGAGTTGCTTAATAACTACTAACTTAACGACAATTAAAGATTGTATTGAAGCGACAAGATTCGGGTACCCTGCTTAAGCATGGCTGGAAATAAATACCTCAGTTGGTGGTCACCAGGTTCATGACAACACAAGTGGTCAGTTCAACCGTGCGTCTGTTAGTGGCAATTGTTGTGTCTCGCGACGCGGTAGCTTATATTGCGTGGTTCCATGTATTGCAATTCATTATTTGTCTTCAATGTTTCGATATAGTACACAAATAAGTTTTAAAATGTATATTCCTTAACACCTCAGATTATGCCGATCATGTTACGGTTAAAAAATAATATCTCCAAAAATGGCATAACTACGACTATTAATAAATGTTTCTTTTCCGGGATCGATAACTTGTTAACTCCATTTCAAAACGTGCAATTTATTTATTAGCAATTAATCTATCAAGTTTTATATTATGATGGAAACTAAACGATCTATCTATTACACATAAAAAAACAAAACATAACATTTCTAGGCGAGAGTTCGATACGCACGTGGGAGAGCTAAATGTTATTTCATACGTAGCTTTTCCGTTTAACCTTAGTCAGAAATTTTTGCTCAGTCTAGAGAAAATGTTTGTGACATTTTCTGCATTTAATAAAACTCACTCTGAACCTTACTAGCAAGTATTAGCTATATATATTAACTATACATTTGAAGGATTGGACAAAATCTGACATTGAATTAAATTTTCAAATTGAAGCTTCTACCCTCTATGGGTAAATGATGTGAACAGGTAGTACACAGTTGTCCGCTTGCTTATGCACTACCTGTTCAGAAAACATGCACGCCATCTTGACTGCATATTCAAGTATATGTTTTATGAACGATTAGTAGTGAAACCAGCTGGGCGCCTTGTACTACCTGAGCTGCGGAAAAAGGCTCTAATAAAGGGTGTCCCAGAATTAACGCAAGATTTGAATTAGCCGCCATTTGTGCAGTTAAGTGCTGGCAACCCTAAAAAAAAACAATTTGACAGCTGACAGTTTAGGGTTAGTAAAAATGGAGCGGTACACGATAGCACAACGTGTCTTTATTGTTGAACATTATCTCAACATATGTCAATATCGAAGCAGGGCGTGAGAGTGTTGTTGAAAATACATTACACAGTTCTTTGTGCCGAAATTGGATGATATTGATGTGGCCAATATGTGGTTTCAACAAGATGGTGCCACATGCCATACAGCCCATGAAACAATTCAAATATTGCATGAGACATTGCCATGTCGTGTACTCTCTCGTTTCGGCGATCAGAATTGCCCCCCTAGATCGTGTGATTTTACACCTTTAGATTCCTTTTTATGGGGTCATTTGAAGTCAAAGGTTTATGTCAACAAGCCCACATCCACCAGTGCATTAAAAGAGAAAATTCAACGCTGCATCAACGAAATTTAACCACATTTATGCGAAATGGTCATGGAAAATTTCGACAAAAGAGTGCGTATGGGCCAGCAAAGTCGTGGAGGCCATTTGCCCGATGTGTTATTCCGTAAATAACCCTATCCTATTGACTTTATAATTCAATAAAAATATAACAACAAAAATGCTAAAAACTGTGTTTTCTATTTAAATCAAATCTTGCGTTAATTCTAGGACACCCTTTACTATGTAAACATAGTCTTCTCCAGTCTGTGATAGTTCGTGTATTCAGATTGACCTTCATAATTTAATTGTATCACTATTTCAGTTCTCATATTGTTAAATGCATGTTGTGTTGTTTCATTGCCTCTCGTCTGGAGTGATCATGGCCGGTGAAGAAATTTGCGCGGGTAGACACAAACAAAAATAAACATCTGTAGAGTATACAAAATATTTTTGTTCCTCGTCGGACATTGACGGTACCCCGTGAACTGCGATGGACAGTTCAGCGTTAATTATAGCATTAACACAACAGTGCAAATTGCATACATGTGGACTGAGTACAGTTATTAGACGAACTGTGAATGCAGGTACTAGTTAAATAAGAGATAATCACAGCTTGTATTAGTAATGGGGTCAGTCCTGGTGAAGGCTGGATGGGGGCTTGTACCGGTGCTTGTAACACTTATTGTACCACTGCCGCTTAACTATAACCAGCTAGGAAAATACTCACTTGTAGATAACTTCTTATAAGTTGGACTACATTAGGGCATTAGACCCTAACTGACAAGGGAATGTATGCGTAGGCGTAACAACACTGAAGTATTAGGGTCACGTCAAGTCGTTCTCTCGCTCACTAGTCGAGACAGTTTTATTATAATACAGTACGTTTTTGAAAAGTAGTTCCACTATTTTATAATATTTGAGGGGGGGCAGAAATCTTTCTGTGTCAGGGTAAAATTTGAAAGACTATGGACAGAAAATGTCGCGAATAAGATGTTGTCAGTTTAAAAAAAATATATATTGTTAATCAGGCAGTTGAGATCATAGACTATTTAAAATTATATAAAAAAAAAGTCTTCCTTCAATGAAATGGTACCTCTTATGTAAAACTTCGTGTCTTCGGCTTGGACAGGGCAACACTAGGACAGACCATTCGGGTTGAAACATAAGTGTTTCTGGTTTTAGGGAAAAAGCCCGTTTGAGGCTCAGCCTCAGGAAGGGCGAAAAAAAAAAAGAAAAAAAAAAAAAGGTTTTAGGGAAAAAAAACCAAACCCAATAAAATAACCGGAGTTACATAACAGAAAGACTTATGGAGAAATGTTTTGTCATCTTCTCTACATAGTACACTGTCAGAACACCTTCTAAGTTGGAGTCAGATCAATACGAATAAAGCTGCCTGCCGACTAGGCCGCCAGCAAAGGTCAAAGATGGTCCACCCATCTCTCTCTTGACGCCCGTCGGACAGTGGCCGGGTCGAAGAGTCCTAGCCGCGCCGCCCCCCCCCCCGAACTAGCCCGACAGTAGCATATACAATATAATAACAATAAGTCAACATTCTGCCATCACAGCGCTAGTGTCGAATACATCTATTGCATGAGTGTGACGAATGGAGCTGGAGTGTGGTCCCAGAAGCCATTGATTGTGTATGTTAGCAAAAGTAATACAATAAAACTCAGGTAATAAATCAAGAGAGAATAATCTCTGTGATCATCAAACCTTTAATTGTTTAACTTTCCGAAGCGATCGCTTGGAAACTTAGCAAGAGGACAGTATTATCTCCAAATTGCCAGTATACTTTCTTCTCGTCCCACTTGCTGGAGGTCCAAGTTCATTTTAAAAGAAGCGGACATATGTTCTCTGCTGTGATTTAATGCCCCACGGCGCTGTCGATGTTTTCTGTTTTCTCTTTGGCTTATCTTCTTTGGAGATGTGTCCATGAAGGGAAGGAGACGAGACAGCTTTCTTCCGAGAGGCCGCACGATTTAAGCGCGCGGTGCGGGCTTTTCGACTTTTAAGTCTCCTTCGGTTTTTTTTCTCGAAAAAGCCATAATCTCTCTTTTCTCGACAAGGATAAGCCCGGCCTATAGGGTCCGTAGTTAAAATTATTTCCTCGCATGCGCACTAGGGGTCAAGGAGTCGGCAAACAATCGAAAACCCTCGCGTGACGCGGATGAGTGAGAGGATTCGGCGAAAAGGACATATTCCGACGTTAATAGTCTCGTTATCGTGACTGCCACATCGCTAATTCCCAGCACTTTCCCTTCGTGCGACCGTCACTTCCCACCCAGTTCTTCTAGGGGCTTTTCGTCTCTAGTCCACCGAGAAGAAACAGAAAAACAAATTATGATGGCCGTATCACTGAATAACACTATGATACAAATAAAATTATTATAGTAGGTCCCGCTATAATCTATAAGTCAATAATAACTGAACACCGAAGAAAAAATATACTTGATCCGGAATCGAACCCGAAAGCTGCAAAGTAGACCTTTCCAAAATGAAACTTATTTTGCTGTAAGCCTCATACACGGCGGAGATGAAAACCCATTAGCTGTTAGTTATTAATAAAAAATAAATATGCCCTACATTCTTGAACTCATTCCTTCCACGTTCATGAAATTCCGTAGCAACCTATCCAACCACTGTCATAACATTGTGCCACCCATCCCTATAATTCTCTTCGGAGGCTAAAGTGGCAGTGGCCTCGTGACCTGCTATAGATGCGTGACAGTGGGAGTCCTGGCAATGGTTAGCTTCTCCAATCATGTCCTGAGATTCTGTGGCTCTCGCGCTCATGGTCAGCCTCCAATGGGTCGTATCCGGTGACGCGGCTGACGGAGAAACTTGAGGATTTCCCAAGACTCCACTTCCTCTTTCTCATGCGAGGGAGGTGACAACCATGTGGATTTGGGAGGCCTCTGGACTGTGTGTAAATACAGTATGAATGAGACCACTGTTGCAGCATAGTTGGTAGATCGCCCTGATTAGTTATTGGGGAGGTCCCGCGTTCTAGTCCCTATCTCGAGAGTATATTTTAGTTTGACTGTTTCCTACATTTCCTGAATTCCACGGCTATGGACAGACCTCTGGGTCAACCTCATCATGCTACCGATTATTGTTGGCGATGGGTAATGTTTCATTGTTGCTCCGCTGTTATTTTATGACGGTATTTGATTAATTATCAATCAAAAAATAATAAATTAGTATTTTTTATGTTATATAAGCCAATTAATTAAATAAATAGACACAAGGAATATTGCTTATAGAGCAAAGCAATTTACTACGTCTGGATGTTTTCTTTTAGTACTTGAAAGGATTATAAGCAATGTGTTTGACCATCACTTTCACCTACTAAATTTCATATTTACCAACCTATCAGCAAATATATGTATCAACTTTAATTCTTGGAGTAAATTTATTTTTATTATTATTATTAAACAGCTTTATTAATGGCCCCAGAAAGACTAAACAAGGAAAGAGGATACAAAAGCTCAAGGTGATAAACCAAGCAGAGGAAGGAAGAAACTGAAAGACTAGGAATAACGGACCAGGATTGTCAGGACGGAGAAAGATATAGGAAAAGACTGAAAGAAATCAAGGTTCTTGTGGGAAAGAAAAAATCGAAAAAGGGAGTCGCGTGGACAGAGGAAAGAAAACAAAAGCACGGAGAGTATAATGAGGGAAAAATGGAAGGAAAGGAAAAACGAAAACAAGAAAAGTAATGATATTCGCGTGGTCTTTATGGCCTTTCCGTGACAAAAAAAAAACAGCTTTATTATGTTAAAATTACAATCTGCCTTAATAGGAAATAAGTAATTGTGATAAATGATCTCATTCAAACCATATTTACAATTTTTCATTCGCTCGCTCATTCATATAATATTTACAAACAATCCCAGAGGCCTCCCAAATCCACATGGTTGTCACCTCCCTCGCATGAGAAAGAGGAAGTGGAGTCTTGGGAAGTCCCCCACGCTCGTCCGTCAGCCGTGTCACCGGATACGAGCCAGTGGTGGCGACGAAGAGCGCGAGAGCCACAGACGTTCAGGACATGATTAAGGAAACTGGCAATTGCCAGGACTCCCACTGTTAAGAAAACAAAAGGACGGAAATAAAGTGGCTGCTTTCATCATAAAGGAATGGTTTAATTGTTAATTTCACAGCTGTATAACACACGGGGTAATACCTTTACGCATTTTTTACGCTTTAACTACCGGAAACATAATCACGTAAGTAAGAGAATGTAGAAATGAATAGTGTCAGTATTATTTGCTGGTATAACATGGACGTTGTATTATTACAATAACAATATCTAATTGCATAAGTACTGATAAAAGGAGGTGGCAATGAGGTAAATACAAACACGATTACGAAATAAGTTATTAACTAATATATATATTATAGCTTGTTGCTATTAGTGAAAAACATATTGAAAACATAAAACTGGTTTTCGACACTGGCAGCGGTGAAGCAACAAGAATTCGCTGAGGAATGTCGATTTCCTACTCCTTTGCTAACTCTCAACAACTAAAGCAGAAGTGATTTATAAAATAGATTTTGTCGCGCAACATTATGAGAATTACTTGCTTCATTGTAGGTGACGCAAGAAAATGTTTGTTTGACTTGTCATTTCAAGCACAATATCAACGCATACGTTTTTTTTTATTGTTTGTATTGTGATTGCCTTTACCATTTCGTACTTTATTTGCTGAACAAACATACTGCCAATCTTTTGTTTTGTGACGTTATATCGATAAATTATATTGGGTTGGCAAGAAAGTGATTTCGGTTTGCACCGGTATTTTAGGGTTAGGATTTTATTCCTTTTGAGATTTGGTAGCCTTTAGAAAGAAAGGGCGTATGATGTAGTTCACAACTGTCAGTTTACGATCAGTTTTAATATGGAGTGCAAAAACATGGTGTTGATTGTTTAACTGAACGCACGCGGTCAGAATTGGTTTGAAAAATTTCGTCCTGAGATTTTTCACTGAAAGATGACCAACGTTCTGGTCGACCTTCTCAAGTTGATGATGACATGAATCGTAATATAACTTTGCGGGAGATTCCAAAACAGTTAAATGTATCACACACAACAATTGAAAATCATATAAGACGTCTTGGACTTGTTAAGAAGCTCAATATTTGGGTTCCGCCACGACAATGCGAGGCCTCACACATCTTTAGCAACACGTACGAAACTATTGGAGCTTGGTTGGGAAGAGATGTCGCATCTCCCATACAGCCCCGACCTTGCACCATCGGATTATGATTTATTTCCAAGTTTACAAAACTTCTTGAATGGTAAACATTTCAGTAATAACGATGACCTCAAATCGCACTTGGTTGAGTTTTTTGCTGATAAGGACCAGAAGTTCTATGAGCGCGGGGTCATGAAGTTAGCAGAAATATGGCAAAAGGTCATCGAACAGAATGAAAGGTATTTGACTTATTAGAGATCATTATTTGTAGAGACAAAAATTATTTCACACTAAACATTTTTCTTTCAATTCATGTCCTTAACATTCGATATTTTACTTATTTAAATTGAATTATATCCTATCGAGAGTTATGTCTAAAGGCACTTCTTTGTACGTGAATAAGGAGCTATGAACTTCCCAAGCAAATTCGCTTTAGGTTGCGCTCGTTGTTCGGAATTCGCTGAACTAATCGTTCGCTATCGTCGAGGTCGATAATCAATACTGCTGATTCATCAATATGGCGTCCGTGCGGTTAGGAGCCAGCCACAGCTTCATAAATCTCTTATTTCTTTCTCAGGGCAAATAAAAGTATCACAGGAAACAGACAATATAGCATGTATACATATATCCATGGTGTAATTGGAGCACCCAAGGACGGGCATCCAACTGATCCCAGGATCGCTTGTGCTGTTTAAAAGTCACGACATGAGATTCAGCACGGAAACAATCAATTAAAAAAAAAACACTCACAAACGGCAAACATTTGGTCAGTCATTTATCTGAAATATTATTAATTACCAAGGCCACTCGTGAGATTTACAACTCAATTTGAATAATTGAACCAGACCATTGTTGAAGCGATTTGTCTTTGGTCATTATTTTAATCACCTGTTTTTGTTTTTTTTACGGGCAGTAATGTTTATAGCTGGGTTTGTTAGTTGGTAGACGAAGATTGTAGGCACCACCAATTCTTGCAACTGTCAGACTGAAGATTGATGAAACTCCCAAAAGGTAGCAGGGTAGCTATTGTTGAAATTGCATAAATATATATATTTGTTAACCTTAACGGGTAATTAAATGGTGTCAACAAAAAAATGGTAGTTTTCTTAAGCACTTAAACGCCAAATCAGAATACGATAACACGAGTTTGTAACTTTAACGCTAATTTATGGCTCCCGCGTCACCGGATAAGAGCGGAGGGTGACGAAGTGCGCGAGAGCCACAGACGCTTAGGACATGATTGGAGAAACTGGCTATTGCGAGGACTCACAATGTCACGTATTTGTTGGAGGTCACGAGGCCACTGCCGTTTCAGTTTCCGAGGAGGATTATAGGGATGAGTGGCGCAGTGTAATGACTGTGGTTGAATAGGTTACTATGGAATTTTATGAACTTGGAAGGGATGAGTTCAAGAATGTAAGGTATATTAAGATCATTATGAAGGGTTTTTTTGCTGACGTAATAAGGGGCATTTACTATTGTTCCCAGGACTTTTGATTGAAAGGATTATATACGCTTCATGTTCGACTTTTTTGCTGTCCCCCATAGCTCTATTCCGTTTGTCCAGATTGGCTTAAGTATAACTTTGTTGATTACTAATTTATTTTCTATTGAGAGATGGGATGTCCTTTGGAGTAGTCTGTACAGTTGTCCAAAGCGTCGGTTTAGTTCTTGTCTTTTTATCCTCGTATGGGTTCCATGTCAGGTGTCCACCTTTTGTCGAGGTGGAAGCCTAAATACCGTAAATTTGTTTTTTATTATGTTTCCAAAAACAGGAAATTAATATATATATATTTCATTAATGTATTACGTATAGTGTTTGAAGATGGCTGAATAGGCGAAATGTTGTCAGCGTATGATTTAGTTGTCAATAAAAATATTACGAAGAGGCTCAACCATTATTTAAGAAACGAAAGTGAAAATATACACATGTAAAAATGTCTTTTATATAAAAAACACCAATAATAATAAATGTGTTTAATATATAAAATAAACGCTGAAAGATGGATACCCACTAAGAAGTAAGGATGAGGGACTTGGGAACCTAAAAACAGAGGTTTGACGTCACAAGTTTAACCTTCGCACTGGATTATCTTCAAGGAAGAAAAAATGATCACCAATGTCATCGAAGACTACTTTTTGTGTTTGGGTGCATAGATACAAACTTGGGATTCCTGAGAGCAGAGACGGACTGGCTGCACTTAAGACTTCACACGGCCAGGTCCTAATACAGAAGTCGAGAGAGATAAAAGCTGGCCTTGGGCGAGAGATAGCGTCGTCGTTGAGGTTAGAATTATCGCCCGGATTAGCGGAGTAAGGAAGTCTCTTTGATGTTTTTTTGCCTTTTTGCACAATCTGCGCCGAAGAGCAAAAACAGAAAACGCGCGACATCCGTCAGATTGTGACCCCTGTGAAGAAGAAATACGCACGTCGTTCCTGTAAGGACACGGGGTAATCCTAAGATAAGGACATTTGCCATCTTGAGAATATTTCTTGGTAGTCTTCAAAAACATGCCTTCCATCTAAAAACTGCTTTATTAGTCAACATCCTTGTTTAAAAAAAAAAAGTGTTTTTTTTTTAAGGAGTTTTTCACTGGTAGCCTTGGGTGGGAAAATACTACGTGAAGGGTTAGACTCCAATGAAGCCAAAGGAATGAAGTCTACAATAGAACTAAGTATTTATTTTGGCTCTAGATTTGTAAAAAAAAAATCATTACATCCATAATAGTTGTGAAAAATCCCTTTTAAAAAATCTTTGAACACGAAAGAAAAAGATCAAATCGTTTGACTTTTCGCTATTCGTCCTTAAAAAGTGCTTAAAAAGAAAAATAATACAATGTGATATTAAAGTTAGATTCAATAACCCCTGAGGTTATGATTTGCAGCTGGTATGTTATGCGTTATGTTTGTTTCGTTATTCTTTTGTCAGTGATAGAATTTCTTTCCTTTGAGATTTGGTAGTCGATACCTTTAGGTTGTTATAGAAAGAAATTCCTTGTAATTTTGTTTACAGCTGTCGGTTTACGGTCAGTTTTCACATGGAGTACAAAAATAAACATTTTCGACACATTTTACTTTTTTATTTTCATAAAAGTAAGAAAGCGACTGAGGCTCACAAAGGGATTTGTGAAGTCGAGGGTGTTCATTGTTTAACAGAACGCACGTGTAAGAATTGGTTTAAAATAATAAAACCCATATGAGATGTCTTGGACTTGTTAAGAAGCTCGATATTAGGGTTCCGCCACGACCATGCGAGGCCTCACACATCTTTAGCAACACGTACGAAACTATTGGAGCTTGGTTGGGAAGTGATGTCGCGTACACCATACAGCCCCGACCTTGCACCATCGGATTATCATTTATTTCGAAGGTTACAAAACTTCTCAAATGGTAAAAATTGCAGTAATAACGATGACCTCAAATAGCACTTGGTTGAGTTCTTTGTTGATAAGGACAAGAAGTTCTATGAGCGCGGGATCATGAAGTTACCAGAAAGATGGCAAAAGGTCATCGAACAGAATGGAAGATATTTTACTGATTAAAGTTCATTTTTTGTATAGAAAAAATTGATTTTCTAAACTTTTGGAAATAATTCTGTCGGAAGTACTAGGAGATAACTCCACACCAATTTTTCCCCACAAGTTTTTGATCCAACGTTGGTTTAGAACACATTCGATATGGTTTTGGAGAAAATTCAAAGATATTCCAAATACATGCAATAGTGGTTCTTGTTTGTATGCTCCGAGTAAATATTTTGGTCAACATTTTTTTAGTAAAATCAGGAAAATTTTATTTTTATTTCCAAGATAAATGATTGTCTTCTCTCCCTGAAACAGAACTTGTGTTGTTTACCGAATTGTTACTGGCTTCATTTTCGTCTGTGCTCGTGTGTGGTGGTTCACCATAATGATTTCCTGGTTTTCAGTTCCCATGGGTTCAGTTAAGGAAATTTCTTTAGGGAAAAATCTTCGAGTACTTCCTCCGTATGGCTACTTGTAAGTGGGACGAGCGAACGTTGCCGAATGAGTCATCGATGAACGCTTTTGGCGAAGACGCCTCGGGCGCATGTACCGATAACTACCCTCTGACTCCCTGCAGATCTAATCTGCACAGATGAAAGGTCTGGTCTGGACCACACAAGTCGAGAACTGTTCCATATGCTAGCCGTTGGGTTGGACTGCGTGGTGGCAGGGGGTGCCCCTCTATTCTGCGAATTAGACATAATTAGGGGGTCTAAGGAATATTTAAGGGAAAAGCTAACATAAGGAGTGCATTAATGTTAATGTACTCTTTCTTATCAATCCCTGCCCTGAGGACATCGTGATAGAAGTGGTACTTAATCTAGTGATTTCCTATCAATCGTCCTTTAGATTGTGGGACTTAATAATTAAATTCCGGAATCAAATATTTTCAGCTAGTTTAATTTAATAAAAAATAAATATTCCTAATTCTAGGGATCTTGGCTTCTTTGATTGCAAACACCTTCTAGTCTTTTTAGTGCAAAAGTTATGGCATCTACTCGTACACTGAATGTATTGGGTTGGCAAGAAAGTGATTTCGGTTTGCACCAATAGATAGCGTTATGTTTGTTTTCTTATTCTTTTGTCAATATTCTTTCAATCAATTTTCTTTTGAGATTTGATAGTTGTTGCTATAGAAAGAAATTCCGTGTAATTTTGTTTACAACTAAACACAAGAAAGTGGCTGAGGCTCACAAAGAGATTTATTTTTATTAAGAGTTTATGTTGTTGATTGTTTAACAGAACGCACGTGTCAGAATTGGTTTCAAATATTTCGTTCTGGAGATTTTTCACTGAAAGATGACCAACGTTCTGGATGCGCCACGACAATGCGAGGTCTCACACATCTTTAGCAACACGTACGAAACTATTGGAGCTTGGTTAGGAAGTGATGTCGCATCCCCCATACAGCCCCGACCTTGCGTCATCGGATTATCATTTATTTCCAAGTTTACAAATTACCTCTTAAATGGTAAAAATTTCAGTGATAACTGTGACCTCAAATCGCACTTGGTTGAGTTTTTTGCTGATAAGGACCAGAAGTTCTATGAGTGCGGGATCATGAAGTTTCAGAAAGATAAAGATTATTTTTTGTATAGAAAAAATGGAGTTTTATTTCAGACTAAAATACCTAAATTACTTTCTCGACAACTTCAATACTTGCATGGTGGCTTAAAAAAATAGAGAGCCGGGTTCGATTGCCTGTTCTGTTTTTTTACTCTCTCTCCCTTGCTCTTAGGATATTTGTCTTTAGGGGTGGATCTGGGAGGGGTTGATTCAGCCCCCTAAGGATAAATGAGTTGCTACATGAATAATGACTTATCATAACATCCACAAAGCGGGGTCTGGAAGGGTTTGTATTGTCTACCGCTGTACCAAGCTGCTCGACCTTAGTGGAACAAATTTCTTACAAACACTAAGGGCTAGTTTAAAAGTGTTTGGGATGATAAAACGAAGCTCTATTTGTCCTCGGAAACGAATCGAACACTTTCTCCCGTTCAATTAATATTATTATTTATCCAGATATTTCTCTGAAATGAAACAGTATTCAATTTCTTCAGAGCACTATCTAGATATTGCTTTAATATTGTAAAGACTCGACCAAGTCCCAGGTATCCTTCGTGACGCAGTAGCGCTTAAGTGCGCTAACCACCGAGTCAAGGATACTCCCCGTTATGTAAAGGCTGCGAGAGACATTTTCGGCAGGTGGACGTCCCACTGTCCCATTTACAGCCCCGCCTGCTTCTTCTTACTTTCTTTCTTTGAAGCAAGATAGCTTTTTTTTTTTTCTACCCTTAAGAAGAAAATCTTCTATTGAGTTTTTACTCACGAAGCGATTTCACTCGTATTTCTTCATAGGTCTTCTCTTAGCCCGGCTAGAGGACAGGGTAAACGGCCATGTTTCCAATCACTGTTCGCCTCTGTCTGTCGTACAAGAAGAAATGCTGTATATTGATTCAACTTCAGTCAAGTTACTCGTTTTAAAGTGATTGTTATTGATCTCGTTCTAATATTCATAGTTTAAATACCCTTCAGCAGAAACACATTGCACGACAAAAAAATAGGCCTTCAAATAATTTATGACAGCGAACAACCCTTTGCACAACACAACCCATTATCAAACAATAATCAGAAAATATAATCTGCATACTGGAATACTTACTTGTACGGACTACTTTAACTAAACTGGATTTTTTAAAAAGAAATGTGGGTCGTTCACGAACTAGAACTATTTACCTCCAGTTTATTTTCCACAGACAACTATTCTTTTATAGTGAATGTTGATTATGTTGTACAGTTTGTAGTTTGTTTGGTATGAAGAATGAATAGCAATATACAATATTTACTATAGGGAGTTATTGCACTTACAAAAATCATGTTATTGACCTTTTTCTAAGATAGAATTCCGTGTTCGACCCAATTCCGAAAGAGGACATTTTTGTGACGAACTTTAAGCTGCTCCAATGAATAAATTTTCTTTGTTTATTTTTTTCACTTTTAAATTAAATTGAATAATCGTATAGATTGTCAATGCCAAAAATGTTTATTTTTTTTTTAGTACAGTCTAATATTCCATTATGGTAAATAGTGATACAAAATTTCTATTTTCATGAATAAAATTTGAAAATACTTTTGAAACGATATTCCCAAATTATTTCCAATCAGATTACTGTTGTACAGTTTGTAGTTTGTTTGGTATGAGGAATGCATTACAATATACATAAATATATACTGTAAATATTTTGGCTATAGGGAGTTGTACATACAAAAACTGTGTGACCTTTTTTTTTGAGCATTTGACCTTTTTGAGATAGGATTCCGTGTTTGACACATTTCGGAAGGAGTACATTTTTGTGATTGTGACTTCTAAATTAAATTGAATAATCGTATTCATTTTGAACAATTAACGTTAGTGTCAAAAATGTTTTTTTTAGTACAGTCTAATATTCCATTATGGTAAATAGTGATACAAAATTTCTATTTTCATGAATGAACATTGGAAAATACTTTTGAAATAGTCCCAAATTATTTTCAAACAGATTACTATTGTACAGGCTAAATATAAACTAATGCTTGTCTAACCTTGCAGTAGAACTTAAATGTACGATAAGTACGGAGAGCGCGTGCGCTGTGCGATTGTATCTCACACCGGAAGCTAGATCAGGTGAGCTAACAGAACAAGATAACTTATCCGAACTAATGCGGCGGAACGTGGAATCTTCCTTCTCTGTTTTTTAAAGAAACTATGTTCTCGCCGTAGTTATTCAATGTATCAAAGAACAGCATGAATAATCATGCGCGTTGCACCTGACGTCAGGAGAAAAAGGACCTGACGCCACATTATGCAAGACGACACCGAGGATGACGGCGGAGCAGCCTGATCACGGTCCGCTGCCATCTAGATAGGGCGAGCAGCAAGTGCCTGCTAGATCTAGATCCGGGCAGCGGTGGCCGTGCACCAAAACAACTGTTGCAACCTCCCCGCAGATAGCGGATCTAGTGTGCACAATGCCTCTTGCCAAATATACACTTCTAACGGTCTTTACATTTCCAATGTGCTAATGTTATCTGCTTTGTATTATCTCAGTGGCCCTTTTCCTATTGCACGAGATCCGAGTAATTGGACCAGCAGGATCGCAGATAGGAATGTCTAAAAAAACCAGGCTACAATGTGGCCTAAGCATATTTTTGCATAAGATGTTCTTTGAACCTAACCTAACTTTCAGTTATTTTTTAGCATTTTATTAATACGATTTTGAATACTTAAATTGTATTACATAGACAAGTTTGTTTATTTACCGTACTCTTATCGAGTGTAAGAAATATCAGTATTTTATCGGCGACTACTAACTTTGATTTATGGGCGTGAATTAAATGTGATGTCCGTCTACAGATTCGAACCTAGTTCCTTCATAACTATAATAATATGATATATCAGTTAAGCTAAACGTGTGAGAGTTCTCTATAAGGGAGTTTGTTGTTATTCATTAATTTTCCACCTATGCTTAAACGATACTGTAAACTGATCATGCGCGTTAGCTCACTCATTGAAAATTAGTATCATTATGAACAGAAATCACATTATACATTATTGATAAACCTTGTATCAATTAACTTTCAAATAGCCGAGATAATGATAGTGGTAATCCAGAGAAATATCATAAACAAAAAGATCATGACAACGATAGGTTCCAACGTGGATATATCCATTATAACCTTAGTAAATTGATAGCTGTTGTGACGGTGACGCCAAAGAGGTAGAAAAAAAAACCGATTATTAAAGAAAAAGGAATTAGCATTTGTAAAGCTTTTGAAGATGGATTGAAATTGTCTGCGAGGTAATATCCCTTAAGCACCATTAAATGTTCTGCGTCATGGGTCGCTAATTCTCATTCTAATTGTCGCATCGCATTCTCACAGCCTTCTTTACCATTTCAGAACCATTAGAAATATTTTAGCTTCTGCGCTAATGACTTCTTTACAAAAGATAGTTAATATATTCTATTTGATGTCACCTGGTGTATTGACGCGTTAGCTGCGGTCTGATGACCCTTCGGAGCGGCAGAGACCCAGGTCCACATCTCACCTATCAATCCGAAGAAAATTCACTTCTGATGACAACACGTATCAAGAAACGATCCTTTTATTAGTTTCTACCTTTAAAAGAAATGGTTTTTGTTGGAAACAATTCTGAAATTCTCCATCATTATGCAAGCAATCATCATCAGATTTCATCAACAAGTTACAAGAATTTTTGTTTATTTTAAACATTGTTTATTTATTCATCGATAGTAATTTTATCCCCTTCAATGTTATTCCCCTCAGATATAATACACTTGTGTCAGTTATATAATAATCATTATATCTTACATTTTTAGTAGAAATGTGTACCTCAGTTGAGACTTATGGTTGTTTTTTGTAAGTAACCATTTCCTCCCCTAAAATCCTACACTTTTCTGACCTGCTTAGGGACAAGACACCCCACTTGTGCCTAGTCATTCATCATTCAACAGAGTATGTTCTAACGATGTAGCTGATTAATATTTGTATATATACCAGTGTTTTGATTGTTATTCATAATACAGTTTTTTAAAAGACTGTCCTCTACAAGATTATTTAACTTGCCAGCGCTTTTTCCAATCTTCGAAGGACTTTTCAAACTCACTATTCGATATAGCTCTTAGCTCCTTCAGCGATTCTTCTTTTAGTTCATCAATGGTGTCGAAACGTCGTCATTTCAAGGTTTTTTTTTCAACTTCGGGTAACAATACAAAGCGCAGAGAACCATGTCCGGTGAATACGGTGGCTGAGGTAACACAACAGTGTTGTTTTTTGCTAAAAAATTACGAACAATTAGTGAGGTGTGAGCGTTATCGTGCGTGATGCAATTCCGGTCGTTTTCGTCGGATCGCTTCACGTAAGCGGCGCATTACTTTCAAGTAATATTATTTATTTACCGTACGAGCTTCTGGCTCATGATGCACTATGCATTTGAAATCGAAAAAAAATACAGTGAGAACCTTCACATTTGATCGAACTTGTTGATTTTTTTTCGGTCTTGGCTCTTCAGGCCTGTTGCGACTTAGTTTCCACGTCACACATATGTTTAGTAACATATTATGATCCATTTAACAAACTCTAGACTGTTGATTACTTCGTTCATTCAGCAATTCTTTGGCGACATTTGCTTGGATAAAAAAAAATTTTACCATTGGAATAATAACGCCTCGGACATTATAAAATTCTCGTTACTTTTTGATCAAACCTGGTCAAACATTTTTTGTTTTTTTATTAAAGATGTGTTAATCAATTACAAAACAAAGTGATTTTTTTTATCGAGAGATGTTCGGGTTAAGGCTGGCTCTTCCTAATATTATTATATGATTGTAAAAAATAACAGTGGGAATTTTCGATGTTTTAATGTACATGTAGAAAAAAAAATGGCACATTTAATCCAAAAGGCACTGAAGGTGGAGCGTGGATAGGTTACCACCTTGCCTAGGGCCTGTGATCTCACAATAAAATATGCTCTCCTGTGTGGGATTCGAACCCATGCAGCAAAATTTTCTGGCGATTCCCAAAGTCCAATATCTTTAAGCAGTGTTCACGAATATGTCACAACGGATGACATAGTGAGATCATTTTCTGCCACATCAAACAGACCGTTAGATGAGCTCTAAAGACATCAAACTGCCTTAACTGCAGATTGCGTTCAGTAGTACGCACCGTTGCGCGCAAGAGAAGAAAGTGCAAGGCCTTGCGGACAGCCTTGCGCAGGACTAATGCTTTCTTTTCCATCGGCCAGATGTCCAACGGTACAGATGCGTCGCAGGTCCCTTTCTCCACCCCCTGCGTCCAGTCACTTTCCTTCTGTGCTCCCGTTCTCTGACGCAATACCATTACGGTGGCGTTCAAGGATCTGTTCAGGTCTTAAAGAGGAAAACCATATTTTTTTTTACTCTAGTTAACGGTATATTACTCCAGGAATACTCCAAGGCCAACAACTTTGGCAACAAGGTTACGAACAGACGAATTACGCAAACGATCATTCTCCTAAATAAAGTTCTTTAGTAGAAAAAATTAACCTGAATTCGTCATTCCTTCAACCGTAGTCATTCATTACTTCAAGCGCCTACCGCCTTTCAATTTTTAGCCTCAAATACTGTGAGTTCATTGTTAGTCACGAGTATGAGTATGATGAAACTTTTCATGAAATTAATTAATTTTGACCACGTATGTCAGGTCCTGATAACAAGAAAGGGTAGGTACGCGTTAAAAAATGATTGGTAATAATAAACAACAAAAATTATCTACAAACAAATATAAACAAAATGAGTTAGGTATAAGTGATGAATATATTGCTGTGTTAAGCGAACTGGGGTTTTTCTTTGAATATGTACGGGCAGTTCCTCGTGTACCGATACACTAATCTATCCGATATACAACTGTAAGGATGCAATATATAAAGGGATGCCATCTGAATATTCAACTGCTGGCCGATTTCATCTCTTTATCAAATCCTGAGAGTATTGCATTCGCGAGAATTTATACATCAAATTATACAAATAATTTTCTATTGTTCCGATTGGAATCTAAACCTAAAGGAACTTACCTTAATAAATTAACGTGGTTATCAAATGATGAAAGGGATTCACTCATATAAAATAGAAATTTTTTGTATACAGTATTTTACTGCTAATGTCTTAAAAATATTTTACTTAAAGAATATGTACTTTGATGGACTTAGCAAGATTACACGATTAAACGATAGCAAGATTACAGAGATCTTACAAGCTTAACTCAGTCTCAGAGATTTGCCCGAGACCAGTCCTTAGCACATCAGAGCTGCTAAGGAAGTCCTCCGGTGCCTCGTCCACCGTCTTGGACCGTATCTCTCTCTCTTCGACCCCCAAAGCAGACTTCACGATCTGTAAAAATTGTGAGCAGAGTGCACAATCTGTCTCTTAACATTACTTATCATTTTACACAACATTTCCCATATCGGGAACATAAAACAGTAAATATAGGGTGTCCCAGAACGCAAGATTTGAATTTGCCGCCATTTGTGCAGTAAAGTGCTGGCAACCCTTAAAAAACCAATTTGACTGCTGAAAGTTTAGGGTTAGTAAAAATGGAGCGTTACACGATAGAAAAACGTGTTTTGACTTCATCAACTCTGAAGAGATTAATTGAAAAATTTAGGGAGACTGGATCAGTTGGAGACACTAAACACACTGTTTGGTGTGGATTTTGGGTTAGAGGCATCATTGGACTTTTTTGAAAATGAGTTCAATCAGTTACTGTTACTGGTGCTCGATATCGTGACATGATAATACAGTTCTTTGTGCCTCAATTGGATGATATTGATGTAGCCAATATGTGGTTTCAACAAGATGGTGCCACATGCCATACAGCCCATGAAACAATTCAAATACTGTACGAGACCTTTCCAGGTCATGTACTCTCTCTAATTAGAATTGGCCCCCTAGATCGTGTGATTTAACACCTTTTAGATTTATTTTTATGGGGCTATTTGAAGTCAAAGGTGTATGTCAACAAGCCCACATCCACCCGTGCATTAAAAAAGGAAATTCAACCACATTTATGCCAAATGGTCATGAAAAATTTCGACAAAAGAGTGCGTATGTGCCAGCAAAGTCGTGGAGGCCATTTGCCCGATGTGTTATTCCATAAATAACCCTATCCTATTTACTTTGTAATTCAATAAAAAAAAATAACAGCAAAAATACTAGAAACTGTGTTTTCTATTTAAATCAAATCTTGCGTTAATACTGGGACACCCTTTATGACGGCCTGATGCAGATATGACGCAGTGTGCCAAATCTTTGTCCACAAAACTCTTCCATCGAACTCAACAGGTCCGCCAGCAAACACTACTTTCTACTCATTTATAAGTTGAGACAGCTAGAAGGGTCCCGACTAATTTATTTTCATACTTCCCGTCGTTGTATATCACAAGCGATACGCCCTCGATTTGAGATCATGAGATTTTTGACGTTGGAAACGCTAATACTAATGCGCATATGAAAGTAATGAAGTTTCGTGAATCGACCTGACGAGTAGGCAGGAAAGAAAGGGAATTGAAAGTTGACTATCCGCGCGTGGGTTCGACTCCGCGCTCCAGTGAACGGTGGCCACCTGCCCGGCTACTGGAGTGTGTAGGAGCGACTCCTCACCAGCGCGAAATCTCTTCTATGGAGTCTGTGAGGTTTTCGCCTTCCCGAATCATAATTAAATCCCCCATGATCCTCACAAGGTGTGATAATAACCAACCCTTCAATAAAGTTAATCCCGACATGGCATAGACATGTGGAGCTGAGTAAATCAAGTAAAGATATGGGAAACCCCGTGGTTAGGTCTTTAAAAAAAATCGTGTATTTACTAGAAAAGTGACGAGTAGTAATTCCTTTAAACCATTTTGTTTACAAAAAAAAAAATATTTGGAGACAAGTAATTAATGAATTAATTTATAAAAAATTATTCCCGATATTGCTTTTCCATTTATTTTGAACGCTACAACATTTTCTGAGTGGCAAAAAATTTGAAAATTCGGATGGTGTCCAAAATTGGCCATCTCCAGATATTTAGCTCAAAAAACAATTGATTTGTATCGATCCGGCATTGAATATTTGCATCCTAGATGGCAAAAGTTGGCTGACAACGAGGGTGATTACATCATTGATTAATGGGGTTATTTGAAGTCAAAGGTGTATTGTGAAATTCAACCTCATTTATGCCAAATGGTCATGGAAAATTTCGACAAAAGAGTCCGTATGTGCCAGCAAAGTCGTGGAGGCCATTTGCCTGATGTGTTGTTCCATAAATAACCCTATCCTATTTACTTTATAATTCAATAAAAAAATACTAAAAAATGTGTTTTCTTGCGTTAATTTTGGGACATGCCTATAGATTAATTCATTTAAAATAAAAAGCCCAGCGTAAAATCGACAATGTTCCTTACTCCATTGACTCTTGATAACTATGTAAACTTGTGAGTACTTGAAGTAAATATTATAAGCTTTCCAACGTTATGTGTAAGTTATGTGAGTCAAAACTTGTGTTTGCGTTTAAAAATATTATAAATAGCTAGACAATGATTCTATAAAGACTTTGTTCTGTTTTATCAGCAGGGATAGGGTCCTCCCTCATAGTGGATACTTCGCATTCTCGTCTCCCTCCAGTGCCATCTGTATTCGACACCCGAGGGCGTATGCTAATCAGCTCTTTAGGCTGTGAGGAGACAATGGTGTGACAGCGATTGGAACAAGATCGGCGCAGGGGCACACATAGCTGCGCGCAGTCGCACTTCCTTCTCTTTATCTTAGTGTGCGTACATTTCATTCATCAAGATCGGCTGCAGGATATTGTAAAGGGTGTCCCAGAATTAGCACAAGATTTGATTTAAATAAAAAACACAGTCTTTAGTATTTTTGTTGTTATTTTTTTATTGAATTATAAAGTAAATAGGATAGGGTTATTTATGGAATAACACATCGGGCAAATGGCCTCCACGACTTTGCTGGCATATACGCACTCTTTTGTAGAAATTTGACCATTTGGCATAAATGGTTCGTTGATGCAGCGTTGAATTTCCTCTTTTATTGCACGGGTGGATGTGAGCTTGTTGACATACACCTTTGACTTCAAATAACCCCATAAAAAGAAATCTAAAGGTGTTAAATCACACGATCTAGGGGGCCAATTCTGATCACCGAAACGAGAGAGTACACGACCTGGAAATGTCTCATGCAGTATTTGAATTATTTCATGAGGGATGTGGCACCATCTTGTTGAAACCACATATTGGCCACATAAATATCATCCAATTTCGGCACAAAGAACTGCGTTATGGATTTTCAACAACACTCTCACGATATTGACATTTGACCGGCTTGTTTTTCCAGTCCAGTCTCCCTAAATTTTTCAATTAATCTCTTCACAGTTGATGAAGTCAAAACACTATTCCGAACATATTTTGTATGAAATTTTCGAACTGCGGCCGCCAAACTTTCATTATTTTTGAGATAATGTTCAACGATAAAAACACGTTGTTCTATCGTGTAATGCTCCATTTTTACTAACCCTAAACTGTAAGCTGTCAAATTGTTTTTTTTTTAGGGCTGCCAGCACTTTACTGCACATGCAACTTATTGCTTCAGCGGCACAGCACAGAAGTGGCTTTTGATCGCTTCGAGATGAAGAATGGGTCCTCTATGATAATTGAAAACGCAAAAATGTCTCTCCGAAGCCAGGTCTACACCCCTAAAAGGAGCTTTTGCGTTTTTGTTGGAGTATTTGGGGAGTCGTTCATTTTGAATTGTTGAAATCTGGACAAACTGTTAATGCAGACTTTTACTGTAAACGATTTGTAAATCAATCTTTAATTTAAAATTGCCCAGCGATTGTCAATAGAAAAAGCGTTATTCTGCAACACGATAATGTAAGATCGCACTGCGCAAGACGAACCCTGGAAAAAATTAATTAATTAAAAATAATTAATGAATTGGGGTGGTGGAGGGGGAAGTATTGCCTCACCCACCATACTCACCTGATATTGCACCGTCGGATTTCCATTTATTCTGATCGCTACATTTGCTAAGTGGGAAAAAATTTGAAAATTGGGATGATGTCCAAAATGCCATTTCCAGGTATTTTGTTCAAAAACCAATTGATTTTTATCGATCCGGCATTAAAAATTGATGGCAAAAGGTTGTTGCCAACGAGAGTGATTACATCATAGATTAAAGACAAAAAAAATTGTTAAAAATTTCTCTGTTGATCTCCCTAACATTTTTGGCTGGTTTTTCCGAATTTCTTTTTCTTTTTTTTCTTTATTATCAATGAGTTTTAGCCGTTTATAGATTAATTCATTTATAATAAAAATCCCAGCAGTATCTCGACAATGTTCCTTATTCCATAATTGACTCTTGATAATTAAGTAAACTTGTGAGTAGTTGAAGTGACAGCTGAGAACAGTCAAAAACTTTAATATCAAATATAGGACTGTTCAGAATCCCTAAGATTTTTTTATTCAGTTTAATACAACTGAACGCTCGTTGGATTAAGTTGTACAAGTTTACTTAACTACAGAAAATAACAGAAAATCTATTACTGAAAATACATTAAGTGGATCGAGAATCCGAAATTAATCCTTTCAATTCAAGTTCAATATTGTTTCTGGGCCGTAATTATCGGTGATGTATTATACTATGATATAATATGTATTATATTTATATTTGTATTGTAATACACCCAACATATTCAAAGCTATAACCTACCACATTGTAAGATGGAGGAGAGGAGAACCGCCAGAACTTACCGAACAAAATTCACGAAGGACATTTGTAATTAGATTATTTCTTTGTTCATTTTACGATTATTATTTGTCATTAAAAGTTTATTATCCTGTTTCCTTTTTTTAACCGGGCCGAGTATTGGCTAGAGAAAGTAACTTGGTTCGACCATGAAAATATGTGTCGAGGTTCCAAAAGGGTATTTAAATGGTTCTTTTTTTTTATTATCTGATCATAGAACGCTTATTTCTTTATCGATATGTATCTCTTTTAGAAATAATGGATGTGTATAAATTGTATTCATAATTATTGTATAATAGTCTATGTAATATGTAATCTATGTAGGTAATACTATAGATAATAATATTAGATAAGCATATGGGCACCTGTACATATATAATAAGTAGATATGAATAGATAATTTATGTTTACATTTCTCAACAGTTTTATCTTTGTTTGTTTTCTAACTCTTTGCTTAAACAATATCCCACGTCTAATAATGTTTATCATAAAATAACTCATAAATTATATATACGCTCGGTATTATAGGAGTTAGCTCAGAGACTGAAAAATTCGTTTTTAAGTTCAATTAGAAAAAAACGATTATCGTTACTGGATTTGTTTCCACATTTTTTCATGCTTCCATCAAAAAGTAAGTTTATTCAGGTTAAAAAACTTAAAATATTAGTATTGGATTAGCACGATTTAATTGAATGCTTCAAGAAGACTGATAGGGGTTTCAAATTCTCAAAGCTAGCACAATTGTGACAAACATCTATTTTGTTTAAAATCTTATTTTCTTAAGCCCATATGTGCATCTTTACTTTACTACTACTAATTAACTAGAGATCTTAAGCGTCAATATTCCTTTGCCATGTTAAACTTATATCGTAGATACTAATATTGATTAGTGTGGCAACACAGGGATGAGGCTATGCTGACATTCTACTAACGACTCGGTCAACGGTTGCTTATACAGGTACACGGTGGATATGCAATCTATCACTAAGAGAATGAGGCATATCTAACGACCATGTTGAGTGGCCAGTCGATTGAATCGTGAACGCGTTCGAGCATAACCTTTTTACCTTTTAAGACCATTTTGCTTTTTATAGGTGTATATTTTTTATTTATATATAATTCAAGGTGTTTTTTTTTTGTCTGTGTGTATTATATAAAGTTCAAATCTACTATTCCTGCTGAAGATCAATCTTTAAATAAGCCTACATCCTAATATGTTTTACACTAACTAAGCACTGTGCCAGTCCATTCCTTAACTCCTCTTTCGCATGAGAGGGAGGCCACAACCATGTAGATTTGGGAGTCCTCTGGGCTGACTGTATGAATGTATGAATGAGCGAGTGAATGCAAATTGTAAATATGGCATGAATGAAAACATTTATCACAATTACTTATTGCCCAATAAGGCAGATTGTAGTTTTAGCACAATAAAGATCTATTACTTTATAAAATTGACTTGTACGTGTATTTCATTGGCTTCGTTCTGTTTCAGGGGTTCTTGGAGGCTAACCTCAAGTGCTTCTGGGACCCAGGGCTGACGACGGCGGTGCGTGGACTCCAGTTCAAGGGCTATGTCTGCCCGGGTGTACTCCTCATCGGTGGGAGTCCTCCGGCCCTCCACCTCCTGAGGGCTGCCTGGTCCAGGAACGTCCTCAAGCCGCCTCCCAACTACCTCATCCAGCTCTTGGGTAAGGAACACCTCCAAGTTATCTATCAGTATTGACAGATAATCAGAATAAAATTTATGATAAATGTACAGTGTTTTTGAATTTGTCGAAATCATCAGGAATTTTTTCATAATTAAGAGCGATGTAATTTTTTTTCCGTTTCAGAGTAGAATATTTTATTTCATGGGAAATAACTAAATTGATTTGATTTCGCTTCGGAGATGTGTGTAACGGTCCACTACAGATATTTCAGGTCAGTTTGTTAACCACATAGCCCTGGTCGTTAAATGGCTATTGTTTGGAATAATAAATTGAACAATTACTATTTTTAGTAAATAATTGGTTGGCAAGAAAGTGATTTCCGTTTACACCAGTAGATAGCGCTATGTTTTTTTCGTTATTCTTTCGTCAATGTTATAATTTTTTTTTCTTTTGAGATTTGGTAGTCGATACCTTTAGGTTGCTATAGAAAGAAAATCCGTGTAATTTTCTTTTCAACTGTCTGTTTACAGTCAGTTTTAACATGGAGTTCAAAAATAAGCATTTTCGACACGTTTTACTTTTTTATTTTCATAAAGGCAAGAAAGCGGCTGAGGCTCACAAAGAGACATGTGAAGTTTATCGTGTTGATTGTTTAACAGAACGCACGTGTCAGAATTAGTTTAAAAAATTTCGTTCTGGAGATTTTTCTGAAAGGTGACCAACGTTCTGGTCGACCTTCTGAAGTTGATGATGACAAAATGAAAGCCATAATTGAATCAAACCGTCATATAACTGTGCGAGAGATTGCAAAACAGTTAAATGTATCACACACAACAATTGAAAATCATATAAGACGTCTTGGGCTTGTTAAGAAGCTCGATATTTGGGTTCCGCCGCGACAATGCGAGGCCTCACACATCGTTAGCAACACGTACGAAACTATTGGAGCTTGGTTGCTTGGTGACCCTCACCATCGGATTATCATTTATTTCCAAGTTTACAAAACTTGTTAAATGGTACAAAATTTCAGTAATAACGATGACCTCACAAATTCATTCGGCTATTATAGTTCATTAAAGGGCCCCTGATCCTAACGAACAAGAGTAAATACTGAAGTGGATTAAAAAGTAGTGAAATGTAAACTAGAAGGTAACATTAATCAGAGAATAAAAATATCAACAAACAAGTTGTTGATTAAAAACAACACATTTAAAAGTATATTAAGTGTACAATTTCGGCAATAAATTTACAATTGAAGAGATGAAAAAAAAAATTTTAAATTAAAAAATGTATCATTTTTTATCGAAATTTGGTTTGCTCTAAGACCTGGTCCAGCTCCCGCTTATTCCAGATGAACGCATTGCCAGCGGGGCGCCTATACTCCACAGTTTGTACGCTTTATGCCAAGACCTTTGCGCTGTTGAATCACCACTCCTTGGGTCCTCGAGAATTGTTTATTATTTCAATAATCTCCATCAGTTTTATGCTCGCTTCCCCGAGAAAGAAAGCTCTCTCTCTCTCTGAATATAAGAACCTTTTACGATGTTGTCCCCGGAACTGACGAGTTAATGCCCGCAGCTCCTGTACCTTGCAGACAGTCCTGTTTTCGTATTGAGTAATATTATTGGGACGGATCAAGGAAATCAAATGTCAGCTAAACCCTCTTGGCTTTCGTTTCGTTTCTACTTTCACTGAAAAAAGCACTCACCATATGTTTGTACAACGTAATTTCCCGTGTCCCCCTTACTGGAAGTAGGACGCAAAACTCTTGTGTTTTTTTTTCTATTTTCTCCATTAAATGTTTTGAAAGTCGAATCATTAATATATAAATACTCGTTTTTTTTATGATGATCAGATAAAACACCACCTTACAAACACTATTCGCCATTTATACACGGCGACTTTATAATTGTATGTATATATACACCGAAAGTGCGTGGATAATTGGCTACTTTCTATTCGCAATGGGTCGAAAAAGTCTCCGGATCGGGGAATGTATAATCGATTATATTTTATGACCGAATGATTAATTATACTACCCCCCCCCCCTCAATAAAGAAATCGATAAATCAGAATTGGGTTGGTTGTTGACTACTCCCAACTTGAGACCTCCTTGGCAAAACTCTCGCTGAGACTGTACGCGATGTAACCAATGGTTACAGGTTCCCATGCGCCCCGACCGTAGCAATAATTATTCGCTGTTAATTATAAATAATACTGCGGCCGTTAAGACTATTTCTAGTTCAGAAACCTTTATGTTTTCGAAAGTGTGGCTGTCTGTCCAGGTTTGATATATAAAATCTTTGGTACTGTAAAGAGGTACAACTGACATTATGCCATTAATAGATTAAGTATATATTTTGGTTTTTTTCTATAATTTTGGTTAGACATCGAATCGAACCAAACCTTTTTTTTTCGTCCCCTACCACGGGATGGGTGCGTTCTCTCATGTGTCTCCTCCCTTACTGTAAAGTTGACGGGGGTGTGACTATTTATAAAGAGACTCCACTCCATGTTGGTACAATGGTGCCTTATTGATGAGTAACCACGGTATCACGGCTGTTCAACCTACATCACTTCCCTGGAGATGGTGAAGTGCGCTGGTCCCCTGGAGTTCCTTCCGTTTCTGGACTGTAGGAGGCCCTGTAATCCTCCTCGCTGCTTCCATCTTGACGAAATGCTCACATGAAATCCACACACAGGCTAAAAAGACAAGAACTAAACAGACGCTTCGGGCAACTGTACAGACTACTTCTAAGGACATCCCATCTCTCAATAGAAAATAAATTACTAATCTACAAAGTTATACTTAAGCCAATCTGGACATACGGAATAGAGATATGGGGGACAGCAAAAAAGTCGGACATCAAGCGCATCCAATCCTTTCAATCAAAAATCCTGAGAACAATAGTAAATGCCCCTTATTACGTCAGCAAAAAAACCCTTCACAATGATATTAATATACCTTACATTCTTGAACTCATCCCTTCCAAGTTCATGAAATTCCATAGTAATCCCTATTATCCTCCTCGGAGACTAAAACGGCAGTGGCCTCGTGACCTGCTATAAATACGTGACAGTGGGAGTCCTGGCAATGGTCAGTTTCTCCAATTATTTCCTGAGCGTCTGTGGCTCTTAGTCAGCCTCCGCTGGATCTTATCCAGTGACGCGGCTGACGGAGGAGCGTTGGGGACTTCCCAAGACTCCGCTTCCTCTTTTGCATGCCAGGGAGGTGACAACCATGTGGACTTGGGAGGTCTCTGGGCTGTTTGTAAATACTGTATGGATGAGCGAGTGAATGAAAATTGTAAATAAGCTATGAATGAGATCATTTATCACAATTTATTATTGTCCAATGAGGCAGATTGTAATTTTATCATAGTAAAGTTATTGTTGCCAGGATCGCATTCCCATGCCTTGGAACTTAATCAGTGTTTTTTTTTTTGTTTTTTTTTTAGGGAAATTACTTTTGTATGGCAGTTCTGATTTATGCTTTGATAATGCTAAAAATAAAATCAATACCATGCAATGAATAATGAATATAATCAATTATTTAATTACTCATTTAAAAAATAAATATTTTTCTTTTGAATTAAAGAACTAAACGCCCTGATTATTAATATCAGTGGACTCAAATTAAATAATGGTTGAAGTTGTCAAAATGTTCTTAGAAGCCGAAGAACCATGGTAATGAAGAAGTAGAACAAACCCTTAAAAATTAAAATCTGGGATGTGGAAACCCCGTACCTTCGCATCATGGAGGACCCCATACCACAGCCATGACTCTTCCTATCCCATCATTGTTAGTCATAAATGTTTGACCGTGCGGAAGAATTTGTTCGTATATAGGGTTATATTTATGAAAGTAAGATTATTAAATTGTCATAAAGTCTATTAATTCCCTAGGTTTCGACACAGTACACCAGTATTGCTATGCGCAGTGAACAGCACTTACCAACTTACACCTGACGAAGTCATGCATAGTATGTGGAAACGCTATTTTTTTTCCCCATTATAAATCTAATAGACTATATCTCTTTCTTCAACCCGAGCCGATATGACAAGACATTCCTCAAGTGAATAACATTGTGCCACACCTGCATTGCCAGGTATGTGGCTATCGGGAGTAACGTGTCCACCTTTCGGTGACCTCAGGCTCCACTTCTCCCGAGCCCTCGTGGCCTCACTTGTGTCCCGGCAGGCTCGCAGGATCTCCGCAGGACATTTGCATAACCTGATCCTGGCGCGGCATGTCCTCTCGTCCATTAGCAAAAGTATCCTGCTTAGGTACTAATCTTCAACGATCTGGTCTAGACTATTGTGGAGATCCTCACAGATTTAGTAGTGCAGTAGAATCCCGATAATTCGTATTGTCAAGGAACAATTTGGTACGATTTACCGGGACTACCAATTATCGGGAGTACAAAATTAAAAAACGTATTAATGCAAACATGTACGTATTAAGAAGTATGTACAACGTAGTAAGGATAAAAACTATGCAATAAACACTGCTTAATACTAAACTAAACTAAACAATACATGCAATAAAAAATATGTACATACTTATGTTCTAGATTTAACATACACCAATCATTTGTACGAAAAAAATCCGTAATTTTTTTTGACGCAATCCTTGCAGACAGGTATTGTCAATTCCTTTGTATATTTCCTCCAACTGGTACATTTGAATTCCTTGCTTGCGCGAACCAATTTTTTAAGTTCTCTTCAAGTTGTGGGTAATTACCAGTCTTGAAGCGTTTTACTTGATTGCTGCTTGATGTCTGGTAAGTGATTTTGTCCTTGTTCTTCAGGATTGATGCGATCGTGGAACGAGGGACGTTAAAACGCTTGGATACGCCAATTTGCTTAAAGCCACTGGCCACGGCGTTTATGATTTGTTGTTTCTATTTAATAGAGTAGCTAACTGTTTTCGGAGGCATGGTAACGTGTCACAACGGTAACGAAAACGAGACTGAACTGTAGAAACGAAAGAAAAGCTTAGTACAATTCCTAAAACTTTCCCTCTCTCATCTCCTTATTTCCTTTCAGTAAAAAGTGTACGAATTACATATGGGATTTCATAGAAAACATTTATCTCGCACTCATTCTACTCTCTGTTCGGTCACTGTCCTCTTTCCCTTTCTTAAAACAGTGGTAATTAACGAGGTTTTTAAGCTGAAAATACGTATTATAAGGCGTTTTAAATGACATCGAAAATAAAAATAATACGAATTACCGAAGGGACTGAAATGCATTGTTTTTATACCACTTACCGGGATTTTCTCTGGGGACCGGCAATTTTTTAACGAATTAGCCGGAAATACGAATAATCGGGATACGAAATATCGGGATTCCACTGTAGTATAATTATCGTGCCCATTACAATTTCACCTGTGTGGTAAAAAAGAAAAAAGAATGAATCGACATATTTCTTAAAATTGTTACGGGAGCAACAGACCATTATGCGATTGCGCGGTCGTATTAAATAATATCCTCGCATTCACGTGGAATGTGTAGCGTTTGCCGATTGTGTAACGGACATTTCGATTGTTTGGCAACGCTGAGGAATTGTTCACATACCATACGAAGTATTTATGTATTGCACTATGGTTGTATGGTGTAGTGTAGGATGGAAGCCATGTCAATTTTTTGGGGGGAAATCTATACCACAATCAAAATATCTAGAACAATCTACCATCCTATTAAGAATACTTCATTTTTTTAATTCCGCATTGAAATTTTAGCCGGACAAAAATAGCCTTATAATGTTGCTTGAAAGATTTATAATATTCTCAATATTATCAAGAACTAAACAGACGCTTTGGACAACGCTATAGACTACTTCGAAAGACATCACATCTCTCAATAGAAAATAAATTACTAATCTACAATGTTATACTTAAGCCAATTTGGACGTACGGAATAGAGCTATGGGGGACAGCTAAAAGGTCGAACATCAAACGTATCCAATTCTTTCAATCAAAAGTCCTGAGAACAATAGTAAATGCCCATATAGTCAGCAACAAAACCCTTCATAACGATCTTAAGATATCTTACATTCTTGAACTCATCCCTTCCAAGTTCATGAAATTCCTTAGTAGCCTTTGCAACCACCCTAATCCCGTAGCACAGTCATTACACTGCACCACTCATCCCTTTAATCCTCCTCGGAGACTGAAACGGCAGTGGCCTCGTGACCTGGTATAAATGCGTGACAATGGGAGTCCTGGCAATTGCCAGTTTCTCCAATCATGTCCTGAGCGTCTGTGGCTCTCGCGCTCCTGGTCAGCCTCCGCTGGCTCTTATTCAGTGATGCGGCTGACGGAGGAGAGGGGGGGACTTCCCTAGGGTCCGCTTCCTCTTTCGCATGTGAGGGAGGTGACAACCATGTGGATTTGGGAGGTCTCTGGGCTATTTGTAAATTTTATCACAGTAAAGATTTTGATTAAAAACCCATATTAAATGGCATGATGGAAAATTCATGCTTGTAGAGTAGCTGATTTATAGGTAGGAGCTAACTGATGAACCCACGAATGAAATGAAAGGTTCAATTCCCTAAAGAAGGTTAAAATATACTAAACAATAATAGTCTGCAAAAAAAAAAAAAAAAATTTAACAGCTGCTTGGGAATTTTCTGTTTCACCGAAGTCTTTGTGCTGTGATGAATTCGAAAATTTCCTCCGTTGTTTTTTCTATCACGTACAGATTCGTTTTTAAATGATGAAGGGTTTGTATTGATTGTATTGAAAAATCACTATTTATTATTACAAAAGCCAAATATAGTTTTCTTACTAGTAACCAAATTTCGATTGAAAAAAAAAAAGTGTATATTATATTCCTGAGGCAAAAAATTACACCCAATTCAAAAATCTGCTGTTGCTTTCATTTTGTCGAAGTTTGCTATGTGGGTGGAATTTTTTGCTCGTTAGTATATTATCCTAGGGCTTTATTAATTATTGAAGGCTATTAAATAGCAAATTAGTTAACAATATTTTATATAAAACAACTTTATTATGAAAAAATTACAATCTGCCTTATTGGACAATAAGTAATTGTGATAAATGGTCTCATTCATACAGTATTTACCAACAGCCCAGAGACCTCCCAAATCCACATGGTTCTCACTCTTGCTCCACCGTCATGGATACGAGCCAGTGGAGGCGACCAAGAGCGCGAGAGCCACCGACGCTCAGGACATGATTGAAGTAACTGGCCGTTGCCAGGACTCCCACTGTTAGTTAACAATTGAATAAAAAAAAATCAATCATTATGAGTAAGGTATAGTTAGCAATAACTCACCTTTTTTACTAAGAATAGCCATTACTTTGAGGGATTGTAGTAATTGCGAAGCGTTCTTTGATTTTGAAAACGATTGTAATTACATATTTAATATTTATTTTTTTTAAATAGTAGCCCACTAAAGCCACCCAACTCATATTGCATATTTTTAAATTATTATTAAACATTAAACATTAAAATTATTATTATTTGCTTTTTTAAAACAAAGTAATTAAATAAACTAATGTCATTTACCCGTGTTTTATAGATATTGCTGTATGCGAAATTTCATTTCAGAATATCCACAAAGACACAATATCGACAAAAAACTAAAAACGGATTTTAAATTCTCAATGTAATCAATTTTGAATAGTTTTTGCAGTGCCTGTAATACGGTGTTGAACAGGAAGGAACTATGTACATAATGAAAAATAACACTTTATCCTTTTACGGTAAGTGAGCTATTTTCATTTCATCATCGTTTCGAAAAAAAAAAAAAAGAAACAAAATACACAAAATACTGTTTTTTTTTTGCAAGGCTGTGGGTTTTTAACGCAAACCACGAACGAATGGATCGTCAGCTAAAATATTATTAAAATTAAAAACCTCTTCCGGTCCCAAAACGGAAATATCTCTTTGTAAGCTAAACAGCGGTTCCTTTGTTTAAACCCCGTTGTTTTGTTTTGTTTCGGCAGTTGGAAACTCTCCCGAAACAGGGCGTACCCACCCTTACGACCTTTCGAAACACTGCTACCTCCGTCTTCAACAACAGCTGACTAATTGCCAATTAGGGCGAGGTTTTATAACAGACTGACAATAGACACACTCTTGCTGCAACGACGAAAGTGTGAGATTTTTTCAGGATGCCCGTCTTACATTTAAACCCGTGTTAGAATTTCTCATCGGGTGTCGGCGAAATGAAATGCCCCTTTAAAAAAAAAAGAGAAAGACAGACCCCTTTATATTTTGTCTGTTCTAATTAATGGACTAATTGGAGATTTGGTTATCACTGGATCATCTAGTGTTAGTTAGTTCACACTGAGTTCTTTCCCAGCGTATCTCTGTCGGCTCTCAATGCTTAATGTGAAGTCAATTATGTAACACGTAACGAACAGTGGAATGAACATGGAAGACTGCTAGAAATACAGGCCTTCGGCGGGCGAGCTCATCCGCTGGAGACACATCAAGCTTTTTGACTCGTTGCACCACCTGACAAACCCAGTGTTTAACACTATGACCCCACCACCCTTCCCGCATCGACGGCGACAGACTGTCGGTGGAAAATTAGGTTAAGATTTAGTTTAAGTTTTTATTGTTAGATGTAAGTTAGTTTTAACTTTATGATTAACAAGGTGAGCCCCATCACTTTTAATAAATTCAGTCCATTAATGTATAATGTACATCATTATACTTTTGTACAGTACAGATCACTATTAGTAGAAAACAGAATTTGTATAAAATGTAGCCAAGCTACAGGAAATACAATGAAGCAATTGTAAATAGATTCGTTTGTAGAATCTATATTTTGTAACAAGGGGATACGGTTGGGGGGGGGGGGTGACACAGTAATGTCCTAGGCACAAAGTACAAAATAGATTTTGTCAGCAGTGCTTGTGAGTGACTTAATCTTCCAGTTGGGACAATGTTTACACTTTGTTATATTGTGACTTTTTGTCGAATAAAAATAATTTATTAAATTCCAACTACCAGTTTATCAGGTTGATTTGACTATTTTATATATATCGAAACTTCTTTATTGTGATAAAATTCCAATCTGCCTTATTGGGCAATAAGTAACTGTGATAAATGATCTCTCATTCATACCATATTTACAATTTTCATTCACTCGCTCATTCATACAATATTTACAAACAGCCCAGAGACCTCCTAAGTCCACATGGTTGTCACCTCCCAAATTTGACTGTAAAAAAACTAAATTTGTTCTATCAATGATGATTGATGTATAATACAGCTATTTTTCTTCCGAGTGCGTCGAAACGAGAACGGTCACAAAATTGTCGAATGATTGCTCAGAAAGGTTAGAAATTTTTCAGGGGACTGATATGTCTGATTTCGAAGATTTTCACGTGTTGTAGTGTTCTTGAAAACTATTACACAGCATAAAAAAACAGACTACAGTCAAATATGGAAATTTGGACGACTACATTTTGAGTCTATGTTCTATAGTTGACCGAATAATAACCTAGATTAAATTAAAACAGACAGGTATGGCTGAGGTGGGCTATTGCAAAAAAAACAAAAAAAACCGAAAGTTGTTTTTACTCCGACGTAGGTTCTATGATCGGCTAGTTAGCACCTGCCAGCTGGCGGAAGGATATCATCTTGCGGTGTTTTAGGAGAGTGGCTTCAAAGAACATGACTGGCAGTTAATTCTATTTCCATTTCCGTTTACAAAATCGGACAGCCTATTTAAAAAAAAAAACACGATCTAGGGCATCTAAGATGTAACGAACGTGTTTCCATGTATGGAGACTGGTTTCTTTTAAAAAGTTCTCAAAACTAATAGACTTTTGGAGATGTTTTGCGAAAGGTGAAAATTTCAAAGGATTGGATCTAACTCGCGATTAAGGGTGTTGTGTCAACCTCTTTATCACGAATAATTAAAAGCTCCCCTCTTCTCGGCCCAGAAAATATCCATCTATGTTTCCATATTTTAATAATAAAAACCTTAAAGCGTCAGTTAAGAGAGGGGGAATCTAGTGTACGAAATAGCCGCAGGTGGGGGAACCCCCCACCACCGCTGGCCTGCTTATATACTCTCTATAGATTCTTAGCTCCCGGCACTTGGAACACTGCTCTCTCTCTCTACACTGGCGCTTGCTGCTCTACTCGAACCATGGCCTTCTAATTTATGAAAACCTCTGCATCTCTCTTTCCTAACCTCGCTATGATTTAGTCCGGCGTTGTCAGAACCCACACCTTCCTAGTGGAACTCTCTGCCTTCGTCTCGCTAAAAGTAGCACCTCCTTGGAAGAGATCTCTTCCTCGCGGACGACGGTCGCCGTGGCCCTACAAACTTACCTAGTAGCGTTTCCCACGGTGATTCAGTCTGCCTCTCTCCGGTTCACTCTCGCCTTTGGGATCCGGACGGTTTTCACCTACCCTTAGATACCGAGTGTGAATTCGTGGTCACTCCAAGACCACATAAACTACCTATAATACCTACCCTGTACCTCTTCTCTTGAACATAGTGCACTGTAGGGACACACCTTTTAAGATCTTATGGAGTCAGATCAATACGAATTAATCTGCCCACCGACTAGGCCGCCAGCAGAGGTGAAAGACCACAGGTCCAGCCATTTTATCTCTTTCTTGGCGCTCGCCGGACAGCGGCTAGTGTTGTAGTGGCCCTCGCCCGCGGCGGGCGTCCACAAATCCCGACAAAGGGTTTCTATTATTCTGTTTGTGATCGTAGAATAGTCTGACGAATATTGGGAAATCTCTGGGTGTAAACAAAGGTTCATCTGGAATATCAGGAAATCTGGGTAAGGCTAACTACAACCACACGAAAAACAGTCTCGTTGGAATTTCCAGATGAAAAAAAAAATCCTTTTACTCCAAGCCATCTTTAGTGAAAAAAACAACTGTTTGTTCTTGAACGATTTTGTCTAATCCTTTATCTATTGACACCAGGACTGCTAACAGGAAGAGTAACGCGATGAAGACTAGCAACACGAGAACCAAGTCTCATAGATACGAGCTTTGCGAAATTGAAACGATTGGAAAAAAAATATTCAGAACGGATTTAAGATGACTTTTAATAAATCTTCCGAAAAGATGAAGCTTTAACTTATAAAATCGTCCTTTACTTTTTTTTTCGCAGAGAATTATTGAAAGTCCAACTCTGGTATCTTATGTAACACAATTAAAGACGTGGGTCTTACTCTATACTCGTATAACCGGAGATCAGTGGAACGAATGACCCTTTTAGGTGTACGAAATCCTGAAAGTGGGGTATCTTCTAGCAAATTAGTCGCTGATCACGAATATACCCAATATGTGGGCCACAAATGAAATGAAATCCTGAGGAACTAGATTTAAAAAAATGGAAAAATCACAAATTTAAGCATTTTTTCCCCCACAAAATATTCGTGAACATAATGATTTAATACGGTTTGTTTTGAAAATGTATTCGAAACAAACTTTGAACGACAAGAGGGAAAATAATTCTAATCAAATTGGAATTATTACAGGGTAATAAGTTTTTACTATTAAGATCCGATAACACTCTTAAAAATATTACATTATTGGTGTTGTTAAAATAATAATATGTGATAAATTCTTTGACGTATGCCTTGTTATGGGGTTTGGTATCAATGAAGTTGTTGATAAATAATGTCTAAATCCACTTTTTGTAACAAATTTTACCAGGGATGCTCCTGACATATTTCCCGAGGAATGTATCTAAGTATGTAAGTCCTGCACTAAGACAACCCATCGCTGCAAGCGCTTAAAAGCGCCTGGACTTACTTTTCTTTGTATTTTCGGTGAACTTCACAGAAGGCTTTGACGGGTCAGGCAACGACTCGAGGTTGAATACAACGTCATCTTTTCCAAGGCTTTCTTTGTAATAGCAAAGGAATGGGCTTTCCCATCTTTCTTCGATTTGTTGGTTCCAAAAATTAATAGTACGCTTAAAATTCCTTCAAGTACGATTATGACTGCGCCCCCCCCCACATGAAACCTAACAACAAAATGTAAACGGCTGTACTCTTGCCTGTTTTCGTGGCACAGTTAGCTCATCTTTCGAAAAAATCAGCCATACTAATCGTGATTAGGGAACAGTGGAATCCCGATATTTCGTATTTCCGTCTAATTCGTACAAATTTGCCGGCCCCAGAGAAAATCCCAGTAAGTGGTATAAAAACAATGCATTTCAGTCCCCTCGGTAATTCGTATTATTTTTATGCTTGAGGTCACTTAAAACGCCTTATAATACGTATTTCCAGCTTAAAAACCTCGTTAATTCGTACTGTTTCATGAAAGGGGAAGAGGACAGTGAGAGACCAGAGAGCAGAATGAGTTTTCTCTGAAATCCCATATGTAATTCGTACTCTTTTTACTGGACGGAAATAAGGAGAGGAGAGAGGGAAAGTTTTAGGAATTGTACTAAGCTTTTCTTTCGTTTCTACAGTTCAGTCTCGTTTTCGTTACCGTTGTGACACGTTACCATGCCTCCGAAAACAGTTAGCTACTCTATTAAATAGAAACAACAAATCATAAACGCCGTGGCCAGTCGCTTTAAGAGAATTGACGTATCCAAGCGTTTTATTGTCCCTCGTTCCACGATCACATCAATCCAGAAGAACAAGGACAAAATCACTTACCAGACATCAAGCAGCAAAGTAAAACGCTCCAAGACTGGCGATTACCCACAACTTAAAGAGAACTTAAAAAAGTGGTTCGCGCAAGCAAGGAATTTAAATATACAAAGGAATTGACAATACCCGTCTGCAAGGATTGCGTCAAAAAAAAATTACGGATTTTTTTCGTACAAATGATTGGTATTGGTGTTTATTTAATCTAGAGCATAAGTATGTACATATTTTTTATGGCATGTATTGTGTATTGTTTAGTTTAGTATTAAGCAGTGTTTATTGCATAGTATGTATCCTTACTACATTGTACATACTTCTTAATACATACATGTTTGCATTAATACGTTTTTTAATTTTGTACTCCCGATAATTCGTACCAAACTGTCAGTCCCTTGGCAATACGATTTATCGGGATTCTACTGTATCTGAAAACGGCTACTTATTCCAGACAATTTTAACTTAAGACTTATCCGGGTTCTACTGAGAAGTAGATATCGATGTTGAGTGGGTGACATTCTTCTAGTTGTACCACTTGGGAATGGGACTAGGGTCATGGGAGAACAGGAGTGGAGTGCTCCTGGCGGCAGCGATGCATCACTGCGCGCATATACGCGAGGTGTGACCACTGCCCCTGCCATAACTTAGTTCCGGCTGGGCAGTAAATTAATTCTAAGTCTAATGCCTTGTCGGGACTACTTTCTCTCGAAGCAGCAGTCCCTTTCCACAACGATGGATAATCTGGCGCCTGTTGAGACCAACATGGACCAAGGTCTGAAGTCTCCTTATTATCAAATAAAATAAATCTTCAAACTAATATACAATTTTAGGATTACAAATATTTCTCAGGTGTTACGAATGTGCTTAGATGAATTTTTTGTTTTCGTACAAAATTAATTTATTATGAAATGCTAAAAGCACAGACAGTACAGAAACTAGGTCGTTTGAAACAGAAGATCCACTGCGAAGACAACAAAAGTTACAAAAAATGAGTTTTAAAGTCTGACTTTGACCTTAAGGGTTCGCTCTACAAAATTTGAAAAATTTCTCTCAAGTTTTAAGGGGCTTAGAACTATTAAAACAATTGTATATTGTAGTTTTTATATTTTACTCGTCTGCCTTAACTACTTCTGCATTTATCTAACTACTCATTTTCCTTCGAGGGGCTAAGTGGGTACCATACAGATATATATTTATTTAAAAAAAAAATCCTATTATGTTGTTGTTTTGTAAATGCGAGGTATTTATGAATCACTTCTAAAAAGATAAAAAGAAAGACTACTAAAATGATTGCGGATTCGAACTGTTTTTAGCGTCTGACTTTCTGTTAATTGTTTATTAGTGCAAAATATTGATTGCCAAGAATAATGTTTATACAAAATTCAGTATTCTGTATTACTACTAATTGTAAGTACAATTGAAACTCGCATTTACTATTGAGATGTGATAATCCAAAACTTCAGTGCTAACTAGCCGAAGGGCTGCGATACAGAACCAACTGAGCCTAAAAGCTGAGACTCCCAATTGAATTGATTGTTAAGGCAACGTTATCAATTTATGTTTTAAGATATTCCAATAAATGAAAGTTTATCATTTATTATATGATATCACGAGGCATCATTTCCTCTCCTGGAGTTCTAATTTTTATAAACTTATATTTTATTTTATTCAAGATTTGATATTAATATTTTTTTCTCTTCCTTGAAATTCCACCTCCCCAAAAAAATACAAATTCCTTTTAAAGAAAAAAAATAATTTAGATGAACCGCCCAGAAAAACAAATGTGTGAATGGACCATCCCGGCTGTATTAAGGGCATTTATATATGAACAAAGTTTTTTAATTTGGGTTTTATGTCCTTATGTATTCTTATTTAGAGCAGGAAAGATGAGCTAGCTTAATGGGAGCAAAATAAAAAAATTCACTGGCCCATGGATTTGTAACCAAAATATTATGAAGAAGTCATAGCAATCAATAAACCAAACTACCCTATTGCCGATATTACATCTTTAATGTACACATCACAATGTACAATCAAGATTTAAAATATTATTTTACTTTTCTGTTACAGGAGATGTCGAAGACTGCACAGTCTCCAAAGTGCAGCAGACAGGGTTCACGCCGCTCCCCGACGCAGTGTGCTGGGTCATCCTCCAGCTGGGAGCGGCTGGTCAGAACGCTGTCCTTGACTCGATCCAGTCACACCTCGTATCGTCGTTCCCCAGTATGGAGCAACCCTCCAGGCACATTCTCTATGACACACTCGCTGACCTCATGACAGGGAACAAGGTAATCGATGGATGCATATTGTGACTCATCTCGGCTTGTGTCATCCTGGCTCAATCGAATCAGCTTAAATTTGCGTTTCTTGATATTTTTTAGTTAATAAATAGTTTAATACTTTAATCAGAAGAAGGATAATTATTTGTGCAACTAGAATAAAGGATATATATAAGAGCTAGAAAATTATCTCGCAGTTACACACAAATTTTTTCTTATAGAAATGAAATAAATTCTTCTTCTTAAGAAATCTCTGTGGTACCTTATGTTACTCCTGCAGATAGGTCTTGTTCATGTCTCTGACCTCTGTTAATTGCTTTAAATAACCAATACGCTGGATTCTCTTTGCTCTGGACACACCTACCACATGATCTAGCCATTGCTTTCTTGGGGGTCATTTGGCTTCAGCCATAACTTCTGACGGATTCTTCAAGTGCCTAAAGCAATGATAGAACAATTCAACTACGCTTAAATTGTGACTTAATTGGTAACTGCTCATGACAGATCATCTTTACTGTCAACAAAGAAACATCAATATATAACAAGTATTATAACTAATGATGAGGAAGTATAGATGCTTTTCTGAAATCCTATCGTTTGGTTTAGGTTTATCAAACAGCGCAAGGCTACTTCGTTTCGAATCCGGAAAACGGCAGGGGAGGAGGTGACAGCAACTCCCGACAAGTGCTCCTCACTCATGCTGAAGCTGCTGCAATCGCATCCGGAGAAATGGTCACCATAAGGGAAGGTGCCAAAACCCATCAAGCTATACAGACCAATCTCGCTGACGTAATCTGTGGAGGTTAGTTCTTTTAACATTGTATCTTGTCTAAACTGTATGCGATGACTGCTTTATTTATGTGAAACATTTTCAGTAGAAGACCGCACACAAAAAATTCACGTTTATATTTTTATTAAGTTCCTGTACAAACTAGTTTTAAAATTCAATTTTTCTGAACCAATCAGTTTTTTTTATTTTATTTTATCACACATGGTGGTTCTTCTTTGGTTAAATATCTATCAAAATAAAAAAAAATTAAAAATTATATTATAAAAAAAAACACAGTATTTCGACCTGTATGTTATTTTATGTTTCTATTCTTGATTTTGATTATTAGCCTTTTTGCGGCTATTAAATTATAGAGATATTATAGAACTAAATTGATTTCTTAAAGTGCTTAACAGACAGCTTTAATGAAACTCTCATTTGAAGAATACAACTTTTCCCCCTAAGTCTTTTAATATGTAAATTTCTTCTTTTCTACAAGCTAGATTTATTTTTAAACTTTTTTATAGATATATATTCTTGAGCATTTGACATCAGTCGACAGTTGGCTTAAAAACAGCCCACAGTTTTCTTAGAAGGCTAAACAAAACTCCACGATCTGCTTTACTGGTTCAATCATGTTGTCACTTTGAAATGCACGGAAGTTCCACTTCAAAGATTCTAAAGTGGATTTACACAAAGTACCCAATTATTGTATTTGAGAAATTTTATTTTTGGAATGTTGTTTTCTTATAAATCTAATCTACAAAGTAGATGTATGTAAGTATATGCTGGACAGGTTTCTAAACAGTAATGTTAATCTCACCACAAGTCTGCATAAAATTTGTTCAATACTTGGACAAAATGGACCTAGACATTTTCCTCTTTCTGTGCCAATTTCCGCTACATTGCTCCCATATTATTCCTTTTACTGACATATTCTAACTACTTTTTTTTTTTAACAAATAACTTTTAGTGCATTATGAAAAATCTGGTGGTATTAGAACCAATAATATCATGTTTATATAGACATATAGATTTCATACGGCGCAGTCGTATGACATACAGAAGAGTCTTCTGAGAGCAGAGTTCATAAACAGAAGTGAAAATGTTTTGCCCCCTCGAATCAGACACCCCTTAAGCCATCAGGCAAGGAGTTACCCTGGTCAAAAAGTGTTTATAAATAAATTTAAGAAATACAAACTAATTTATGCATAAAATAGCATACAAAATGTGTATAGTTCATAATTAACAAGGCTTTAACAAATACCAGTTTAGTTGTATAACAGATTAAATCATTAGTAAGGTTTTCTTCTGTAGGTGCATCAAGTGATATCAGCGAGTTAATGTCTTCTGTTCAATCTGCCGAGAACAGATCCTCTCACTCAGTGGCCCTCAAGCAATTTTCTGGGGTGCATACCTATTTTATATTTACTTAGTACCTTTTCAATATTTAGGCTCGCTCTGCAGTAAAAAGACTACTGACGTTCTGGGACTCTATGCCTAAGATCTCCCAGTGGCACCACAGCCCCACCTGTCAGATTGGCTGGTTATAGGACCGGTCGGAGGATGTAGATAAAACTATGTGTCTAACATATATAAAATACTAATACAGCTCGTAAACGTTTACAGTTTACGTACTACATGGAAAATGTCCAAATGCTTCCAGGCCCACAGAACCGAACATATTCTGTGCGGCTATAGTCACTTCCAAAAGGCCAACAAAATATCTCCAAGGGAGCCAAAGCCCCTTCCTGAAACTCTGCCCTCGCCCCACAACCCCTAGGCAAGTGTGTGAGCCCAGAAGAGTGTTAATCCCCACCAGCTAGCAGGAATTACATTTGTATATTTATTATTTTAGTACAAGTTAGTTCATAATCCATGTGAACAAATTTCAGATAGTAAAAATTTAGAAAAAATATTTTAAATGAAAATAAATGTTAAATCTACCAATCATTGGATTATACAGTAATATTTTAAACTATAAATAAGAATTTTAATATTTAAAAAAAAATTTCCTTCTACAAATATTTATAAGCTGCTTCATTAATTTAATTTAAGGCAACAAGAGCGATAGGATCCTGTACGCAAGAGCACCGGCACGAACACCCGGAAGAAAGCTGGAGAGGAGGCACTCGATGCGACTGCTCGGCAGTTCGAGGAGACTGTCTTCACTGCATAGGGCTGGCTCTGTCAGGCTACTGCACAACAACAACAGCACTGAAAACAACCAAAGTAATAAATCAGTTATTCTATATTAAGGCAGTACTTTAATTCAACATTTGTTTTTCTGAACATGGTTCTTCCACCTCTTTTTTTGTCATTTTCATGAAGAATTAATTGTATTGTTTATAACACTAAAGTTTCAAACCAAATGATTTTTCACTCACCCAATTGAATTATTGATGTATCAATCGAGTCATAAGTAACTTCCGATGCAGCTAAGTAGAATCTATTGTTCATATCTACTCGCTATGAGTTACCATGACAACAAGTTTTGGTTTTCATTATATAGACGAGGCTTCAGTTAGTCTTTTGTCAACTGTTTTGTATGATACACGTTACGCTAAACTGTTTTTTTTTAACCTCTGAAATGGAGAGTCAAAAAGTACATATTCGTCACGTAATGCTTTGGGAATTTAAACAAGGCAATAGTGCTAGGGCGACAGCTGAAAAAATATGCAGTGTATATGGTGAAGGACTAATAACTGATCGGGCAGTTAGAAATTGGTTTATAAAATTCCGTTCTTGAGATACGACCTTAAAAGACGAACCGAGGACGGGACGTCCTTCCGACTTTGGCGACAATCTTTTAAAGGCAATATTGGAGCAAAATCCACTTCAATCAACAAGAGGTATAGCAGAAAGATTGAATACATCACAATCAACTGTTAACCGCCACCTGGAGAAATTAGGGAAGTCAGCAAGTTTGGTGTGGTTAGGAGTGTAGATACCTCACAATCTCAGTGAACGGAATAAAGAAGATCGCATGTCAATCGCCACAAGTCTGCTCTCACGGGTAAAAATTGAGCCTTTTGTAAACAGGATTGTAACAGGCGATGAAAAATGGGTTACCTACGACAATATAACCCTCAAAAGACAGTGGCTTGATAAGGATCAACCAGATCCGAAAGCAAACATCCATGGCAAAAAGATTTTATTGTATGGGATTGTCAAGGAATAATTGACCACGAGTTGTTGAAGTCAAATTTAACTTGCGGATAGATACGTTCAGCAGTTGCAAAGAGTGCAGGAGAAACTCCATGAAAAGCGTCCTGTACTCGTCAAAATTAATATAATTTTGCTATTTAATGAGATCAAAATAAATGTCTGATAAAAAAAAAACGGAAATTACTTATGATTCGACCTAAATAGAATGGTTATGTGATAGTGATACATGACACAAATTTTACGCTTATTCAATTTTACTTTAATTAATTTCCAGAGAAGTGCTCCCTCTTTTCAAAACTCTTCAAGTGGTCGAAAAGGCAGACGCAATCTCCTAGCAGCATCAGCTCAACCATATCCATGCCTTTCCCACCGCAAGAATGGTTCAACTCGACTGTCCTTGGCTTACATTCTGTCGGAACGCAGACCAAAACCCTTGTAAGTATTTTAAGCATTTATCAGTAATAGATCATTAATTTCAGTATTTTTTATTGTAAGGTGACAGCTTTGAAAAATAAAAAGATGTTTGATATGGAATTAAATGTATTGAGTGGATCAAGGTAGTTCACCTCAGAACATAATGAATTCTATTCTAAACACTTGTAGTTAAAATTGTTTATTAATTATGTGGGTTAAAAATCTAACATAAAATTTAAAAAAACAAAAACAAGATTGATTATACAGAAATTTTGTGAAATGGATCTGCTGTACAAATTTTCACTATTGCCAAAAGATATATAGATGTAATTAAATTAATGCAATTACCTTCTTATAAAAAGTCAATAATGGTAGAACAGTGTAGTAATTTTAGTTGTTACTTTGTCTCTGTTGCAGAGTCGTGGAGATGCTGAATGGTCTGAGTGCGGCTCTGTTAGATCTCGTCGTAGGTCCCTGAGCACATCGCGGCTGCCAAGGAGGCAAACAAGGCCACCATCGCTGTCACCATCAAGACCTTCGACATCCTCAACACCGACCTCGTCAAAGACTGCCCTCGCGACAACACCAAAAGCAATGTCTTCGGCATCGTCTGGCTACAATTCCCTGCCGCGATCCCACAAATCAAAAAGTAAGACACCGCAAGCGAACTCTCCTTCTCCTAGGCATTCAGGCAATACCATAAAAGTCGAGTTGTCTGCAACTCCTACAAGCGTGATGGCAGATACAAAGGTTGATACAAGGATGTCAGCTACTATCAACGACCCTTCAGCTACTATGACTACCACAATAAATGGTCCTAATTCTACAAAGATATACGTTCAGCAACAAAATTCTCCAATACGATCGGTGATAACTTTCGAGAAAAACAAGAAACCTGTCAATGAAAAAATCAAGGAAGAACCAGAGAGAAGTTCTAAAATAGAATCAAAAAGAACCAGAAGGCCAACCTCCCTTTATCAGCAAAGGGACAGGGAAAGTGCCAGGGAAAGTAATGGCAAAAACAAAACAAACCTCGGCCACTTAGAGAACAATATAAAGATGAAATTTCCTTCGACGGAAACGATTCAAATGGAAGAAAAAGTACTAGTTTCAGGTAATAAGAACAACAAAAACCTATGCCTGAAAAAAAATGTCCTCGATGCTGCAAACATGGCATTGAAAGCTGGCAGCCTGATTGATGTTGCGGAATACGGAGCTATTGACGAGAGGATGAACAATATCCGTAAAGCATCTGCTTCCCTAACCCCCCTCCAACCAGCTCTCAGCAGCGACAAGGTACTGGAGAGCCTCAGCTACAAAAACGTTCTCAAAGAGACGCAAGAGAGTCTTTCAAAAAACGAGGACAAGAATCTCTGTTACAGCTCCAATAACAAACTTTCTGCTGTAATAGAAAAGACAATTGATGCATCGGGTAAGAAAACGGAACCGAACATCTGTTCTTTCCCGTCACTTAGTGATCTTTCTTTGCACTTCACATCGATTGCCGCACAGAATATCTTAAATGGTGTCAGTATAAATTCTTTGGACACATTAGTAGAGGGTAATCACAGTTTGAAAGACATAGGCATTCACACAGATCTGGGAGTTGTTTAGACTGTCTTTATAGTGCCGTAATAAAAATAATGTAAATATGGGCACTGTACTCAATCGAGTATTCCACAAAAAATTTACTATAAACTCATATAGTGATTTCCTAGCATTTATGCTTAATGTAAATACTAGGGGAATTAGACTAATCCCAGTGATATGAATTGTCAACTAATAAAAATCGATTAAATTATGTTTAGAATTTAGGAATACAGTTGGATATTTATAATTATAATCAAAATGAAATATATATGTATGTGTATTTTTTCACTAGTTTTAATACTTACAATGAATTAGAGGCCATATTGTAATGATAATAATTTGTATATATTGTTTTTTTGAGTAATTAATAATTGCATTGATGCCTAATGTTATACCAAGTTGTGCCAAACTTCAGCTATAAATGTACATTGAAATATTTAAGTCCTGGTCAGAAATCTTGCACCATATTAGATTATGAACAGTTACAATTAGTAAATATGTATAAGTCGGGCAAATCATTAACCCATGACGACTGCTTGAGTCTCCAACTTAGCATCAAATTAAAATGGAGCAAATCTCATGTGCTAACTGCTGAAACCTATTCATCGCTGTCATGGATGAGCCGAGTAAATGATTGTAATCAAATAATAATGGTTAATTATCTTTTCAGTGTCTATTGTAATTAATGAAAATACATTTTTATTTATAAGGTTAAACATACTTGTTATTCTAATCCTTGGAATTTCTTATAGTTAGCTATATTTAAGACAATTTTTTTTTTTATTTATCGTTTAATAACAGTTAAATGATTCAATTTTAAAATATTTTTCAAATTAATAGTACAAAAAAAAAATGATAAAATTATTACTTTTTTATTTGTTTTATGGTTAGTTAATAATCATATATTGTTCCCGGGCATGAAAAACCTTTATGTGTACACCTTCGATTAAGGTATTGTTATAATTTCATTTGTTTTATTAGACTTTTCCATCAAGTTTAATGTGTCCTAGTTTATGATGTATGATAAAAAAAAAAAAAGTTTTTGCAACCTTCAATTCAAAGTGAAATGTCTGCGTCAGCTAGAACAGAAATGACACTGATGTCTGCGTCACATCAATTCACATTTGGGATATCATAAACACAGTGACTTACATGTTCTTATAAATTTTAAAATATCCCCCGTGCAGTTTTTTTTTTAAACATTTATCATCTAATGCTTAAAACAATCTTTCAGTTCAGTAAACATTTCAATCTATGAAGCAGTATAACTTAAAATCTTGATAGTTAATTTATTTTTTATTTATTACTGTTGCTAATAAATAACTATAAGATTTGCTAGCTCAAAACGAACATCTCAGCGATGCCCACAATAGGTGCACCTACTCCATTTGGAACACCCCCCTCCCCCAGCTCTCCCTTTCTTTCCACCTCCTCAACGGAATGCCCAAAAAATTTTCTTTTCCGTCTTATTTATACTATTATCTTCTAAATTTACTCTTATTTTGACATTTTTCCAGGGCAAAAGCAGTTTGCCTACTATGATACACAATTATAAATAAAGTTATAATAATAATAACATAAAACAACCAATTAAAACCACCTCCGGGATTATAAAATATACGTCTATTGTTAGCAGCAAAACATTGTTTTATAGAATGTCTTTTTATATTGTTGTCTCTAATATGTCCTTAACATTAAGGAAAAAACACAATTCATATTGCTTACTTTCCTTATCGAATAATTTTTTACTAATACATCCTGACCCTGATGATACCAGAATGTAAGTGTAACGATATTTTTATGGTCAAATTGAGTTTTATTTTAAAACGACAATCCTGTAAATGGAGAAGTTAGATTATTTTTTTCATACTTTCCGTTATCATATTTTAACCAAAATATCACAAGTCTGGTGGAAAATGTTGATACCCAAATAGGGTAGGATTGTTGTTTTGTTTAAATCATATAATTACATTCAATTTTTGTAATAGGATTTTACACGAGGTGTAAGTGTAGTCCGTGAGTTAGGTCAGAAATTCAATAAAAAACAAACTATAGACACATATTAATAAATGAAATTTTTCAGTAAATATTGTTTGATTAACGAAATAGTAAAGGACAGAATTGAATGTAAACAGAATGTAGGGAAAAATTTCTGAAATGGTAAAGAAAGTTCCGCCAAAAGTAGCTTTTAAAGTGTAACAAGAATCAAAACCAAAATGCATTGAATTGAGTTTAAAGTTACAAAAAATAAATTTGACAGACTGGAGAAGATTTTATTAATTACAAGTTTAGAATCAAATATTTATAACTTCTTCAACATCTGGTCAAAAATACCATTGCATTAGCGATTGCGCACACCTCACATATGTATGCTGAAATAATTAAGTAAAAATTGACCACACGTCAACATTTAAAGTAACCAAGATGGATTGAATTCATATTGCTTACTTTCCTTATCGAATACTTTTTTATTAACACGCCCTGATGACTCCAGAATGTAAGTGTAAAGATATTTTTACAATCAAATCTTTTTTAAGTTTTATTTTAAAATGACTATCTGGTAAATGGAGAAGGTAGATTGTTAAGCCTTTCGGGTTAAGGTACAAAAACCAGTAGGCTAGGGTAGGGGGTTAGCTCTGGGCAAAACCACATACATATCGAAGTGTGGCCAATAAGTAGCAGAGGTGTTCAGTTCGAGTGTTGTGTTCATTCAGTCAGGTGTATTAGACCTTGAGAGTAGAAGCGACCCTCCGCCCAACTGAGTACAGAGGAATGTACCATGTTATTATAAATCATTGTTTATATTAGGTAACTATTATTTAAATTATATATAAATTACTGTAATATGGGACATTTGAAATACGACAAAATTACAAATCCTAAATACCCTGAGATGATATGAAATGAACTGTTATTCATTATGAGCATTTTATAAATATCCTTTGCATATCTTTATTCATAAAGAAAGTAAAATTTTAGCAAATTGTCTCCCACCTGGTTGATTTTTAAATCCGGCTCGATTACAGATATTGAGTCCACATTTTCAGGTATTTATTAACTTTTGTCCGAATCATTAATTAAATTTCCTTTTAATTAGCAGGTGTAGTGTCAACTTCTTCACCACAAATAAATGGAAGTTCCCCTCTTCTCGGCCTAGAAATATCTACTTATGTTTTAATAATAAAAACGTTAAGCATCAGTTAAGAGAGGGGGAAACTAGTGCATAAAACAGCTGAACCCCACTAGGGCGGTTCCCCAAGGGGGGATGCGGGTGAAGACCACCCTCTGACCACCTGGTCCTCCCCGCTTGGGGACACTTCCCGACAGCTGGGGTATAATCTCTATCATTACTATTGTTCCTGACTGAAAACTAATTAATTAAAGAGACCAACATAAATGTTATACCACTAAAAAATATTATAAAACTTTCAAGAAATTAAACCTTCAACTGCGGGGCATTATTTGAGGTGGTCATAATAAACCTGAGTGATGTAGAGTGGTTAAATCTAACCTTACTATTATGTGAATAAAATATAAATGTTAAATCTGTGGCAGTCGTGAAAAAGTGGATGTCAAGTTAACTTTACCTGCTGGTCTCTTTTTTTGTGGTTTGGTTCTGTAAAATTGGTTAAGTCTAGTTCGATTGCATGAGGAAGAATTTCCTATGTGAAGTTTAAGGTAGCTAAATTTTGTTATTTAAGTATCTTGTACTTGATTGTCCATTAACTAATTTTCATCGCCACAGAAATAGTATAAGCATAAGTAAAAAAAACATTGCTGCCGATAGGCTGAGTTTCATCCATGCTGATTCTTTCACTGGTCGTAAGTACCTTTCACTTAGCATTAAATCCCTATTACGACTAAACCACCATTCTGACATTTGGCAAGAAGTGACAATGTGTTCCTTTTGGTGTGAGCGAGGTGTTGACTAGAAATCATATTTATATAAATTAAGGATTATAAATAAGCTTGAATCGTATAAGGAACATCATTTATTTTTTTTTAAGGAAAAATATATAGTGACTCAGTCCACTTGTACAGAAGACAGCCATACTAGAAACAAAATTTGAAAAAATAGGAATCATAATATCATCATTTTGAGGGTATGATATTAATATATTATATATCATAACAAAGTATAAATACAGACGTATAAAACTCTCCTTTGTGCACATTCAAAACTTCATTCAAAAATTTATTTACATATATTCTGGGAACCTTTTAGTTACAGTTTTGAAAAAAAAACAGAAAATAATTAACATTTATATAAAAATATCTTGCAAAATAATGCTATATATACATTTAAACAGATTTTTTTTTATATAATACATAAATTGCACTATTTTCTGGCACAAAAGTTTAATACTATACATAAACTGTTTTAGAAACCAAAACTTAGGTTCTGAAAAATTACAAGCTCAGACCAATTTAGCACCATCTATCTACCTCTCTTACAGGTAGTGAGTACATATCCATTACTCATTCAATTCTTTAATTCGTATAAATGAAGAGGTAGCAATGAATGCTCCTGATATGCAAAATTAACAAATTAAAAACTACGGACTTTATTTTTAAAAAAAATAATTACAATAAACATTCCAAACCAGCTAAAATAAATATATGACAATTTCAACTCATCTGGCCTGTAAGATAGCTATTTACAAATTATGGACCCCAATTTTATAAATTCAAATAAAATAAATTATTTTGATAAATGTTAAACGCATTTCTTAAGGTGTTCTAAATAAATACGCTCATCTAATTTTTTAACCTTAACAACTGGATTATATATTTTATAGTTGGTAATGCCTTGATTACCTGAAAACAAAAAGTCAAATAATCAAAATTAGAATTAATTTTATGTTATACATATTACAGTTACATTTAAAATAGCATGGATTGTTAGTTAATTTATCGATGATAGGGTTAGTAAGTGTCGAGTACAAACATTAAACGGAGGCTTTTCATTTGAACACAAGACAAAATCACAGTTTATCGTGCAGTATGCTCACTGGAAACATTAAAAGATCTATTATGGCGAGTGTTACAGGCAAAAACAACACAGGCTTCTAATATAAATTTCAAAGTCAAGTGTTATGTCACACAATCAAGGGGTCATCTGATAAATTATGCTTTTAATTAACTCAATTAACTTAATTAAGTCACCGCAATCATTTTTTTAGCACCACAGTTAAATGAATCAGAATTTTCATGTCTTAATGTGAAACAAGGAAAGCGAAAAAGCACTAGCAAATGTTACAGTTTATTTTAATCAGTGTATCATGATCTTTAATTTGATGCACTACTCAATACAACATAAAAATAGTCATTTTGTAATTGACCTCGAATTTTTGTGTGGTTGCTTTTATTTTTAGTACCAGGGGGGGGGATCAGGAGGTGGTCCTTTCAGGAATGCATGCAATGAGATCGCATTTTCTTAATATTGAGAATATTGCATTGTACAAAAGGTGTTCTTGAGGACACCATTATGTGTGAAGTTATTCTTAAAATATGTACTAATGAAAATATACAGAAATGATATATCTTATTAGATTTCCTTTGATTTATTTGCATTAATAATTTTATTTAACTTGAATAAGAACATCATAAGAGAATATTATGCAAAATTATGAAAGAGAATCATTTTGTTCAAAATCATTTCATAAAATAACAAATATTAATAGCAATATATCATGCATATTAAACCAGAGAGTTAAATATTCAAGAAGATAGAGATCACATATTTGAAGTAATAACATTTTAGTTAATTATTGTTACTGTATTATTAACTGTCACATGTAAACTTTATGATCTTCCTGCAACAAGACCTCATGACCTCATGTGAATGTGAAAAAACAAAAAAAATTTAAATTTTCAGTTGTGCTAACTACTCAGCAACAGAGATGACCAAGTCAACATTATAACTGTTGCGCAGTCAAGAAATTCTGTTAATAAATTTAAATTAAACTGGACCTGCTCCAAATAATAATAAATATTTATTAATTCAGGGAGTTTTGTCGTCATAAAGATTTAACATAGGAAGTACTAAATAAAGAGCTCAAAGTAAATAATATATGTTATAAAGGGTGTACCAGAATTAACGCAAGATTTGAATTTGCCGCCATTTGTGCAGTTAAGTGCTGGCAACCCTAAAAAAAAAACAATTTGACAGCTGACAGTTTAGGGTTAGTAAAAATGGAGCGTTACACGATAGAACAACGTGTCTTTATTGTTGAACATTATCTCAAAAATAATGAAAGTTTGGCGGCCGCAGTTCGAAAATTTCATACAAAATATGGTCGGAATAGTGTTTTGACTTAATCAACTGTGAAGAGATTAATTGAAAAATTTAGGGAGACTGGATCAGTTGGAGACACTACACACACTCGTCTAAAAACAAGCCGTTCAAATGTCAATATCGAAGCAGTGCGTGAGTTTTGTTGAAAATCCAGGAACATCAATACAGCGTCGTAAACACAGTTATTTGTGCCGAAATTGGATGATATTGATGTGGCCAATATGTGGTTTCAACAAGATGGTGCCAAATGCCATACAGCCCATGAAACAATTCAAATACTGCACGAGACATTTCCAGGTCATATACTCTTTCGTTTCGGTGATTAGAATTGGCCCCCTAGATCGTGTGATTTAAGACCTTTAGATTTCTTTTTATGGGGTTATTTGAAGTCAAAGGTGTATGTCAACAAGCCCACATCCACCCGCGCATTAAAAGGGGACATTCAACCACATTTATGCCAAAGGTCATGGAAAATTTCGACAAAAGAGTGCGTATGTGCCAGCAAAGTCGTGGAGGCCATTTGCCCGATGTGTTATTCCATAAATAACCCTATCCTATTTACTTTATAATTCAATAAAAAAATAACAACAAAAATTCTAAAAACTGTGTTTTCTATTTAAATAAAATATTGCATTAATCCTGGGACACCCTTTACATTTCATAGGTGAGATCATTTTTTTTTTTTAAATTTTAAATATGTGAAATTTTCTATTACAAAATAGTAATTGGAATCCAATGTTAAGATCGTTATGTTTGTATTTAAATTCGGAAAAAAAAAAGATCACACACCTGTAAACAGGTAGCACCGCCACAAAACCTGTAATCAGAACCGATATCAAACAGTTTTGTAAAATTTTACATCTATTTTAGTATTGAAATTTGTTATTGGACAGGAAAAAATAACAAATGAAGTAAATATCTTAAAAATAATTACTTATAATAATTGAGAAGAGTAAATTTGGAAAATAAATGAGACATATAATTCTCATTGGCCGCTGTAAAAGATATTCTCCCGAGATAAGCATATGTTAGAAGCATTCGGCGATGTTGGTCGAGTGATTGACCTAAGAGCTAGAGCTAGTTACAGCTTAGAATTATTACGATTTAATTTTTTTCAAGCTCACTTTGTTTTAAGTGGTTCCAAATCGTTCTGGTATTTTAATATTTATTTATTGTAGATATTGTATGATGTTTCAACAAAACTGACTAAGGCATACATAATAATATTTGTTTGTTTTTAATAATCTTTCCTTTTTTATAATCTTACGATTTTTAATTTTATTTCCTTTTGAAATTTAAACGAATAGTATAGAATTCAGTAAATTACTCAACAACAGTTAAATTAAGATAGATAATTTACAAAATAAAGATTAGGGAAGCCGATGAGAATATCACTAGTAGTAATTTATATACGGAAAGGAATGAAGTTGCAGGAGAAGAATGATTAGAAAACGGAAGATCTGTCAGTGGGGTGAGCCAGAATATTTAAAAGTTTGAAAGGTGGAAAAAGTTTAAAAGGAGTGGGAGATGAGCAAAATCGTTGACATTCAGAAATATAGGAAGACCCGTGTGAATGTTCAACTCGGTAGTAGAGGTAGAATGAGGAGAAATACCGGCTGACTGAAGCAAGAGTAGAACCGCTTCAACTCATTGGTGTATCGAAAGAGACAGGAGCATTTCACTTGACTTTTCGATTATAAGTTCTATAAAACAGTCATGAAATGTACGAGACAAAATTGCAAGGCGACACCAACACGCATAGCACAACAGCAGTTAAAAAGATAATAAAATTCATAAAGAAACAAGGATTACACAGGTCCAGAATGGGAGGAAGTAACGGGAGGTCATTGAGACTTTTTAACTTGAAAGAATGTTTTGCCTAATGAATTTTCTCTAGGTTGATGTCAACGTGATATTTTTCAAGACTATAATTTAGAAATAAATTAGGAAAAGTAGGGATTGTTGCAGTAGTAGGGGGATTTGAATTTATTAAATAACTTTAGTCTTCTCTGTGTTGATGAGGCACAAATCCTATGAAATTTTCGAAGAGCTTTTCTGCAGTTGTAATAGGTTGGATGTTGGAAGGCAAGATAAATTTGGAAATGATACAGAGCGAGTCTTTTTACAACAACAATGGTATGACATTGACAAATTATAGAAAGGCAAATTGAATTCTATTGAACATTTGAAAAAATACATATATAAAGTAAATGGGGTGGAGTACCTACTTGATAAAAAGCTCTGATGGGCTATAAGGTGAACAAGTATAGTTAGTATAGTATTAAATTTATTGGCTTTCTGTTTTGGTGCAAAACTTATCTTAAGTAAAAGATCTCTTTCTTCTTTCTTTAAAAGAATATCCAAATTAGTAATATGAAATAAAAAAAATAAAATAAAAATAATATCAAACCTTAACAAAACTTACTCTTTCTTTTTGTGTTTTTTTTATTTTTTTGCGGCACCGGTCGTGGAGCTTTTTTCAAACCTGAAAAAAAAGAAGGATTTTTTGTGAATATTAGCTATAAATTTATTCCTCATTAAAAGACACTAATAATACTGAAATAATTTCTTAAAATAAATAACAATAATATGGAGAGGTTTGAATGTCAAACATACAGATAATTCGTTTTATACTAAGTTTGTAGAGAGGTACCTTCGCGGTACTGAACGGTATTCTAACTGATGACATAGATCTAATTAACTGTGTACAGGATTTAAACAAAGAGAAAACCTTTAATTACATTAAACAATAAATAACACAGGCCAACAGGTGTTTTGGTGCCAGAGTATTTGAAGGATATCATATGAATTTGATTTGTCCTGGATTTAAACTTTTTATTATTTATTTTATATTAATTAATTTAATAAAATAATCCTTCTTAAAAATAACATTACAATACCTTATAATATTTAAAGTTTAATCCATGGATCAAATAAGAAAACTAAACACGGAATTTTCATCATTATATTATACAAAGATAGAGGAAAAAGTCATCGATGAAACCAACTAGTCACTGAACACTTCGGAAGCTTCTTTGCCGCCACATTCTTGAATGCATTTTGGAACAGTCCCTTTTAGTAATCTGTCATTGTGTGTGTATCCCATCTTCCTAGGTATCGGGGGCCTCCATAGTTTTAATGTCCTGGTGAATTCTTTCACCTTGTTCCTCAGAGGGGTCTCTTAAATTTTCAGGAAAACGGTCTAAGTGGCTGTGTAAGTAGAGCACTTTAATACTCATGATACGCCCAAGGGATTTGAAACTGTTAAGGATATCGTTTAAGTTGTCAGTTTTGTGTTTGCTCAGAATTTCCTACAACTGCAACAAATTAAGTCTAGACTTTTCCCTTAGTCTCATTCATCGAATTTACGAAGGCAGGATCCTTAGTGAATTGTCTTATTCCGTGGGTCATCAAATATTACTGCTTATTTCCGTATTCAACTGAGGCATTATATCTTCCTCCTGTTCAACACAGAGGTTGTTAACGATATTCTTTTCCCTAAGTCCATGTTTTGTCTCTCTGCTATCCCAGAGGCACAAGAAGCAAGGATATTTGGTGTGGCCACTTTGCTGCCCAAGGAGAAAGAGTACCATTTTTAAGTCCACACAAATCACCCATTGATGTTCGTGATACTTTATCTTGAAAGACCCATTTTTTCCCAGGAGTCCTTTAATTTTGTGACAAAATACAAGATTGTCTTCTTGAGAGAAGAAAAATACAGGAACCAATTCTTGTATATGTGATTTAGAACTGCACGTTAAAAAAAAAATTCTCGATCCAAGAAAGTAGAGCAGATAAAGAAAAACTGATTTCATATTTAGATTCAGCGCCACAAATAGAGCTAAAATCAGTTCTAAAATCCTAGATACCAAAATATTTTCATTTTCTTGTACGCTTGCGTAATAGGCTAAAAGTGCGGACTCAACTGTTTAAGGCTGCTCAACACACTGGCCTAGTCAATGTTAACTACAACCTAGTAACCTTAACTACAACAGGAGGATCAACACCAACACTTGTGCAAAACCGGCTCTGTTGATGTACGGAGAAAAGAGCTCCCAAAACCAACTCTCGCCAATGATTAGAAGTTTGGGAAAGAAAAAACAAAAAATGGCAGTTTTTCTATATTAAATGCTCTCTTAAGTTTAAGCCCAATATAGCTACAATATGAATATAATATCTTTTGTATATTCACATACAAGTCATGTTCAGTACCTTACCAAAAGTACTGTGGTCACAACCTTGAAATTTTACCTCCTAACATGTATGTTTAATATTAAAAAAATAGTAATGAACTTTAACTTACGCAAAGGAGTTGAAACGACACCTTTGTAGTGCTTTTTGGGAAAATGGTAGTCCCTACAGGAGTCCAAGTCTAAAGTTCTGTACCTTCCATATTTCACTTTCTATAATCACATAGATAAAAAAAAGCTATAAGTTTGGTTGATATTAGGGATATAAATTATAAGAGCACAAGTTTATAGATTAATTAAACTAACATAAGATTATTAACTAAGACACAGTAGGCCGATTCCATTTCCAAGCAGCCAAATAAATGAAAAAACAAAATAAGAGTCTTGACCATCCAAGCAGAGGAGGGACAACTTTCCTCTTATAATCAAAAATTAAAATAAAATGATAATCACAGAGATGACAATATGTAATCTTGTCGAGTGCAATCAGTTCACAAGTCAAAACACATAAATTACATATTATTAATCAGGGCTATGAGATCTTTAATTCGATATCCTAATTGATACGATAACAAATTGTTTTTGTTTTTTACCAAGAATATTGTACCAAGAATATTAGAACATAGGTCAAATCCACCTCTGCCATCTGGTGGGAGAAGAAATGCGGGTTTTTTTTTACCAAAAGCAACCTTTCTGGAGCTTGAGGCAGGGATATGGGAAACCTCCGGGAGAAGGTTTTAGGAGCGGGAAGGGAGGAGTGAGAAACCTGCCTCAAGGAGAAGGTTTTAGGAGCGGGAAGGGAGGAGTGAGAAACCTGCCTCGTGGTAGTTGTTTAGGGGAGGTTGGAAGCAAGCATGGGTTACGAGTGCTCAGCTGTAAATATTGGAATTATGATATTATAAATATTAAGTATAGTTTGTTAAGTTAAGCACATGGCGTATATAGTTTATAAAAAGGAGGATCCACTGTAATTAATTTGAGTATTTAATGGGTGTAATGTTTGTTCTATCATATGTTGGTAGTTACCATAGTTACAGTATTATTGTTAACATACAGTAGTTTAATGATGTAGGTAGTTTTCTGTATTAGGGTTAAACAGAACATAATCTCAAACAAGTGTCTGGTAATTGTAAATTTAGTGTTTAGTATCTCTTATTTCTATTGATAGTTTTTGAGCTGTTCACAAAATTTCTGTCGAATTCTTGCCTTGCTCTATCCAAGTATTGAGTCTTGTAATTCCGATGCTCCCAAATACAATGCTACCTCAATGGCTTCCTGTAGACACCGCCAATATGCAAATACGATGACATGCGATCCGACAAGGTAATACGAGGTAAGAGATTCTATGTAGAAATAAGAAGTAATCTCTCTTTGTGAAATTCGGAATGAGGTGGAATTGCTTAATTACATTGTGTAACTATAGTTAAAAAAATAATTACATATTCATCAGGGCATCTTTAATCTGATATCGTACTCAATACAAAGGAAAAATATAGTTTGGTTTTTTACCAAGTAATGAATTGATAATTAGTCCTTAATTGTTTTTTGTTTTTTTAAAATACGTTTCATGTTGCAAGGTCAATCAAATGGTATCTGGATATAAAATCTCTTGTTTATAGGTCAAAAAGAGGACTCCCCACTGCCAGGACAGACAGACATACAGGTGAAAACATTACAGTTCTTTAGGTTTTAATGACACCAATTGTTTATGTCTCTTCAATGAAGGACTCAATACCAATCTCTTCCAATCTAACACCTCACTTTTTGAAAAATCATCAAACCCTTGAAAACTATATGGAAGGACAATACTGACATGTACGAAGGCATACCCAAAAGAAACCGAACTGATGTTGTATGTCCCAGTGATGTTTGTAGTACCGGGTTTGGCCGAGAGGAACGTGTCAAGTAACTTTTAATCAGTCAGTATGTCAAATGCCATCACCGGAGAAGGTTCCTAAATCTATTTGTGACAGTTATTTGCGCTCTTGTCATTTTTATGATAGCTGATTCTCATGAACAGTGCGCGGCCGTGAAGTTTTGCTTTCTGCTCTTGAAATTTGAAAAGCGCCCTACCCTACAAGGATGATGCTATGGGGAAACTCAAGTGTTTGAGTGGTTTTCCCTTACTAAAAGTGGGGAAGTCAATTAATGATCTACCTTGCTATGGATGTCCTTTGACAGCCCGAACCAACGAGAATGTCAAAAAAATTCATGAAACTGTCCTGGAAGATCGACAATGAACCATCGAAGAAGTGGAGAAACCTGGAGTTCAGTACAATGAATTTTTAGTGAAGATTTGGAGATGAGAAGAGTAGGCTCCCACTCACACGCTCTCTCTATGTGCCTTTTTTTGGCCAAAAATGGTATGATACTGTGCCCCACCTACCCTCCTATTAATCTAGCCCCCTGCGACTTCTTTTTATTCCCAAAAATGAAAAGAGACATGAAAGGGAAGCGTTTTTCAGTTGCAGAAGTAAAGACGATGGAGGCGCGGCATCACAAAAGAGGAATATAAAAAATCTTTCGAACATTGGAATAAAAGATTGGACAAGTGTATTGACTCCAATGGAGAGTACTTTGAAGGAGATTAAAGTTTTTTTTGTAAAAAATTTATATTGATCACTTAGTGCAAAAATAGTTTGGTTTCTTTTGAGTACGCCCGAGTATGTTGTGAACAGAACCCTATCTTATGTCCTACATTTATTTATTTAATATAGTGCCAAATGTTTATTAATAAATAAACTCTAGAGACTTACAACTTTGTTCGATCTTTTCACACTCTCAGTGACTGATTTGCTGTTGGTTGAAGTGGAGGGAATGTTCTGGCCAGGAGGACCCGGGTTGATGCAGTTTTTGTCTATTAAAGAGTGCTTAACCAGCAACGGCACCATCATGAGGGGCAGACGGTGAAACTTGCTGAAATCACCTTTACCGGGCACTGGCAGGATTATAGGGTCATCTGGCTCATTTGTTGAATCGCACAGTCCCAACCGGTATAAATAATTTCTCTAAAAAAATTAATAACAATAGTTGGTCATATGAAACATAATTTAGTAAGTTCAAGCAAAATTATAGTCACAATTTTATGTTTAAAATAGCATAACAAAAATATATTTAAATTGATAAGAGTTTGCGGGGTAAGATTAGCACTTTAAGATAGGTTATAAATATTTGAGGAAAATAGCTCCGAGATGATGAGCTCTAGTGGGAAGAATCGGGCAGCTAGACTTCCAGGTTGTGCACTTTATCTTTAACTCTGTACCATCTATGGCTTAGGTCAAGGGAGGATTGAGTTGCCGAGGCAGGAACAATAGGCTGCCTATTTTGGAATTTCCAGTGAACTTTTCAAAAGGTTCATGCTTGTCCTTCCCGTTCTCCTCGGAATATTCCAACAAGAAACCGAACCATTGGGAAGGAAGGAAGTTGAAAAGGTAATTTTAAACCTAAGGTTTTTATTGCTCAATTGGGATTAAGTACTGACAATCAGGTGCTTAAAAAATTAAATTACTTGAAATGCAATTAAGGATTGTCGAGTATTTTTAAAGATGTCTCCTTAGGAGAGACTTTGTTTCATTAAATAAAAGGCATGTTGTTTAAAATATTCCCCCCCCCCAACCATTTATCTCTTTACAATGACAAAGTGAACCCATGCTTACGGTGTAGTCAGCCTCAATATTCGCTTTTGCATTTTGATTTTTCAAAAAATCCTGCAGATAGGACAAGTTCAAGCACAGAGAATAAGCGAAATGCATTAACTGCTCCTCAATGGCAAATTATATAGATCCCTTTCCTGCCAAGCACTCTTCGACGGTTTTACTGTTTACTGTAGTAGTGTATTTTCGTAATGGCGGGGGAAAACTGTAATGTGTTTTCTGATCGATTCACCCAGTTTGCTATTTTCTAATGGCAAAAACATGCCAAAAATTGAGATTACCAATTTCGCAGGTAAAGACTTCCCTATTAGACTTTTGAGGAGGAATCAATCCCGTTGTAGGGATGACTACCTGTACTTTGTTTTCAAAAATTAATCCAGAGGTTTCATTTAATATCAAACCCCTAGTTTTGACAGTTGACTAATTGTGTGAAATTGATAGGATTTCTCAATTTAAACCTTTTGAACACAGTGGAGTCGGTTATGTGCCCCATCTAACTAACATGAGGAAATCCCTTCCTTTTTAAGGCATACATTTGTCTGTATGTCGACTGAAGAGGTTCATATTGAATTTGTGTCAGAATTATCTATCCAAATGGTTTGGCCCCTTTCCGGCGATTTTGGTCTTGTCCATGTTGTTTGTGAAAACAAATTATTCTCACCCCCCTTTCAGAAAAAAAAAACACACCAACTACTGTTCTTTGAAATCATTAATGTAACCAGCAGTTTTCTAACTTTTTTTAAACAGTGATTCGATGGTGCCCCCCCTAGGATGAAGTACAGTACAACTTCAATTATCTGGAGTAATGATGGGGACAGTAAGTACACTTGAATAAAAATAAAAAAAAACACTGATAATCGCGAATCATGTTTTTATAGCCTTGATGAAATTAACAAAAAAACACCTATTTTCAACTCACAAATATAAGTTATTTTCAATTAGTACATATAAAAAAAGTACCTATGCAACTTAATTAAAATGTGTTGTAGTCAGTTTTTGTTTTTTACTCCCGGTTTTGATTTTTCTAACTCTGTTCTTATGCTTCTTAACGCGAACATTTTTCCATATTCAGAGTTTATATCTTTTAAGTGATAAGTTGGTCAATGGCCTCTAGTAGTTGTTCTGTAGTTACTTTTTTCTATGGTCGAATAAAAATGAATCCACCTCAATGCCCAAAATATCGCTTTCATAAGTGCTTGGCTCGCTTCTCAAATAAATGTCAACTATTTCATAATCAGTGAGCTGCTTGTACCCTTGATCATTCTTGTCACTCTCCACTGAGCCATATTGTCTTTGTCTACTTTATTGAAATCAGAAATTGTTTCCAGTATCTCAAGGCATGTTTCAATGCCATTTTGTTCCATCAACATGCTGCAGATTTTATTCTCCAAATTCTTAAAATTTTTCTCCATGCAAGTTGCAGTGTTTTTGAAGGTAATATTTTCCCATGCTTCACAAATAGCGATAATCGGATCTTTTATCTTCCATATTTTCAAGACACCTTCCATGTAGTTCGCACAACTTTCTTCAAGAATAAAATGTTGCAGTATCTTCTTTTTTAACTGGCAATCACACCTTGATCCATGGGCTGACAAAGTTTCATTAGGTGTTAGATAGTAGAGACAAATTTGTCCGTCATCTGTTTTTAAAATGGATTCATATCGGTGAGAAAGCACACTATCTAGTAAAAGAACAGCGTTACTTGCAAGCCCGATACTGTACTTATATCTGCCGATATACGGAACAAATTTCTTTAAAAAAACAATCTTCAAAAACACCGAAAAACCTCAAATGTTCGACTATATTGCATTGCGATCTTGTTATGTTGCTGTTGGTGTTTAACACCCCCTAAATTTACCTTACCAAAAACTATCCCTCCTTATGATCTCTTCAATGTCCGACGGTGTCCCCCCACTGGGAGTCACTGCTATAGAAACTGATAGCTTATAACAAGAGAGACTATTAGGATCGGTCTGTTTTAATGGTTTAAAATGAGCACAAGCCTAGTGCCTGGGTTATGATGAAGTGTGTGTTATGATAGTGACTGAAGTCAGACTTGGCCTACACTCTATTGGGTATTGTTACTTCACTTCCTATGAACATTATATTGTTTATATATCAGGTTGGCCAAAAAGTCCGTTCGGTTTTTGTCGTCACAAAACTTCAAGCAGTCTAATATGTAGCTAACTTCAGTCCATCCCTTGCGAGTGCGCTCTCGTCAGATACTCACTTCAACGTAGTTTGACGCGAAATTCCGACAAGACTGATTGTATTTTGTGTTTAGGATCATCCTGAAAATGGAAAACCAAAACGAACATTATCGACACCTCATCCTTTTTTATTTTAAAAAAGGCAAGAAAGCAGTGGAAACTTGCAGGAAGATATGCGCTGTATACGGAGAGGATGCTGTTACAGAACGTGTGTGCCAGAAGTGGTTTTCAAGATTTCAAGACGCACCTTGCTCTGGCCGGGCAACAGAGATTAACAGTGACAAAGTGAAGGAATTAGTTGACACCAATCCCCGTTATACAACTAGGGAGATCGCAGTTATCCTCAAAATATCCAAATGGAGTGTTGAAAACCATCTGCATCAACTTGGCTACATGAGCAGGCTCGATGTTTGGGTTACCCATCAACTTAGTGAGGTTAACCTCGCCCAAAGGATTTCCATCTGCGATTTGTTGGGGAAACATGAAGAAAACGATCCTTTTTTGAAGAGAATGATGACAGGGGACAAAAAGTGGATCGTCTATAACAATGTGGAGCGCAAACGCTCATGGGGGAAGCGCCGCAAATTACCACAAACAGCCCCCAAAGCAGGAGTTCACTTAAAGAAGGTTACGCTCTCGATTTGGTGGGATTGGAGGGGTGTTGTCTTTTACAAACTTCTTCCCACAAACAGGACCATCAATTCAGATAGTGTGCTGTAACCAGCTGGACTAATTAATTGCAGCGATCCACTAGAAGCGCCCAGAACTAGCCAACCGTAAGGGGATTGTCTTCCATCACGACAATGCCAGACCGCACACTTCTTTGCAGACATGGCAGAAGTTACTGGAGCTTGGCTGGGAAGTTTTGCAGCACCTTCAGATTTCCACCTGTTTCGGTCTCTTCAAAATTCATTGAATGGACTGACCTTCAACTGTGAAGATGTAAAAATCCACTTGGAAATTTTTTTTGCCAGTAAAGACAGGAAATTCTTTGAGCATGGAATTATGAATCTGCCCACGAGATGGCATAAGATACTGGAACAAAACGGCAATTATATCATTGATTGAATAAATCGCTTTGTGTTTAAAAGTTGTGTCTTATTTTCGCTTAAAAAACCGAACGGACTTTTTGGCCAAACCTTTATTTTTAAGAAAAAATAGTTCATTGTTTGAAGTCAGGAAAAATTTCAATCAATAAAAATATTTATTTGTACCAATACATAAGTATTTTAAACAAAATGTATACAATTCAATATTTAATACAAAAAACAAATGGGTGGACCTCTTGCTCTTTTGAATAACCAATTTATACTCTGCATTTCAAAGGTTGGTTTAAAAACCAGCAATCTTCACTTTTTTGTAAACTGCTAACAAGCACAAGATTAAATAGTCATTGGTTCCACTTAACTTAAAATACTTATATTGAATAATAATAGCAAAAGTTACAATTACCTTATTTTCTATATCATCCACATCTTCAGAATCTGAGATCACAATTTCCTCTAGCTGATTAGAGACCTGAAATGATTAGAGGTTAAAAATATAATTAAAAAAAAACAACAAAAAAACTTGAAAAACATAAAAATGATCATTTATAATTTGAATGTGGGCAGTATTCAGTTTCAACTTAGTATACAGATACATAAAACAACAACACAAAAGCAAAATGGAAATGAAAAATCAATTAATCACCTTCCTGTGGGGAGGGGTTTGGCATTGAGGCTCTTCCGAATCTGATATTACTATTTCACCATTAGTTACCGCAGTCACCTGCACCTGTAAAAATGACTTACTGTAATTTTTTTTTTTTTTTTTTTTTTAAGATGTTGAAAGTTTTAAAAAAAAATTTAAGTAAAATAAGCTTAATACCAATTTTACGAGTTTAACGAGTTTAGTGAGAAAAATAAACAATACAAAAACTAACCAAAAAAAAAAAAAAAAAAAAAAGGAAGATACATTTGAATGATAAAAACTACAGAATTTTAGAATATGACAATTGTAAATACTAGACAAATATAAGAGTCAATTTATATAATCAAAAAGAATAATATTGGTTCCATTCACAGGGTAAAATTGGAATTTTTATGCAGACAAATACTAAATAAGTTATTTTTTTTAATTTACTTTTAAAAGATTAACAAAAAATCATAAACTAAATGTAAGCTGGAATTACCAAATGTGAACCAGGATTAATATCAGGTTCGGATTTTCTCTTCACACCACTCTTTAAGACTCTCTTCTGGGAACAGCAAAAACAAATACAAAAAAAACACACTTTGCAAATAAATAACAGATGAATAATAGAAAAATAAATACCAGAGATTTCAGATTAACTTTGGTAACTGAGATCGATTCGTTAATAAATGGAACACTTGGATTTTCCTTGAGCTGTAAAATAAAATTTTAACTAAAAAAAAAAAGTAAATGAAGAACTGTATAGCAAAAATACAACTATAATATAATTAATAAATTATGGAATATGAGCAAGAGTGAATTTTTATACAGTCGGACCTCTATATATCGAACATCCTTGAAAAAAAATTTATACATAGAAAGATTGCAATTTTTGATCTTTGTCATACCAGAAACAATAACAGTTATTTTTTAGGGTTAAAGAAGTATTAAAGGCAATTTTTAAGGCTAAAAGAAAAAAAAAAATTGTACGTTCAACAAACCTTTTGAAAAATTGTGCAAATTACTTATGTGATTGCAGATTTTTTACATATGTGCATATAATATAAAATGGCTACATATTTGATAAGAAAATGTATTCAAAATATGTATACATACATAAAAATTAATTTATTTTTATTTTCACGCACAGTAGTTTCTTATATCTTTTGTGTATAATTCATGACTGAAGGCGTTTCAAAGTGTCCACTTTTATTCAGGCATGTAAAAATTTCCTGAGGAACGTTACACATAAATATCAAGCTGTGACACACAATTTTTGAATGCTTTCATTACTTGTTTTCTAGATGGAGCTAATTCATCTTGGTTTTTGTCGTAGTCATCATTTTTGGGGTAATTTTGATTAGGGAAGTCCCCCAATGTGTCCTGTATCGGTGGGGTAACCAGTCACGTTAACATGTAAAAATTGATCAATTCGGTTCCCTTATTTATTTGTCACAATGATTTGAGATGTTTCTTTTGTATTTTCACTATCGGTTTGTTCTTGATCTTATATTTTTTTCTTGTTCTTCTCCAGGACTTTTTTTCTAAAAAACTAGCTGTTCATGCAGAAGATTATAGGGGAATGCTGCTCACTTTAAGCCAAAAGGAAATGAAATTAAAATAAAACTTAATATTTAAGCAACGGTTAAAAATTGTTGACTGTATAAAAGGGTGGTTCATAAATTTAATACATACACTGCCAATAGATATTTAGATGTTGTGATGTTGCCTTTGATATAAATTCGAAATTAGCGGGCATAAAAGGGCGGTAAACGACCCGTGGATCACGGCTATGAAGGGATGAACATTATTTTCTGCCGTTATATCTAATATTAATATTGGATTTGTTAACTTTAAAATAAGAAAAGTTAATAATATCTGAGACAACTGGCATTGGAAAATAAGAAAGTTAAAAAAATCAAGAAGGCAACAGAGGAGTATAAGAACGACAAGACAGTGGTAAGTAGCTCTCTTTCATTTTGACCCGCCCATGAGACAAGGTGAGCCTTGCTCGTGTTGATCATTGCAGAAGACATGAGGCAAGCATATGGCAACCACGCTCTGCTACCAAGAAACCAGAAGAATTCACCGAAGGTCGTAAGAATAGTAAACCTGGCCAGTCGCGATTAATATTAAGGTAAATTTTAAGTTTAGTTTTAACATTGTAATTTTATCACAGACGTGCTTATATATTATAATAAATTAATGAAAAGTAATGTTATTAAACAATTTTCCTTTTGCCAGAATTCCTTTTTATATTAACAGAACCTAAAAAACCTCAGATTAACTTAAATATAAACAATATAGATACAAAACAAAATATATATATATATATATATATATATATATTGTTATGATATTTTTAAATGACGATTTTAAATGGTGCTTGTAAATAATCTCAGAAAAAAACGAGTGTTGAGGAATTTAGTAGCTATCCGTGCTTCATGTTTTTGAAATTGAAAGTCAAGAAGGCATCGGACAGAAGCGAGAGAAGTGAACCTCCTGAGAGACAAAAGAGTCAGTCGTCGTTGAGCAGACACCGTTAGACGAGGTAGCGGACCCAAGCTGGCCCCTCGTGGTCCTTTTTCACTTTTCACCAGATGCGACAACAAGACATCTTTACTTTCACTCAGCATGAAGACAGCGAGACATTTTTACTTTCACTCAGCATGAAGACAAATCAGATCAAGCATTAGAAGATGAACAACGAAGATACCAACACGGAGAAGCACTGGCCAGTATAATACAAAATTTTAAGTACGTAATTTATTTGTATATCAATTTTTAGCTATTAAATGTATGTAAATAAAATCAATATTCCTTTTGCCAAAAGTTTCCTATAATTATTAACAGAACCCTGAGATAACGTAAAAGTTATGAATATAAAGTTTTTATATAATTAAAATAATGATTATTAATAAAAATAAGAAAATATTAGAATAATATATATACAGTAATCCAAAATGAAACATATTGACACTTAAAATACACAATAATAAACGAAAAGAAAGGTGGCCATCAAATATGAACAATTAATAAAACTAAGGTAGTATGAATTGAATAAAAATTATACTTAGCAAAGGAAAATAAAATCTTAAAAATTTAAAGTCTATTAAATGTTTCATTCAAAGAATAAAATTAAATTCAATAACATAGCTGGGGGAACGCGTCTCCATCCGGAGATAGGGGAACTTATCTCAAGATAGTTGATCCATCCAAAAGGTGATAAGCCGAGATATGTTAAATTGGTCCACAGACCAAGAGGGGTAACCTAGGGAGAGCTGTCTCGGGTAAACTCATTGATGAAGATTAAGTTGAGTCATCAAGCTGAGATCCTCCCTCTCTGTAGGTCTGTCTCGCTTTGACTGCCTGATATGAGGCAGAGAGAGAAAACTCTTGCCCAGCATGCGAAAACAACACTTGTACGTACAGTTCGCGCACATATAGAAATAAAGATACATAAAATAATAACAAATTCGAAACAAAAAGAGAAATTATGAGTCCTCAATATGAGTCAACATCAGCTTTAGGAAAACATTTTTTTTTTAACATAGCAGGTAAGACATCATTCTCCCATTCATAATTTTCAAATGTAAAGATCAAGTTAGTTATTCATTTCTCAATAATTGCTCCAGACATCCACGATTTTTTGTTAACATGGTGTTTAACATCAAGTGGTTTCATGCCTTTGATACAATGCAGCTGTTTACTTTTCGCATTACAAGAAGATTTAATATCTCCTTACGTATCATGATCGCACAAACGACAACTGTGATCCATTCCTTACTATTTTTTCCTCAAAAACATTTATCGTTTTTGAAAGTCAAAGTTTCATTGGGCAAAATACTTGAAATAAAGAACATTGGGCATCCGAAACACTAGCACTTTCACCCGATATTATTTTTTCTTGGATGCTGCGTCACTTTTGAAATTTGCCAATACCCAGGAGCTGCATAAAAATCAGTCACTTTATCCTTAACGAGTGGTCCTGACATTGGCATGTTCTTATCTAGTATCATTTTCACCCATTTCATCAATACCACTTCATCAATTTTATCAAACTTTAAGGATTTAAATAGTTTCCAATCTCCCACAAAAGTTACAAATGTTTTAATAACTGAATCACGGTTTTAGTAAATTATTGATATCATACTTATCGTAGCTTCAACTTTTTTTGCCCCGCTTTAGGTTGTGTGTGCGATTCAAGGTTCTTAAAGTAAGTTCGATATACAGAAGATTGACTGTAGTTATTATTATAACATACGTTAAAATGACTTACTAATTTTGTTACTGATACAGATTCTGAAATAAATGGGACTTCTGGACTGCACTGAAACAAAATATAAACTAGGTAGAAAATGTCATTATTTGATATAAGAAAGGGGTGTGGCTCGAACCTAAAACCTCCTCAAAATACAGCTAAAGTTATCTCTGATCTCTGTACAAAAGACGACTCTAACGCTAGACTCTTGTAATCCTATAACAGTCCCACCCCCAAAAATTGATATATACAGAGTCGTCGGTTATACAGGGATCACTGTTCACATTGAGTGTGTGCAGTATGAGACAATTAAGGGGTTTCAGAAATTTTACTAATTATTCTTTCTATTAGAGCATTCAAATCAAAAACAGTCAATTCAACCTTGATGCTAATGCCCTATTGATCGGCACTGTATACTATTTATCCGTGTTATACTATTATGTTATGCTATTATGTATTATACTATCATGTTATACTATTATTTAAACACTATGAAAAAAGTTGTTATTAATCTGAGTTAATGTTTTATCTTCTATTACAGAGTAATTCACTGATTAATGAAACTTATTATTTATTAATTTTATTTTTAATATCATTGGGCCAAATGGAACTACCATGTGCAAAAGATATTGTTTCTAAAAAAGTCACCCATTGAGTTAAAGTTAAGAAAGAACAGAATTTTAATGACTGTAATTACAATTCAAAAATTCTATATTATTAATGAGGGGGACGAGATCTTTAATATAATAACACTGAAATATTATTTTATGTTATTTTGAGTTAAAGTTAAGAACACAATTTTAATGACTGTAATTACAATTCAAAAATTCTATATTATTAATGAGGGGGACGAGATCTTTAATATAATAACACTGAAATATTATTTTGAGTTTAAGTTAAGAACACAATTTTAATGACTGTAATTACAATTCAAAAATTCTATATTATTAATGAGAGGAACGGGATCTTTAATATTTTATGGTTTTAGTTTTAACCCCTTGACATGCAATGACATGCGAAAAAATCGCATTGGCTAAACCAGTAAACGACGCACGATGAATGCGGTAATCAGTACAGTACTGATCTCATGCTACAAACGCTGTAGTACGTATTTGAAATTAGTGAAAATTATAAATAGCGCTCCCAACATGTCTCACTTGGATGTATTAAATGAAAGTGACGATGGAAGTGTATTAGATTACTCTAGTGATGATAGTGAGATTGAAAATGGTCATCAAAATGTTTATACTTTTGAGTATTCAAGCGAAGCCTATATCGACATAATGTGCGTGAACCTGCAAGACCTATTTCAAGCAGTGATGAATCTGATGTACCAGAGGATGAATGTAATTGGAAAGAAAAAGAAAATATTGTCAATATAAAACAATTTACTGAAACTGCTGCCATGAACTGCTCTGTTCTACGAAGATTGCGTACAAATGCAACACCTCTGCGTGCTTTCAAACAAGTTTTATGTGATGACTTGAAATGATAGCCAGAGAAACGAATAGTTATGCAGCAGAAATGGAAATGGAACCGAATACAAAAATGAACAAGGACTGGTATCCACTAACAAATGATGAAGTTAGAGTATATTGTTGTGATATTTTAATGTTATGATTTTTAATGGTGTTTTTTAAATAAACTCGGAAAAAGCAAGCGTTGAAGAACATAATAACGATCCGTGGTTCATGCCTATGAAAGTATAAACGTTTTTACTGTCGTTATATTAACTATTAATAGTTATAATAACAATAATATCAATAATTAATATAAACATTTATTTTATAAACTACGTAAATTAAGCAAAGTATAAATATCCAAAACAACTGGCATTGAATAGCCAGTTGAAAGATTAATAAGGCAGCGGAGAGATGCAGGATATAGGCCCACGAGACGTATGAGACCACTCACTCTTTCATCTGGGACCGAAGAGACGGGACCCACGCTACGGCCTCGTAGTGCACAAGGTCAGACCTTCTTCTCTTCGTGCTATTTCTCTTCCATTCCATTTCAAGTCAACAACCACTAACCAAAAAAGTTTTTAAGTTTTTCTTACTCACAATCTCAAGATAATAACATGTATTATGGCTGATGCCAAAGCTAGATGAGTATAATTCTCAGTGTGTTTTCATTATCACAACCACAACAATACTAATTATAACTGGCTAAAAACTAGAGAGTAATTCTGTGTGTGTTTCTATCATCACAACAACCAGTAGACTGTCTTTTGTTTTTTCTTTTCACTCTCAATTGTTTTTATTTGGCTACTTGATTCAAGGTTAGATTAAATATTATATAAAAACTCCACAATATCTAATATCACAACAATATATATTATTACGTTCTTCAAATATTTTAGTTTTATTGTTAACTTTGAATTTATTTTATTTGCTATTTACTATTAGGTTCTATTAACAAAAATAAATCTGGCAAAAAGATGAATTTAATTACAAATAAAAAAAAAACTTATATTAATTATTTATAAATACTTGTCTATAAATTTGATTCCTTTTCTTCTTTAATTCTCTTCATGCTTTAAACAAATTAATACTTCTGCTCTTCGTGCTATTTCTCTTCCGTTCTGCTTTAAGTCAATAACCACTAACCAACAAAGTTTTTAAGTTTTTCTTACTCTCAATCTCAAGCTAATAACATGTATTACGGGCTGATCCCAAAACTAGATGAGTATAATGCTCTGTGTGTTTTTTATTCTCACAAACAACAACTATATTATCACGGGCTGATCCCAAAACTAGAGAGTAATACTGTGTGTGTTCATTTTGATACCACAACAACTATACTCTCTTTTGTTTTTTCCTCCACTCTCAATTGTTTTTGTTTGCCTTCTTGATTCAAGGTTGGATTAAATATGTATATACAAACTCCACAATATCTAATATCACAACATTCGGGTCTGCTCCAATTTAAAAATTTTTTGAGCTTGTAGATAAAAATTTTTTCATTCCACTTTACTTTTGATTTCACTATTCACTTTTTTAGCACTTTAACACTTTGCATTTTCTTATTGCTAAATGACAAGATCAGATTATGTGTCACCAAAATTTTACAATGTGCATTTCAACCATATACATTACAAATGAAATTGTACCTTACAGACATCTTAACTTTTAACTATAGTACCATAAATTTATAATTTACAAGTTTTTACATTGCTGGGTTGACAATATCTTCATAATAAAGCATTAATTACTTTTAAATTTCAAACTTTTATATAGCTTTTAACATTTACCAACTTGATTGTACAAAATAAACATACTAACATTTTAGTACATTAGAATAAAATTCAATTTCAAAGTTTTTACATGTGTCCGATTGACATTATTTTCATATAAGGTTTTAATGAATTTAAAATTTTAAATTTTTTCTACAGATGTTAACATATTTGATTGTCCAAATAAACATTATACCATTTTAATACAATACAATAAATTTCAATTCAAGTTTTTACTTGTCAGAGCTACATTATTTTACAATAAGGTTTTCAATTAATTTTAATTTTCAAGTTTTTAGATAAATTTTAACATATTGACAAATTTTATTGCACAAATAAACATACTAACATTTAAACATTACAATAAACTTCACTTTTCAAGTTTTTACTTTTGTCCGATTGACATTTTTTTTATAATAGGTTTTTTCAATTGATTTTAATTTTCTATTGTTTATATAGATCAATTTTTACATTTCATCCGATTAGCATTATTTCATACTAATAAAATATAACTTTTTTCTTCTTTTTTTATAATTATACTCTATGGTATTAAAAACATACCTGAAATTATTTTTAAAGTCTTTCCTTTTACTTATTTTCATGTTGTTCCAAATAAACTTGTAAAAGGGGATTTCACTAAAATGAGATGAAATTTTAAATTCTAATTTATCCCAATCCAAAATTTTACTTATTGTATTTTTAAACTTACTTAAGGTTTTTATTGGGTCAGATTTTTTAAATTGTTGAATCTCTAACTTATCATGATTATTATTTAGTCGTATTATATCACGATTAATTACCGATTTAGTTTCACTAGAGTTACTCGTTATTTTAATTTTATTTTGTTACTTTATACTTTTTATTACCTCCACTTCCTTCTCCTTTTTATTACTTGTATCATTATTTTCTTTTTTATTTGTATCTAAATCATTTTTAATTAAATTTTGTTCATGATCTAGGGGTTTATTTTCGATTTCTAAGTTAACTTCTTTAAAGTCATTTTTCTGATTTTCCAGTTCCGGTTTTAAATCTGTTTCTAAAATATTTATTTTTTCATCCATTTTATCATTCATTTATCATTTATCATTCAATCTTTGAAAGAATTTTGTAATTTTTGTTCAAATATTTCAAATCTATTATCAATTTTTATAAATTTTTCATTATTTTCATCTGCCAATTTATCGATTTTATTAGATAATTCTAATAAATTTTGTTTATTTTCTGGTTTTAATTGTAATAATAAATTGGTTTCAAGTTTTAAATTATTTTGTTTATTTTCGTTAAATTGTTCCATCATTAATATTATTAACATATTATCCATCTTACTCTCCTCCTTATCTATGTATCTATCAATTATACTTTGCTCATTTGGATCAGTATTGACACTATGCTTTTTCCATGACTGAATCTAACAATATAAATCTTAATCACAAATACAATTTTTAACCTAATCTTTATATCAAATTTAAACACAATTTTTGTGACACTATCTAAACAATCCTTTAACCAGATTACTTCGTTATCGTGCCCCACGTTGGGCGCCAAATATTACGTTCTTCAAATATTTTAGTTTTATTGTTAACTTTGAATTTATTTTATTTGCTATTTACTATTAGGTTCTATTAACAAAAATAAATCTGGCAAAAAGATGAATTTAATTACAATTAAAAAAAAAACTTATATTAATTATTTATAAATACTTGTCAATAAATTTGATTCCTTTTCTTCTTTAATTCTCTTCATGCTTTAAACAAATTAATACTTCTGCTCTTCGTGCTATTTCTCTTCCGTTCTGCTTTAAGTCAATAACCACTAACCAACAAAGTTTTTAAGTTTTTCTTACTCTCAATCTCAAGCTAATAACATGTATTACGGGCTGATCCCAAAACTAGATGAGTATAATGCTCTGTGTGTTTTTTATTCTCACAAACAACAACTATATTATCACGGGCTGATCCCAAAACTAGAGAGTAATACTGTGTGTGTTCATTTTGATACCACAACAACTATACTCTCTTTTGTTTTTTCCTCCACTCTCAATTGTTTTTGTTTGCCTTCTTGATTCAAGGTTGGATTAAATATTTATATACAAACTCCACAATATCTAATATCACAACAATATAAATAATAAATATTTGAATAATATTTTGCATTATAATGTCGCAGAAAAAAAAATCTAAAATAGATATGTATTGATCAAGGCGAAAAATAATAGAAACACCCATATTTTTGAAAATTATGCCTTGTAAACGTTTTTTTCGCCATATCGCACTATCTTCGTGATGTATATATCGCGTCGACGCGCATTTCATTTGTATGTCAAGGGGTTAACACCATTGAGGAATGGGAATTAAATTAACAGCTAACCTAAGGGGGGGGGAATAACACCCCTCTCTTTTTTGAAGTTATATATATAGCGAATATGATTTTAACGACTCTGTGTAAACAGTTCAAAAATAAAAAAACTGAAATTACATGTTATTAATCGGGGCAATGAATCTTCGATTTGATACCCTGCTTAATATGACAGATTTTTTTTACTTATAAACAATCAATTAACTGATTAATAACCCTTCATTATGTTTTATGGAGCAGAAAATATTTTTCACGAGGTAGGGTAAACAAATGAAATACAAAACGTACTTATACATAACTTATAAACATACCTTTTCGTTGGACGCTACAGCAACATTTTGTAGTCTTGCAGCAACATCTGACCGTCCCTGTCGGAGCAGGAGCCCTTCTGAGCTCCTTTGAAATTCTTCTAATCCTTGTTCCTAAACAATACGAAAATTGATGATTTTATTTTTTTTTCATACATATTGAATAAAGTGGCATCGTGATAATAAATAATAAATAAATATAGTAAATGTAATTATATTAATCTTTCCATTGGACTACAGCAACATCTGACTGTGTTTATAGTAATATGATACTAGCTAGCTCTGCTTCTTTGAGAACATAAGTTTTTAATTGCTGGTGGCTAAATAATGCAGAAATAAACTATTTTATGATAGATATAAATATATTATAAATTTTTCTCTCTAAAAATATGTAGAGTGTTGTCCGGAAATAATTGCAAGTTGAGGATCATAAATTAATCATTAACCATTAATCTTAAGCTAAAAAACACACTAAGTACTATTTTAAACTAAATTTAATCAATTGAAATAGGCTCAATTACAATCAATGGACTTTTGCCAACGTGTTAAAAGCTTAAAATAAAGTAGCGTTAAAAGGATTGAATTAATAGTAAAGAGAATAATGGAAAATAAAAAAATTAATATGTTTTAGAATAAATAAGTTATCGACAACTAACTACTCCTGCTATACCCAGGGAGTGGAGACATTAAAAATAACCATCTTTAACTTTTACCCATAAATAATTATAATTGTGTAACTTTTCCGCAATACCATTTCTTCCATATTTGCCTCCATAGAAGAAGAAATTAATTATGTATTACTGTTTTGTTTTTTTTTTCCACGAAAAGACAAGGGTACATGAAATAAACTATCAAGATCACATATTACAAAAATTATAATCTATTGAAATAGGAAAAATAATATGGAAAAAAGATTGTTCCTAAGGTTTAATAAATTACATTACAACATTACATACTTTCATCAAACTGAGCTGACTACCAATGAAAAACCCACTCACATTAAAACCAGAGCTATCTAAGGCTACTGTTACAGTGGATGCACGTTCTGGCGAAAAATGAGTTTGTCGGAATAGCTTAAATTTATTTGTCAAAACATAGTATATTCAGTGTTCTGAATATCAGTTTGTTTCTATCCACTAGCGAAGATGGAGCCCATAACAATGGATATTTCCTTGAAAATCCAATATAAAAGTATTTATTAATAAGTAGTGGAAAAACAGAATACGTTAGCGTTTTGTTGACTGCAAGAGGCAACAAAGGAGAGTATCAAAAGATCTTTTAAGTCAACCAATAAAGTTTTAAGAGTATTTCAGAATGGCATCCGCAATGCTTAAATAAACATTGAGGAGAAAATCACAAAACAGTCAAATTTTTGTATGAATATTTCAGCAGAAGAGAGAGTAACTTGCTGTAACTTTAAGGTAAGAAACACTTCATTTCTTGCAAAAAAAAAAACAAACAACTTTCTTCATTACTTGGAAAAATCAAAACAAAACATAAATTTTTTAAAAAGTTATCAAAAAACAAAATGTCAATTGTAAATTGTAGCATTTTACAAAGTTTTTATTGGAAATTCAAACCAAGTGAAAATGGTTATATTTTTAAGAGTTATTGTCCTTTTGTGTGACTTGCAAAGTATGATATTCTATTCTAGGTCGTTGGGATCGGTTCGAGGAGTTCGGGCAATATGACTTGGAATGTAACTTTCTGTGGAAATTCTTGAACCATCCCAACTCTGGTTTGATTCACCTCTTTCAGAAACCGAGTAACTACCTGGATGTTCATGCCGAGTTATAATTTCCCTCTTCACAAAAAAACTTGTAGTTTTGCTCGAACTAACATTTTTTTCTGTTCTGGGACTTTCCTCAAATATGGGAGTAAACCCATTATGAAGTGATACTCTGCAGCTTCACTGTTTGGGAGGAATAGTTTTTGCTGGTATATTTGTAATTTATTTTTCCTCAAGGGCCAACAATTTTTCAATCGCAGTTGACTTCTTTGGCATGCAATGTAAACTGCTGCAAATTGTTATGTGGCTTCTGCGGTACTCCACTGTTATTCTAGACTCTCCTTTTGCAAGGTTGCTTGTCCTTTTATAAAGTCCTTTCACACTATCTTCACTGCTATGTCATCCTATGGAATAGAAGTCTGGGGAGTGCATAGCTCTCCAATATTCTTCAGATCCAGTCCATGCAATCCAGAATCCTCCGCAAGATAGTCGATCCTACCTTCTTTATTAACAACCATATTATATTATTAACATTCCCTTCCCTTCTCACTGATTTCAACATCCCGTTCATTCGAGATCCAGCCACCCGATACCAGAGCTTCCCCACATAGGGATATTTGGACCACCGAGACAAAAGCCTACTCCCATAATTAATAAAATTACCTTTCCGTTGGACAGCCTTAGAGCAACATCTGGTGGCCGTTCTCTGCTTGTTTGAGATTCTTCAAGGCTTTTCCTTCCTTGCTCCTAACAAATACAAAAAAACATTATTTTATCTTTATTTTTTTTATAAACATTTAATGAAACAACATGCTTTATTTTATTAACTGTTATAAATAATACTTTATTTACCTGTCCATTGGACAGCCTTACAGCAACACCTGACTGTGTTTGTGGTAACCCTTCCCTGCTTCTTCGAGATCTTAGGATTGTTGGTACCTAAATCATGCATAAATGAACTATTCTATAATAAATATAAATTTCTGTCCAAAAATAGAGTGATGTCTGGAAATAATGGCAAGTTTAGGACCATAGCCTAGAACTAAATGAACAATAATTACTATTTTAAACAGGATTGGATCAATCAAAATTGGCTCAATGTCAATAAAGAAGATTATAGGTGAATGCGGTCCACTTCAAGCCATAAGGAAATTAAATTTAAATTAAACTTAATGCTTAAGCAAAGGTTAAAAATTGTGGACTGTATAAAAGGGTGGTTCATAAATTGATTACATACACTACCAGTAACCCAAAATACATATTACAATGATACATAAAATACATAATAATAAACGAAACAAAAAGTGGCCACCTGGTATAAACAATTAATATTAAAACTAATAAAACTAACCTAGTAAGAATGAACTAAATTTTATAACTAGGAAAATAAAATAAACTGTTAAAAATTTAAAATCCATTAAGAGTCTAATTCAAGGAATAAAATATATTCAATAACGTGTTATTGACTATCAGGAGCGTGTTAAATTTTGTCTCCATCCGGAGATAGGGGAACTTATCTCAAGATAGTTGATCCACCCAAAAGGTGATGTGCCAAGATATGTTTAATTGGTCCACAGACCAAGAGGGGTCGGTCACCTAGGAAGGGCTGTCTCGGGTAAACTCATTGATGAAGATTAAAATGAGTCATCAACGTGAGATCCTCTCTGTCTCGCTTTGACTGGCTGATATGAGCCAGAGAGAGAATGGGAAGGAAAATAAAGAGATTTTCCCCGAGCACCCGAAAACACAACACTAACAAGTACACATATTGTATAAATAAACAGAAATAAAATAATAATAAATTATAAATAAAAAGAATTGATGAAAGTCGTAAATAGGCTAAATTACAACCATATTTTAAAATTGCATATCCTCTAAATAGGATTATTATCCTAATAATGGTTATATGGTTACCATTTTTTTTTCTCTTACAGATGGTAACTGAGCTGATTAATACACCCCAGTGTTCAGATATCTAAAAAAATGGCGAGAGATCTGTAGAGTAGATTGGACGAGACAGTCTCATGTCTAAGCTCACATATTTTTGCATTCAGGCAAACAAAGGAATTGGTATTTTTCGACTCACTAAATTGGGTTTGATTCCTGCCCTTTCTGATACATTGCATCAATTTGAGTACAATAAATCTTGGCTGCGATGGTTTCTCCAGTTTTACAGTAAGAGAGTGAATCATCTTAAATTAACCCCAACAAACAGTGACGAATACCTTTATTTGACAAGCAAGTGGAAAATGTTTGGGTGCTTCTCCTTAGCCGACACCTATTGTTGTTGTGAAGAATCTGCATTTTATCACAACTAAAGATTGAGCTAAAAAAAAGGTTTGATTTTGTTCGGTCAAAAAGATGCAAGAACAGAATTGATACCAATATCACCATGAGGTCCTAGTGGGAGATGATTAGAAGACGGAAGATGTTGAATTTGAGAATTTAACTGAATCCTTCACGTATTTGAGAACTAAAATAAGTTTTGGCTTAGGTTTTATAACAATCTTTCACCATTCAAGGTGTAATGTAGTTGTTTTGATAAAAAAAAAAAAATCTTGCGATTTACAGGCTATTTTTTAATTCAGAACATAAAGTTGGTAAATTTCTCGCCGTTAATATACAAAAGTCCATGATTCTAATAAATGATTAATCATACCTTCTTCTTGGTAACTGGTTCTTCTGAATCTGATATAACAATGCTTTCTTGAGTAACCTATAATTAAAAATTTTGAATGCTTTTTAAAAACAATGATATTAATTTATAAGTTAGTAAAAATAGGTACATTGGTACTTTTTTTAGATCAAGGGCGTGCCCGCTCTATTCTGAAAGTGCCATTGATAACAGCAAACAATTATTTACTAAATTATAAAAGAAAGGTATAATAGTAAATCAACTAACTGAATGATTTTTATATTAGATTTTAAACAGATTGAATATACGTAGATAAATGAGCTTTATAAAGAAACATGCTACAGGGCAAGTCGATTTCTTTACATTTGACAAAAAAAGGTATGTTTCAGTATGGCTATCAATGCTGGTACTGATATCTTAAAACTACCCTCAGAATAGAGACTACCGTCTGGTCAGAAGTACCTAGTATATATTATTTAAAAGTTTACAATACCTCTTTTTCCTCATTGTCGGGAAGTTTTTCTTCATCTGAATCGAATAACTCAACATGAACAATCGCGGCGTCAGACCAAACCTAAAATCAAATCTTCCTTGAAATTGCATGGATTTAACTGAATCACGAGAGAAAATAAAACAAAACAATCATAATAATTGGCTGGTGGTGTTTTGTTATTTTAAAGCAGTGTTATTGAACCATAAGAGCTCTCTGTTTTTGCAATAGTTTACATTGTATTTTAACTACCAGCTAGCATGTAAGTGAAATAGTCTTTATGGAACAGCTGAGAGTTCAGCTGCTTAGAGATGCTTGAAATGAGATGTTGTAAGTTATTCAGAATTGCTTGAGAAGAGAGGCGCTGATGATGACTTTGTGCAGTTTTCAGATAGTCAAACATATTTGACGTGTGGGCCCTCATACATCCTATTTCCTCTTATTTCATTTCCCCGTATTTTCTATTATCCTTGTATGTGCCCATGCGTAAGTTAGCTGTCGGTAAGCCTACGAAAGCCGTAAACATCAACACGACCTGCATAGCTAGTAAGTCGAGCTAGGAAGTTCTATATTGTTGAGATATTTGAATTTGAAAAATTAGCAGGCATAAAAGGGCGGCAAATGACCCATAGATAACAAAAGAGGAGGTTATGAAAAACAAGATAGAGTTAGTTGTTCTGCTGAAAGGATGAAGGTTAGCGTCCTTCCATAGCGCTAGCAGGGAGAAAGTAAATAAGGAGCTGCCGCTCTCAAGCCCCCTTGATCCTTCACGAGACATCCTCGGCCATAAATGACTGGAGAGTTCTAGTAAGTCACCTGTAAACGGTAGAAGTTATCTCTTTTAAAGAGCTATTATTTTTAAAAATTTTATCAAGTGATAGTTGTAAAAGAAAAAGTTTATTAAATGAAAATAATTAAAATTCCGAATACTTTTGACACTTAATTATTAGCAGTTAATGTTTGGTAAAATAAAGAAACATATGGTGATTTCACTGATCATTTGATCTGATAACTAAAACAATAAGTTAATACTATTAATGCCAAATTAATTAATTTTCAGCGATAAAATAGAACATCATGATAGCCCACCTTGTATATTATATATAATTCATAAATACTTGAAATTCTTATTTATAGATAATTTAATGTAAAAAAAAATTGAATTCAAAATACTTAAAAGATAATTACAACAATTTCAAGTAGGAAACAAAACTATTTTTCAAACTAAAATTATTTTACATGAGTACAAGTGAAAAAAAATTAAAAAACAAAAGACAAAGTTTTTAACAGTATGTTTAAACAAGGGAAGTTCATTACTACAGCTGTTATCTGAGTTAAGATATTATGACAGAAACTGTAAAAACTATTACGCAAATACCAAAGTTTTAGACTGAATTAAGTAGAACTAAAATTAAAATAAGAATTATTTTCAAGGGGGGGGACCAAGCCAGCTGAGATTCTTGAAAATTGAATAGGCAGAGATAAAATATAAGAAAATAAGATAGAATTGTTATAATACTGGTAGAAAGTGTATTCAATGATAAACAGAGAAGCCTAACACAATAATAAAATACAGATTATCATAATTACCTTGTCTATAACTGGAAAACGGTCTTCTCCCATCTCCTGGAGATAAGAAAAAAAACATAGCTTAAGTAAATAGCCGATTGCGACAGTAATAATTATAGTGTCTATAAAAAAAAAAAAAATTGGACTTTAGTGAATTACCTTTTTTTTGGAAGGACTTTTGCTAGTTTTGATTTTAGGTACCTAAAACATAATTGTAAAAAATAATATAAGATTAAAAATTTATTTCATTTATACAAGGCAGTCAATATTCTGCAGGACAACATATGTTATCTTGATAACATCTACAGATTGATAGATGTATTAGAAAACTGAGGTATAACTAATTGATTCCTAATTTATTTATTTATTTATTGTAAAGTTGTAGCACAGTGCTTCTAAACGTGAACTGTTTAATTGACAAAATAAAACCACTTCTGTCTCTCTAAAGCTTTTCGGTGTGCGAAAACAGGCATTGTTTTATTTTATGATAAACACGAAGAGTTTGTCGGGAGATCGACTTAATTTGATTGACAGAGTCCTTAGGTTTTCATCAAATTTATTAATAAATATTTTGGCATACTACGGATGTTTTCTGATGACAAAAAAGAAAGAAGGCGTTAAAAACTTGATTGGTAATAGTTAGTAACAAAATTTATGTATAACAGAATACAAACAAAATGAAGTAGATATAAGTGCAGGACAGAAGTTTGATTACAAGAGCATTAATAATAAATAAGACAGGTACATGTTAAAAACAAACTAAAGTATTTAATATCTGTGAATGGGGCTCGGATAAAGTTGCAAGCAGTATTTGTTTTTGGATAAAGTGGATGGGTGGATAAATAATTCAGTATACATCCTGTGTAAGTGGGTTTAGTATACCAGTCAATGATGATTTTGGTAAGTTGGTAATTATTTTCAAATTTGATAGAGAAATTTAAACTTGGGTGAGAAGAATTCTACGCATATAGAATCGGTGTGAGGTCAAGGACCCCGAACTACCAACACTGCTAACTAGGTTGTCAAGGTATTTTTTTAAATAAAAATAATCTGGTTAGGGCTCTCCTTGAGAACGATATCCAGGAAGTCACTCATGGCGATGGCGATGTTAGCCATATCTGAGGGCTAAGAAGTTTCCTGTTCAAAGGGAAATCCAGTTTTTTTTAAAAGCCTCTAGGTATGTTAGGAGGAGGGCAGATATCGTCCCAGTTTATTGTGATCAAATTAATTACTGTTTCTAGAAAAATGTTTATGAAAATGTAAGTAACAAAAAAGGAGATAAGAATGAAATGACAGATTATGAGAACTCAATGCATTCAAGGAATTTGCTTCCATTGTGACCGACTGTCAGAATTGAGGGTAGGATCAAATTGCCGAGGAAGACTGGATATTTGAAATAATGGGTCAAATGAGAATGTTGTGTTGTGGTTTTGGGGGGAGACCTTAAGCTTTGAGGCATTGAGAGTTATAGGTTCGATAAAAAGTTTGGAAAGACTGAAAAGTAGAAAACATATTTATCACCTTACCGGTATTTTTTCTGAGAATGAGTCATAACACTGAAACAGAAAATAATAATAAGTAATTAATATGAGATGAAGTTTGAAATTTATGTATTATAGAACAAACTATTAGAACTAGACAGCAAAATAATCTGTGAAACTAAAATTTTGTTTGAATAGCTGACATGGTATAAATGCACCCTAAAAGCAATTTTTCTTCAAGTTTCTATATAAATGTTGAATGTAAGAAATGATGCAAACTTCTGTTCTCGGACAAATCAAGATTTTTTTTTATATACTCTAGACCAATGGTCACCAAATAGCAGACCAAAGGCAAGTCTTGTACAGGCCGTGACAGAATTGTGAATAATTGAAAATAATGACTTAGTGGACGTGTGCCATTCAGGTGGAAACCGTAAACGCGGCCCAAGGCGAGTAAGACATAAAGTATCTTAGCGAGACCTATATATATAGGATGTTTACCAATAGGCAGGAGCAACATTTATGCTTAAATTACTTACATTTGTGATGTCCATCATAGTAGTTATCGTAACCAATAAATAATACCAATGTTGTTACTACACAAATTGCCTGTAATTGTAAACATCCAGACTCTAGAAAGGTTACTTATAACTTCAATTATTAGCAGTAATCAGCAATATTAATGTATTATATTTATATTGTTGTGATATTTAGATGTTGTGAATTTGTGATGTTGCTTTTGATATAAATTCGAAATTATCGGGCATAAAAGGGTGGTAAACGACCCGTGGATCATGGCTATGAAGGGATTTGTTGCCGTTATATCTAATATTAATATTTATCATATATAATATCAAGGATTAAATACAAATATTTTAATATTGGATTTTTCAACTTTAAAATAAGAAAAGTTAATAATATCTCAGACAACTGGCATTGGAAAATAAGAAAGTTAAAAAAGTCAAGGCAAAAGACGAGTATAAAAATGACGAGAGAGCAGGAAGCGCCCTTGTTCGTTTTGATCATCGCAGGAGACATGAGGCAAGCATATGAAAGAACAGCAGTATGAAGAATAATTTTATCTAGAGAAGGATTGAAGAGATGAGAGCAGTGGAGGTATACTGATCGCGTGGCACAACAACAAACAAATAAAAAAGAAGAATTTGCCGAAGTACCTAAGAATAGTAAATCTGGCCAGTCGCAAGTAATATTAAGGTAAATTTTAAGTTTGGTTTTAACATTGTAATTTATTAACATTGTAATAAGAGAGCCATGTCTCTTCCATTTACCTATAAACTAGAGGCAAGTAACCAATGCTGGTCTCCATCTTCTTAATAATAAATGATCACTCTACTTCGGAACACTGTTAACCTTGTATAATCTCCACATCCATGTCGCCATTACAAGCTTCATCTCCCACTAGATGAGAGATGGGTTAATACTAACCAGCTTATCTTTTATTTTTAGACTCAATTACTATGAAGTGATTGTAAAAATGAGAGTACTTATCGATCATAACAAAGGAGGTTTTGTTAAAAACTGTCTATGGAGGGTTAGTTTTCGCTGGTTTAGGAGTCAATCATTTAAACCAACATGATTCTTGATTTTTTTTTGTTGTAAAATTGTATTCAAAGTATCAAATATATTACTGACATTATCAACCACTTTTTTAAGATTGAATCTTTAATGAAAAAGACTAATAGTGTTGAATTTAATACTGTAGAAACGACCATTCACAATATATCCTTTCAGAAAATGTTCGATTAAATTAAATTTGCCCAATGATTAGGTATCACAGGGACAATATAGTTAGTGTACAGCACAATCTGCTGGTTTCAAGAACCATCCAAAAGTATATAATTTTTTTGAGATATGGGTGTCCCGGTCACCACATCATTATCAAACTCATCACTTCAGCTTGATGAGTTTCATTGCTTTCTTAATTTTTTTATTGCTAAAAGTTAGTCTAGCTTAAACCGGGGTCACACTGGACTTCAAACTAAACTGGAATGGCCGCCTGACTGACCTAAATTGAAAAGCCACAACCACTTTGTAACAAACAAGAACAACCATAGAGAAAACATGAAGGCATACAAGGGAATACCTAAAACAAACCAAACTGATGTATGTGGCGGAGTTTTTGTAGTACTGGGTTTTACCGGCAGGAGTGTGTGAAGCAACTTTTAACCAGTCATTATGCCAAGTACTGTCACTGGAGAAGGTTCAGATTCTGCAAGTGTTAATTATTTATGAAAGTTGTTTTGAGCGCTTGACACTTTTTTTTAAGATGACTGATTTTCGTGAACAGCAAGCGGCCATGAATATTTGCTTCTTACTTGGGAAAACTCAAGTGTTTTAAAAGTAGGAGAATGTCAATTCATGATCAACCTTGCTCTGTACTTACTGCCCGACTATCGACAATGACGAAAAAATTCATGAAAAAGTCCTGGAACATCGACAATGGGCAATCGAAGAAGTTGTGGTGAAATCTGGGGTGACTTGGAGATCAGTACAGTGAATTTAAGTGAAGATTTGGGGATAATAATGGTGACTGCAAAATCTCCCGCTCACACAACTCTCTCCGTACGCCGGTTTTTGGCCAGAGATGATATGACCACTCTGTCCATTTGCCCTACGTAAGCCTCTGGGACTTCTTTTTATTTCCTCGAATGAAAAGGGTCATGAAAGGAAAGCGTTTTAAAGATGTTACAGAAGTAAAGACAAAAATGACGGAGGCGCGCGCTGCTGGCATCACAAGAGAGGAATTTAAAAAATGTTCGAACAGTGGAATAGAAGATTGGACAAGTGTATAAACTGCAATGGAGAGTACTTTGAAGGAGAGCAAAGGAATTTTTAAAACAAATTAAATAGAATCACTTTTTTACAATAATAGTTTGGTTTCTTTTGGGTACGCCGTCGTAAAGCCTCCATTGCTCTAGATTTACAGCATGATAAGCATTAGAAGTTCTCTTCTACTTCCCCATCAGATAAGGAAGGCAATGGCGACCCCTTCAGATTGGCAAGTAACAGACAGTGGTGAGACAAGGGACTCCTTGTAGGCCATGGCAGACTTGTCAACCATCCAACAGGATCTAAATACCCTCCAGTACAAGATTAACCCCAACCCAGCCAACTAAATCCGACCTACCTCCCCCTACCCCGACGGCTGCTTGATGTAGTCATGGATGGATCATCCAAGAAACATCCCAGATTATTTGGGGCTAGCGCCTATCTCTCCAATATAGGCTATAGAGTACACCAGCCACCAGGAAAACATGATACTGTGTTGGAGGCAAAGGTATATGCAATCATTAACACTGTTGCACACATTCAAACATAGACAGCAGGGAACCAGTTGCTTGAAAATCACTCCAAATCAGTTTTTATGGAACTGGTTTCAAGGGAAACAAAAGAGAATCCATGATAGTCATAATCATCCTCACATCAAGAAACCCGGTCGTCGCCTGTACCGGGTGGGTCCCTGGCCATGCAGGTTAGATGGTAATGAGAAGGCAGATAAATTAGCTAAACAGGAAGCAGACTAAATGTTTGTTTGTCCTCAGCCAGTCATTGACCTATCAATAATCCTTCGATAAGAGAAACTTAATCCAATCGAATGTAAGTCAATTCTTGTCTTAGCCAGGAGGTCTGGGAAAATCCAGAACAGTAGCATGGAAGTGGGTATAATACAGGGGCGGCCAATTGTTGGACCGATAAATCTTTCCCTTCATTTATCTAATGTCTACAGGGGATAATTTTATCAACTGTGGTTCATGATTTCTCTGCTGATATGCCGAATCATTTCCGTAAAAATCCTGTCCTGAAACTGCTGTAGCCTTTTTGGCTTCCATCAGATTACTAAAATGTGGTGCGCTGTAAAGCACAATATACTCTTGTAACTCATCACCTCGAGACTCAGTAATAAATTGGGACTTTTTAGCAAGTGTGGGAGCCAGCAGGCCTTTGTAGGACTATACAGCTCCTCCAGGTACTCAACAGTTGAGAGGCACAGCTTTAGAGAGGCTATCACACACGGGTGTGGTTGCACCCACAGATCGTCTTTCCAGCAAGCTAACCACTATCATGTGGAGCTGCTCCATGGATTAATGTTTGCCTATCATCTTGCACAGTATCTTATGGCACGTAGTCTAAATTACCCTTGTAGCGAAGCGCTAAGGATATACGTAAATTACCCTATACTCTGGTTCATAATGCATTATAATAGAAATGCAAATCTTTGTAAACTTCTTGTAATAAATCATAGAGGTTGGTAGTCGTGAAACAGGTAACAGAGGGACGAAGGTCCTGCAATAAAACCTGAGAGGATAAGCCACTGCCCCTAATAAAATAGACCCAAGCAGACCTTCAGTCACAAAATCTAAAAGCCATGCCAATAAACAGTCCTATAGGGGACGAGTGGTAGGTGTGACATCATAAAACACCCCCTTTTAGGCCAACAGTCATAAAACTTAAGGGGGATTAGCCACCTGGGCATCATAAACCCCCTACAGCCAGGCTCCGCCTTCCAGTAGGAAGGGGGGACGGATATTTAAATCAAGGGTTTTTGCCCTGCAGAACCACTCTTTTTCCTAGTCTCCTCAGCCGCACTACTTGGTCGCTTATAGGCTCACTCTTGACTCTTTCCTAGTCTCTTCTCTCTTTCCTAGGGCTAGAGTGATCAGGCACTCCCCTAGTGACGCCCCCCGACAATTGTTGACACCCGACAACCCTAAATACAGTATCACTTGCTTATAAGAAACATGAGAAGACCGAATGAATTTGTGTCTAATAACCGAGTTTTCTTACAGCTTAGTAGATCCCCCTCCTCCAATGTTGGGGTAGAAAATATACAGTGAGAGGGTGTTTTGATTATTTCCAGCCGATGCACTTTTCTCCTCGGAAGACAATTGTTGAATTGGGGTAGAGCTTAAAAAAAAACAACTCCTGTTTCATCTGTGTTGTAGATTTTCCGATCTTTGTAATCCCTTTTTATACGGAAACGGTTGTAACCCAATCACCACTAACACTCACATTTACAGAAGCTGCTTCTCCTGACCTTATCCCGCAAGAAATGTTGTGGCCGACCTTGAAACAGTTTCTGTTTGTCAGCAAGTTCATCAGCTTTTGTATATAGTAATGCTCTATAAACTGGAGTTTTTATCCTGAGTTCATTGATAACCACTAGAGTAGAGATACATCAGTGTTGTCTTTATCACATTTTCTGTAAACAAATTCATGAACAAAAATTAGTGAAACCCGCGGAAATAAGAAGTGCAGTTATGAAAATGAGATCTTACATTAATTTATTCATGTTCGATTGACTATTTTCACCTTGAGGATTTCTTTTTTCTTAGTGATAATGTTTGTCACACTTGATGGAGGCAAATAGAGTTTTCGAGACACTTAAAGGTTTCTTGAACGACTTTCAATTTCTCTAATTAACCTGCCTTCGATGGAGTAAACCTTTCTCTTTGACATTTTAAATGTTTTGTACTGAAGCATGCAATAATAACGGCAAAATTGAGAACAACTGAATAAGTTTCTCAGCCAAAAAAGAAATAGAGGCCTGAGGGGGAGAGGGGAGTAAAAATGTAGTGGCCCATCCTAGGGCATGGTATTTCCTTTTCCAGGGAATTCCCGGTCTGCCGTTCACTTCTATTGTCAAAAAAACTAAAAAACCCAGGTAATTTTTGTTACTTATAACCGAGGTGTTTGTTCTTATAACCGGGTGAATGAACTAGGTTCACTACCCTTATAACTGAGTTTCTTAGAAGCGAGTTGCACTGTATCAGGTTTTTCCCACATGACCTTGGTATGTGCTTTTGTATGGTTAGGTTTGATATACTATTTCTATACAGATTATTTCTGCTCACTCTCTTAAAACTAACTTAATTCTAATAAATAAATTTAATTGATAATAATAGTATTGTTATAATAAGTCAACTGAGTGCAACAGGACGGGACATTTGGCGGCTCAATGCAACTTGACAAGGTGTTATGAGTGCGGATGGCGGGGGCACGGGAATGTCCGAGACGTTCAGGTGAGAATAGGAGGAGGGGACACAGGCCCGAACCTATGGAGGTCAACTGCCAGAGGTGGGACACCAGGGAGACGAACCGGCGGAGCGACAGGCAGTCCACCACCGACGGATCATCGGAGGAGGAGAGCAACCCGTCCGAGCGCAGCGGCCCGGCTGGGGACAGACGCGAGGTAAGTGAAAGGGTCCCGTGGAAAGGATGGTCGTCGGAAGTGGAAGTGGTAAAGGGCCGGGGGAGAATCGATTGAGGGTACGATGATGGGCGGGGCCACCGAGAGGAAGAGGAGACGATGTGGGTGAATAATATCGTGAGAGCTAGGGATAACAGGTTGCCCGTGGCGAGGTGGGGGAGACGAATTTAAACTTTCTGATTGATACAGGGTGCACGCACTCCTTAATCAGTAAAAAGGGGGCGGAAGAGTTAGAGGTATGGAAGAACCGGAAAAAGTGCGAGTGCATAGTAGCCACCGTCAGCGGGCGGTGTCAGACAGAAGGGGAGACGGAAGTAGACCTGAGGGGACTTGCGGAAAAAGAGGTTACCGTAAGGATGCATATTATGAGCTAAGTCGGTACCGACTACGACATAATCGTGGGGTGCGACGCTCTGAGAGTGGCGGGTCTGAAATTACAATGCAACGAAGACGCATGGGCCTTCGCGTTAGGGGCGGGCGCAAGGGAAAAGAGATCCGAGTAGGAGCAGCCCGTTGTGCCAGGTGTTGGCTGAGTCAAATCCTCGAAGAAAACCGCGATCTATTTTATCGCGAGGGCGAAATTCTGCCGACCACGGGAAGGACGGTGCATAGGATTAACCTGACAACGAACGCACCGGTATACGTAAAATACAGAAGATACCCGCAAGCGATGCGCGAGGTAATCCGGGAGCAACTGGCGGAGCTCCAATCCCAGAGGATAATAAGGGCGAGTAAATCCACTTTCAATAGCCCACTGTGGGTGGTTGAGAAGCGGTCAAGTGATCAAGGCGGGGGGCCGGCGAAGTACCGAGTAGTGGTGGATTACCGCAAGCTGAACGAGGCCACCCAAGATTAGAGGTACCCGTTACCGAGAATAGATGACATACTCGACAGACTGTCGGGAGCCACGGTGTTCAGCACCCTGGACCTGAAAAGTGGGTACCACCAAGTCCGGATGGCGGAAGAGGATATCGAAAAAACCGCCTTTTCGTGGGAGCGCGGGCATTTCGAATTTGTTCGGATGCCCTTCGGATTAAAAGGGGCCCCGCTAACCTTTCAGCGGTTGATGGACGAATTGCAGAGGGGTCTGGGGAAGAATTTCTCACAAGTATATATGGACGACTTGATAGTCTTCAGTAGATCAGAGGAAGGGCATGAAAAGCACCTGAGAGAGGTCCTCGCCAGGATCCGGGAATTCGGGCTAAAACTGTCACCCGAGAAATCCCAGTTTGGGCTGAGCGAAAGAAAATTTTTGGGCCATGTAGTCTCGAAGGAAGGAGTAAGACCGGACCCGGACCGAGTAAGGGCTATCCGTGATGCACCGTTACCTCAGAACGTGCGAGGAGTCCGAAGATTTCTGGGAATGGTGAATTATTATCGCAAATTCATAACCAGTCCAATCACCAAATTGCTGAAAAAGGGCAAGCGATTTCAATTAGGGCCCACACAGTTGGCAAGCATTGCAAAGTGCCGCGAGATACTAACGACGCGACCATTGCTGGCGTTCCCCGACTTCAAGAGGACTTTCAGAGTCACCACGGATGCAAGCGAGTCGGCGATAGGTGCGGTACTGTCCCAGATGTTCAAGGGGGGGGGGAACCCATCGCGTTTGCGGGACGACAACTGAACCCGGCCGAGAGGAGGTATAGTGCCATTGAGAGGGAATTGCTGGCGGTAGTCTGGGGGGTAGAATATTTCCGGCCATATATATACACGGGAGAAAGTTCGAATTAATTACCGACCACAAACCGTTGATTTACCTAGGCACGTTGAAGGAGTTGTCCGCGAGGGTGGCACGGTGGAAGGAGCGCCTCGCGGCCTATACATTTCACGTGGCACATAAGAAGGGCAGCGAGAACGCAGTAGCAGACTAGCTATCGCGAGACCTTGTGATAAACGCAATGGAAGATCTACGCGGCGACAGGGTTATCACCGATTGAAATCGTTGTTGGGCAAAATCGACGGGATAGGGGGGGACCTCATAACAGCCCAGAACCAAGAGCTCCGGACATATTTGTTCCAAACGCGCTTTTTTTTTTTTTTTTTTTTTTTTTTTTTTTTTTCCCCTAAGCTCTCAAACTTATAAAAAATAGGAATGTGGGAAAAATAAGGAAAATTATTTTTGGCTGGAAAGTGCCTTTCACTAAGGGGAGACCCCTATTTGAAGGATGTATGAGAAGGATATGGGGTGTGGAATGCCTAGAAAGGCGGATGGAGTCAGGAAGGTAGTGAGAGTCTACCAAGGATTAAGCCTAGGGGTGCCTAGGCGATGGTTTGTCGTAGGCCAGGCGAAGCCTGGCCGGCCGCCTTGCCAGGGGCCTGAGTGAGTCGGCCTAATCGGCCGGAAGATCAACCCTGCTTACACAGGTAGATGGGGTAATGTGGCGTCGGTTGAGTCGGGCGGGAGATCGGCCTCGATCTCTCGGCTGGGTGTAGGTCCGTCAGTCCTCTGGTTCTATGATGTCTTTCATTCGCCAAGCTTCGGCGGTCCAGCAGTGCTTCCATCTGACGGGCATTGGTGGTGGCTGAAGGTCGGAGAATAGTGGGTTGTGGCTATGTCTTAGGGAGTCAAAAAATTTGATGTGCCTTCTCTTGATAAAATCTTGGATAGTGAGCACTTAAACGCGCAAAGAGCGTAGGGAAATATGGAGTAAGGTGCGTGAAAAGATTATCCGGGAGAAGCGAATCCGAGTCGACCGAGCCAACGATAAATCGTAAGTACTACCGAGGGGGACGGTGACGTTGGGGACAATAGTGTACCGGAAACTAAGGACCGTGAGAACTAAGACGGCTGCCCGCTACGAGGGGCCATATAGAGTCATTGCAGTAAGGGAGCACAATTTGTTCACGATAAAGGATGTAACATTTCCCTTTCGGAACCGCACCGTCCATCGCTACGAGCTCCGGGTACCGCAGTCGAGAATAACTCCTGGGCCGGACGGCGGCGCTCGGGCGGAGACTCCAAACTCAAGACCATTGTAAATTGTAATTACTATTATTATGTTGTCACCTCAGACGAAGAAGCTGAGGCAAATTGCTGGTGTTGTAAATCTGATAATCATGTTACTATGTAAGTTAAATATGTTTTGTTTTGTTTTCTTGTAATCAAGGCTCTGTTTTGGAAAGTTCCTTCTGCGAAGGAACTGGAGGGAGGGAGTCAACTGAGCCCTTATTATTGTAAACAACAGATCAGAGTGGGGTTAATCCCACTGGCAAATGTATATATAGGAGAGAAGAGTAAAATAAATTTTAGTTTCAAGTTCATTAGCGTTGTGTCATTTAACCCTCAACCTTTTTCACTCTTTCTGTCCGAGCTACGTTAAGTATTTTTGTATACTCATTATTACTGTCAATGTTTATTTATTTATCTTACTTCATAAATGTATTGGTTTTCTATTAAATTTAATATTTCATAATACCATTTTTTTTGGTTGTTCAAATGATCCACGCATTAATTTATTCTGGAAGGTTTTAGTTTTTTTTAGTTTATTTGTTTAACTGAGGCATACACACTTTTTTTTACTAGCCAAAATTTGATCTACTTATCCATAAGATATTGTTATACATAAGGGACATGGCCCCAGAATAACTTTTTTTGTCTATTCGATTTTAATACAATTTGAGGTCCACCCCCCCCCCTTGTTTGTGACTGTTATAGAAAACCAGCCCCAGTCAATAGCCAGAGTAATTGCTGTTTAGAGATGGTTTGATGTCGTATATTCTTATATGACAGGATAAGTGAATGATAATTGATAATTGTAGGACGTTCTCCCTTGAACAAGCACTACTTCTGATCAGGAGGATGCAGAAAAAAATATATAAATTCAGTCATTCAAGCTAGACAATTCATCATTTTACAAAAATGTTTATCATATTTCAAATAAAAAATAAAGAAAAGTGAAGTTCATAATTTTGCCAATAATTTAGTTTTTTCCTTAATAAAGTTTTTTTCTAATCAAAATTTTCTTTTATTTAATTGATTATTAGTTCCTTTATCATTAATTAATCAACTTAATCTGCTTCCTGAAAAAACATCCCATGACTGTCTTGCATAGAATTTATTAATAATAACCAAATTCAAGGTGTTCCAGTATTTTTTGCTGTCCAGTTTATATTTATCAAGACAAAAAAAATAATAAATCTAAAAATAAAATTAGTTCAGTTCATACCACATTGGAGGCAGGAATCTTAGCTATTATCGATTTGGTTCTTTTGTTCCAAACTACAATATTTTTATTGGCTCTATCGATTTCATAATAAATGTTAGAACCTTTGGTTTTGGCAAGGCCCTCAGAAAAGTATAAGAGATAGCTTAGGCCAAGCCTCTCATAAAAAGAACAGATGAGTTGGCGTAAAGATTGAGATCTCTGAAAACGAAAATAGATACATTATTTTTCAAATAGATAATAAAAATCAAAACAAATACATGAAGCAATAAAACTTATACAGCGCCTAAAGACCAAAAAGACAGTTTTTTCGGCATTAGCAGCTGTCTTGTTTAAAAAAAAATGGTGACCAGGTTGGACCTCGTTGCCCAGAACTGGACTGTCAGTGAAGAGCACGGAGTTGAGTCCTGCTGCAATCACTGTCACCAAGATCGCACAGATGTAGTTTATCATGACGTTAAATAACAGCAGGAAAGAGCTTTGCTATAAGACTAAGATTTAATGGATTGATTAAGAGGATTCCCGAAACTGCAGAATTTAAAGATGCCGATAACACATAATCTAATGTATAACAGAAAACAAATTGACTGCCTGATTGCGAGGGCAACCATACAGTATGTTCTGTAATTATTAATGCCATTTAAGCTAAAATACAAAAACAGAATACTTACATCATAGCATTTCGCATCAGGAAACACCTGTGCATGTTCTGGCGTTCCAGTGAAATTCCAAACATACACGAGAAATCGTTCAAGTTCAGCCTTTAAAAAAAAAAATCTTCTATTAAGTAAACTGTTTGGTGAATATATCTACTTATTTAATTATTGTCACTGTCGGGAAAGTCAAGAAAGAGATTCAATGGGTGGACCTGTGGTCTTTGACCTTTGCTGGTGGCCTAGTCGTCGGGCAGCTCTATTCATATTGATCTGACTCTATAAGATCTTAGAAGGTGTGGCCCGACAGTGCACTTTGCTCAAGAGAAGAGGAACAGGGTAGGTATTATAGGTAGTTTATGTGGTCTTGGAATGACCACAAATTCACACTCGGTATCTAAGGGTAGGCGAAAAACCGTCTGGATCCCAAAGGCGAGTGTGAACCGGAGAGAGACACAACACTTGATCGCTGAAGGAGATGCTACTAGGCAAAGTTTGTAGGGCTCCAGAGACCATCATCTGCATGGAAGGGATCCCTTTCAAGGATGTGCTAGTTTTAGCGAGACAAAGGCAGAGAATCCCACTAGGAAGGTGTGTGGTCTGACAATGCCGGACTAAAACATAGCAACGTTAGGAAAGAGAGTTGCAAAGGTAACTACCTTCAACTGAAGGTTCAACTGAATAAGAAAGCCATGGTTCGATTAGAGCAGCAAGCACCAGTGCAGGGAGAGAGAAAGAGAGCAGTGTTCACTTCAGGTGCCGGGTTCCGAATGAATGGAAAATCTCCAAATCTTGGCCTCATATAGGCAGGTCAGAGGATGGGCTATACCCGCACCCTCTAGTGAGCACCCGTGTCATGAACCAGTTCCCCTTCTCTGACACCTAAGGTTTTTAATATGGAAGCGTGTGCGGGTGTTTTTTGATACGAGAAGAGAGGAACTTCTATTTAATCGTGGTAAAGAAGTTGGTACAACAGTCACTCTGTAACTTAACAATTGTCAAAAAATAATAGGTCTTATCTTCTACAAAAATTTTTTTAATAAGTAATAATAGAATGTGAATGTTGTATTAATCTTAAGACTTAATATTCTATGTTGAAAGGATAAATAATAAGGTCTTTGGGAGATTTATAGCAAACTGTGAGCAGCGTAGGATACTGAAGATGATGCGCTACAAAGGAAAACCAAAAGGTAGAAAAAATAAAAAGAAGGCCTAGGCTAAGTTAGTTGAAGTATTTTGAACGTAACTTGAAGAGATATATCATTGAAAGATTGAGTGGTATGCAGCCGAGGATCGAAAAAAGTGGATAAGATTCAAGAAAGGGAAGGTGTTGAGGGCATATTGTAAAGTGAAACTTCTCTATAGTGGATTTCTTTCAACAGCGTACAAATTTGTAAACCCCAAATAATTTTAATTAAGAACTTATGAATAACAGAAGCTCTCTATAACAGACAAGGATAGGCTTCATGCAAGGATTTTTATTGAAAAGTTTCTCAACAACGGACAGCAAGAAGCCAATGAGGATCATATTCTGGGAACTTTTATTATATTTATATTTTTTAGTTCAATTAAATATGTACATAATTAGATTGTTTTTATGATAATAATAAATCAGTGCAAAATAAAACTCAATAATAAAAAGAAATGTAATAAATATTTTTAAAAAAAACTATTTTTTCAGGAATTTTTTTCATCCTACATTTCAATATATCCAAGCATTCCTCCCAGCTGTTCCAATTACTCTCATACTTCCTGCTATTACATTCACTTGTTTCGTATTTCAACTTTCAACAATTTATTTTATATAATAAAATAATCCTTCTTAAAAACAACATTACAATATTTTAGAGGCATTGTCCGATAATTAAGTTTGGTAGTAGGGGTTACTGAGTCAACCTTGCATTGTTAGTTCTCCTTCAGGTTCAATCAGCAAGACGTCAACTCACATCTATTAAACTTTAAAAAAAGAAAAAAATTGATGCAATTAATGCGAGCCTATGTGAAAAAACATTTAGCCACTTGATTCCGAATTAGGAAAACACAGGTATGTGACATTTTAAAGGAAAAAAGCATTGTGTAAGTAGTGGAGATCAACATGAAAAAATTAATACAATAAAAAAAAAGATTTTCAGACCTTGCCATAGATCAAGTAACATATAAATGGTTTTGCCAAGCTTGTACCTCAAACATTCCTTACTTGGCCTTCAGCGGATCAACAAAAAACCTTTAGAAGTTTCATAGAATCTGGCTTTAATTGAGTTAAGGCATCAACTGGAAGGCATGATTAATTTAAAACACAAGACAACATTTTCTATAAACCAATATTTGGTGAGAGTTGCTTTGTTAGTACAGAAGCTGAGAATTAGTGTGAAAAATTGGAAGATCTGTGCCGTGGTTATGATATAAAAGTAACTTTTAACTGCAATGAAACAACATGGTTCGAGCACTTCCTTAAAAAAAAAAGTTTAAAAAATGATCAGCACAGAGGTGGAAAAGAAAGAGCGGTTAACAGTTCTTCTGTGTACTAATATGTTATGGGGAGTTTGAAAAACCTCTTTTAATCAGAAAGACACAATATCCTCCTCGGTTTAAAGGTATATTTCCAAGGAAGACTCTGTCAGCGTTACACTGACTTTGTCCCTTTAAGTTAATTAGGAAAACTTGGTGAACGAGGGTACTCCCAAGGATCAGTTCAGGAACCTGCCCTGTTGGTGTTGAGATGAGATCTTAGTGGTCCTAGAAGAAGGTCTCAAGCAAGAGCATATGTTGAGGATAGGATACCATGAAAGTGGTCATTCAGAAAGGCGGATAAACCCTGTAGCAACCGCTAACTACATAAGATAAATCACCCTCTACTCTCTAGTGTATATATTGTAAATTAGTTAAAAATGTTGTAAATAATATTACCAAACCACTAAGTGTAAATATGGTAAACAATAAATGATGTAGCTTCAGGCGTGTTCAGAGGCAGGCAGGGTTCTCTAGCCAGGCATCTACCAGCGCTATTTCTGGAAGGGCTAGGTCCTGGATTAGAACATTCGAGCTTCATCCAGGCCTGGAATGCGATTGGCTGCTTTGGGCTATATATTCCCCCTAGTTTTAAGCTGACAATTCATTCAAGCTACATCTCACCTCTGGACTGGTACTTGCAGGTGCAATGATGTTTCAAGATATTGCCTTCTCATACATGAAATCCTCTACACTTGTATCCTAATTCTCTGCCTTCGTCTCGCTAAAGCTAGCACCTCCTTGGAAGAGATCTCTTCCTTGCGGAAGACGGTCTCTGGGGCCCTACAAACTTTAGCTAGTAGCGTCTCCCCCATTGATCCAGTTTGCCTCTTTCTGGTTCACACTCACCTTTGGGATCCGGATGGTTTTCACCTACCCTCAGATACCGAGTGTAAACTCGTGGTCATGCAAAGACCATGTAAACTACCTATAGAACCTACCCTATACCTCTTCTCCTGAACATAGTGCACTGTCGGCGCACATACTTATCAGATGTGGAGTCAGACTAGTAGTAAGACCCGTCATCAAACAATCATCCAGGTCATAAGACAATTCAATTCTCTCTCCATCACCAGGACTAGGACAACTAGACCCCCCTCATGACGGTCTATTGCAGAAGATTGTTTCTCCATCACTATATAAGCTGAGCTAACCTTCATAGTACATATGAGCTGGTAAACTAGACCACTTCTTACCACCTTTGGTCATGTGGCATCGTGCCTGAATTATACTCATAGTTCTCGTTTTGAAACCTGACCGATGATCATTTACATCCCTTTTACTGAAAGATCCCGTACCTTTAGTATACTGGGCAGTCAACATTTTCCTATTTTTTAAATATTATATGAATAATTACAACAAACATTTCTTTATTTTTGTTCGATTAAATGTTTGTTTCTGTTAAATGGTAAGGTTTAATAATATGAAAATCTTTTTATTGAAATAAAAATATTGCCCTATTGAGAAATATTTACAGCTAAGCAATCTCTCACATGCTCATACAGAATATTCAAATACTAACTAACTAACCAAATTAACAGCCCATAGAACCTCCACTTCTGTCAGAGAAGTCAGTAGGGCAGAACAACAATGCACTGGTGTTGTAATGGCTCTTACACTGTTAGAAGAAGGGCACAGCGAGTGAATTGTCGCTAGGACTGTTAAGAGACGGAATAGGACAAGGGGCAACTGAGGTCTACAAACCTAACCTTTTTTTTTTCGACAGGTTTATTTGTCATGAATTCAGGAGTCTGATCAGAAGAGTAGGCAATGTTTTTATCCAGCCGAACAATGAGGAGACTGAAGCATCACTGAGTGCCACAAACCCTGCTCGTGATCCTTTGCTCACAAAGAGTTTGACTTCAATTTGTACAAGAACATGTTGCTTGGAGGAGTTTGGAGTACTGGAAGTGAGTTCTGTTTTCTGATGAAGTATGTCTTGGGGGAGGAGCGTTTCCCAATTGAAAGCTAACTTCACACCAAATAAGTGCCAGTCCTCAAGGCGCGTAAGTGAATAGTTTACTGTTCCTAAACTAGGGGAAAAGTGAAGGTGCTGATTGACACTTCAGTGGGCTGAAGGAAATCATGTGCTACCTAAGGAACTATGTGATAGGAAACGGAGTTAATGGACAATGACAGCGGTACATGTGCTCTTCCATCTGGGTGATCAGCTCGATAAGTTTGGTGCTGTTGAACTATACATGGTCGTTTCCACGTTAAGCTTTGTTTCACTAACAAGAGCTATGTCAATGTTCATGTCATGGAGCAGTGGAGTTAGTGTGGGTGCGAACACCATTTGCATTCCAAAGGAGAATGTATAAGGAGTCGGAAGGATGCACTTATGGATTTTGTTGTACACTGATAAGGTAGGAGACAAGATTTGTAAGAAGTGAAATCACAGCAATAATTGGGGTTCTGAACTTTGTAAGGAATGGAGTTAATAGGCTCATAAAGCTTGAAGGTGGAGGAATATGCAAAATTTGTGGTTGAGGATGGGATTGGGTTTGATGGTTGCCGGGATGAATGGAATGATGGGAAATAGAAACTCGCAGACGAGGAGTGGGCAGTGGCTGTGACTGCTCTCTGTTCCGAACAGCATTGGCAAAAGAGACATAAGGCCTCAAATTTCTGGCTGGGCCGCTTCTTGAGCTGCTTGTGGCTAGCTTCTCCTCTTCTGGACGAGAACGTTGTTCGTTTGTTTGTGGAATGGAAGTGTCCTATAAGCTTGCAGCCCTTATAGTTGGCCAAGTGGCATACATATAGCAGGTGATTTCAAGGGCTTCTTGGACTCGCTCTTGTGTTGTCCACTGCACTTTACACACCTGGGGGGTGGTGTAACAGTAGGTTTTGGTGTGCCCATGTGCCTGACAATTATGGTCAATTACGGCATTGGATGATGTCACACTGGGGGTATGGTTTTGCAACTTGCCTTCAAGTATAATACAGGTGGGTTAATTCATAGATTTTCTCTACTCGAGATCGACAATACACAAGAGTTTCAGGATTTTAATCGCTTCCTTTTGTTGCTTATCCTCATGCAACACGTAAGTTATTTGACAAACTTTGAATCCTAGAGCTGTGAGCTCATTCTCTATTTCGTAAGCTGGTGTAGTGGGATGCATGTTTCCGATCACCTCCCGTAGTGATCTCTCTTGATTTAGCTGATATGTATGGAAATCAGCCTTTGTATCTTCCAAATATTTTATTATAGCTCTATACATACCAGGAGAAATTTTAGTGTCTTGAGACATGTGTATTTGCCAGTACCTACAATGTTAGTCCATTGAGAGCACATCAATTTAAAATTGCTTTAAAATGTTTCGGACAAATATTAATGGCGGCTGTTTAGGTGTTTGCATAGACTCTTTGTCTTCTACTTATGTATTTTTCAGCACCTCAAAACAACAGGCATGAAGAAAGGAGTCTCTTCGACGGTTTCTTTTGTCTCTTTAGAATTGCTTGCTTTCAGTGGTAAGTTCTCCATTGAGCTAGCTGCAGAAGAGTTTATTGGCACATTCCTGTTTGAACGCTGTACCTTTCTCTTAATTGCTGATGGAGTAGGTGTGGCCCAAGAGAACCTTGACCTTTGTTTATTTTGTGACATTAATTGTTAATAAAAACACATGGTTAAAAATCAGCAATGTCATATGGTTTGGTTATCTCTATTAAATGAACAAAGCCGGCTGACAATATTAAGCTAACCTATATATAACTTGTGACCTAATGTACTTAATTTATGGTTAATAAATTATTACTTATATTCAATCAACCCATGTCTTTCATTCTGACATGGCGCAGTCGGTAGGACATGTGAATTTGAAACCGCCAGAACAATTTATTTTCGAAGGAAATATAGCAGAAGCATGGAAAAGGTGGTATAGAAAGTTTAATCATTACTTGTCGGCTATCGAAGCACAAGATAAAAGAGATGAAGTAAAAGTCGGTATACTGTTGAGCGTATTAGGAGAAGATGCAAAAGATAAATATGAAACCTTCAATTTAAAGGCAGAAGAACAGAAGGAATACGCAATTGCAGTTAAAGCTTTTGAAGATTATTGCATACCTAAAAAAAAACGAGACGGTGGCAAGATTTAATTTTTTTCAACGTAAACAGAGAAAGGGTGAGTCATTCGATGATTTCATTACAGATTTGAAAAAGTTAAGTGTTGATTGTGCATTTGAAACATTGAAGGATAGCCTTATAAAAGATCAAATTGTAAGTGGTATACAGGATGAACAAGTGAAAGATAGATTGTTGCGGGAAGATGATCTAACACTAGATAAATGTACTAATTTATGCAAAGTGGCGGAGTTAGCAAAACAAAGAATAGAGACGTTGCGAGGTACAGAAGAAGAGGAAATAAATATAGTACAGCAAAGGAGCAGAACCAAAGCAGCGACGAATAATCTGAGAGTGAGTACGCAGCCGTGGACGTCGAAACCAAGTACCAGCGATAGCAGCAAGACATCACTGCAACAAGAGCAGCAATATGGAAGCCAGCAGCGATTGAGGTGCAACAAATGCGGCAATGTCCATGGGTATAGAAATTGCCCAGCCTACGGTAAAATTTGTATTAAATGTAATCGGATAAATCATTTTGCAAAAATGTGTAGAATAACTCGAAATATAAATAATGTAAGTATGATTGAGGGAGAGGATGCTGAAATTTACACTTTAGGGAGAATTCTAAAAATAAATAATGTTCAAAAGGGTTGGGAATTATCTATAAATATATTGGAAAGCAAAACTTCACTTTCAGTCAAGCTCGATACAGGGGCGGAATGCAATGTTTTAAAAAAAAAGCGACTATGAAAATTTGAAAATTAAAGAGAAAATAAATAAAACTGATAACAAATTGGCAAATTACAGTGGTTCTGAAATACCGGTTATAGGAACTGTTATATTAGATTGTGTAATCAAGGGTAAAATAGAACCAATAAAATTTTATTTAGTAAACTGTAATAGCTCAAGCTCTGTTTTGGGATTAGATACAATTAAAAAACTGAAATTAATTACCAGAGTTGAAAATATAAATATGAATACAAATAATGGTCTCACGAAATTGCTTAGCAGATATAAAGAACTATTCGAAGGTATAGGAAAAATCTCAAAAATATATGATTTCAAATTAAAAGAAGGATATGAAGGAAAAATTGAACCATGTCGTAGAATACCTTTTAAATTATTAGATCTTTTCAAAGAAACATTATACAGAATGAAAGACAATAAAATTGTTACAGAGGTTAACGAACCTACTGAATTTATGAACCCAATCGTAATCACCAGTAAACCTGATAAATCATTACGTATTTGTTTAGACCCACAGCATCTTAACACTTGTTTACTAAGAGAACATTGTCCTTTACCTACATTTGAGGAAATATCTAGTAAAATGGCGGAGGCAAAAATGTTTGCAGTTCTAGACGCATCAAATGGGTTTTGGCATTTAGAACTTACACATAGGAGTTCGTTAATGACGGCTTTTCAAACGCCATATGGTCCATTTAGATTTTTAAGAATGCCTTTCGGGGTTAGTATTGCACCAGAAGTGTTCCATAAAACTTATTCAGAGATTTTTGAAGGTATAAAAAACGTAGCTGTGTATATCGATGATATAATGATATGGGCAGAAAATGAAAAAGAATTATTAGAAATTTTAGAATTAGTAATGAAAAGAGCTTATGAGCATGGGATTAAATTTAATAAAAACAAATGTAAGTTTAAAGAAGAAAGAATTAAATTTTTAGGTCATTACTTCAGTAGCAAAGGGATAGAAATTGATGATGACAAAGTCAAAGCAATTAGTGAAATGGAAAGACCAAAAGATGTTAAAGCAGTAGAACGATTATTAGGATTGATAACCTACGTGGGTAAATTTGTAGAAAACTCAGCTCAGTTAACGGAACCATTGCGTAATATAATTAAAAAAGGTACAATTTTCAACTGGACAAGTGAACATGAAAATTGTTTTAAAAAGATAAAAATATCTTTAAGCAAAACTCCTATTCTACAATTATACGATGTAAATAAGGAGTGCAAAATTAGTGTAGACGCTAGTAGTACCGGAGTAGGGGCAGTTCTGTTACAAAATGATTTGCCAGTAGCATATGCATCACAAGCATTCACTGAATGTCAAAAATCGTGGGCTCAAATAGAGAAAGAATTATATGCCATAGTGTTTGGATGTGAGCGTTTCAGACAGTATGTAATCGGTAAACCTTTTGGAGTAGAATCAGATCATAAACCGCTGATCCCTATTTTAAGACGAAAGATAACTGATATACCAATGAGACTACAAAAAATGCGAATGCGGTTACAACCATATGATATTAAAGTAACTTATACAAGTGGTAAAAATTTAATAATAGCAGATTTACTATCGAGAGCTCATTTAAAAGAAACTAAAGAGGATGGAGATTCCAGAATGTATATATTAGAACTTACGTTAGCAAGCGAGATGAGTAATCAAAAGAAACAAAAATATATAGAAGCAACAAAAAATGACATAGAATTGCAGACATTGAAAAATACAATAAAAAAAGGTTGGCCAAAAGAAATAAAAGATGTACCAAATTTAGTTAAATATTATCATACTTACCATGCCGACATTTATGAATATGATGACTTAATGTTTAAAAATAATTGTGTAATAGTACCAAACAAATTAAGAGAAGAAGTTTTGAGTAAGTTACATTATAATCATTTAGGCATTGAAAAAACAAAAGCTAGAGCGAGAGAAATAGTATTTTGGCCCAATATGAATAAAGATATAGAAAACAAAATAAACAACTGTAAAACATGCTTAACGTTCCAACGATCAAATCAGAAAGAAAGTCTAATACCAACATTAATACCAGATAAAACATGGGCTACAGTAGGAGCTGATATTTTTTACATTGATAGAAAACCAAACATGTTAGTTGTGGATTATTTTTCTAAATATGTAGATGTTTTACCATTGAAGGATGAAACTAGTGTAACAGTTATAAAAGCATTAAAGTCTTGTTTTGTACACTGGGGTATACCAGAAGAATTCAGATCAGATAATGGCCCACAATTTTCGAGTTTTCTATTTAAAACGTTTACAAGAGAATGGAAATTTAAGCATGTTACGTCGAGTCCAACATATCCACAAAGTAACGGAATGGTGGAGCGGCACATACAAACTGTGAAAAATGTAATTAGAAAAGCTCATTTTGATAAAAAATATGTGTACTTAGCAATACTAGAACTAAACAACACACCAATATCTAATACAATACCTTCTCCAAATGTGATAATGCAAGGTAAAAATGTGAATGGTGTTCTATATGATATACCAAAGTTTAAAAGTGAAGAAAATTCATATATAAAAGGTGAATTGTTACAAAGACAAAGGAAACAAAAAATTTTTCATGATCAACGAGACAAAGATTTGAAAAAATACGAAAAAGGAGAAAATGCTAGAGTTAGAACAAACAAGGAACGTGGGATCGGGCTGTAATAATAGATAGAAACATAAACAATAGGGCTTATCAAATTAAGACAGAGGGAGGCTCCTTATTGACGCGTAATAGAATACACTTAAGAAATGATACTAGCCTACCATTCGAAATAGAAAGTAACGAATATAGACTGGATGAAAATATTAAACCACAAATTTCGGGAAATTCAAATAATAATGGTAAGGTTAATAATACAGCAGATCAGCAATTAATGAACCAAAGCCAGAGCGAAGATATCAATAATGACAATGACACATATGTAACTCGTAGTGGACGAATCAGTCGTCAGCCAGCATATCTAAAAGAAAACTATGTATTACAATAAAAAAAAAAAAAACAAAAAAAAAACGGAGATGTCATATGGTTTGGTTATCTCTATTAAATGAACAAAGCCGGCTGACAATATTGAGCTAACCTATATATAACTTGTGACCTAATGAACTTAATTTATGGTTAATAAATTATTACTTATATTCAATCAACCCATGTCTTTCATTCTGACAAGCAATATTTATTAATAATAAAAACTATTTTTTTATTAAAAGAAATAGGTGTTGGTCGGGGATTGTCGAATACACAATATTGTGGATCATAGGCCCATTGGCCTTTGTTATCGGTGGCCGGGCAGAGGAAAGCAAAACGAAAGCTTTCAATACGGCTGGCTTCTCTGTATGATATAGTCTATAACATATTCTGAATAGGTATAGTCATTAATTCACTCACTTAATAAGGACTCCCTCGTGAACAGCTCACATAAGATGTCTGTTGATTCAGTTTTAAAGCTAAAATAAGGCCTATAAAAGATAGGAAACCATGTTGATATGGAGAGCAATAGTAATAGGTGGTTGCCTAACAATATGGGGATAGGCAAAGCCCCTTATTTCCTCAGCTGCAATTCCATCAAGCCTAATTATTTTTCTACTTCAAGGTAACGGTCTATTCAGGCAACTCTTAGGTATTGCATTACTGGTCAAACCTTCCTGAGCTGAACACACACTTTGCTGCGCCCAAGACTTCTGGAATATAATTTATTGTGTCCTGGAACTGGTACCTTTAATTTTCCTTTCTATCCTAATCTGGTTCCTAAAAAATATTTCTGTCAGAAATAAGCCTCTAACCTCCTTAGGATTTCGGAGATTTGGTGTTTTGTGTTCTGTCTTGCTTTTAAGCTTGCCTCCAACAGGATTTGATGGATGTCTATATTTGCCCTTTTGTAGGTTTCAAATTTCAATGGTTTCTTAAGCGAGTATAAGTATACCTGCTTCTTTGGCACAATGTCTGGTGAGACCTAATTGGCTTAGTGAATGCTCTTCCGCTATGTGACACTGCCTAGACCCAATTTTCCAAGGCTATTTTTTAAAACTTATAGAACTCATTCTTGGCTGGTTCCTCTGCAGATTCTATAAATGTGTCATCAGCAAATCCTACTCAGAAGAATGAAGGGTAGACCTCATAGAAACTGAAACAGTCACATGAGGATCAGGGAGAGCTAAGTATAATGCCAGTTGGCCAGATACTGACTAAAATGGGTTGGACACATTTGAAGAATGGACACATCCGAAATGTAAGAAGGTAAAACCATTTATAAATGTAGCTCACAAATAAAACTATTTCGAGAAATTATGAGTTTTAGTATATTAAATATGTTTTGATCATTAAATAAGAAAGAATTTTTAATAAAAGAATCAAAACTATAACCGTCAAAAAGTTTATAATCACCTCTCCTATTTATTCAATTAGGACAATTCCCTCTGGAGAACTAAACAAAAGTAAATCCCTCTGAGGTCAATACCTTTTAAGCAACCTTCTTCCTGTAAATCCCCCCGGCTTTGATCTTCTTACTGCTCAGATCCTTCAACAACTCCTACCCAAAACAATAGTTTTCTTGACCTACTACCCTCTTCTACCGAAATAATCCCTTATTGACCTCTTTCAGAAACCTGGTAGGTTGCCAAATGATCTCTCATTAAGGTGGAAAAGGTAAGCCACCCAATCAGTCTAATTCCAATCCTCTCAATTCTATTCAAAAGAATCTTACTCAAATGCATCTTGCCCACATTTTTGAATATAAAAACCCAGCCATCAATTCGGCTTCCGTTTCAGACACGCCACAACACAACTTTCAATTTGATACCGCTTCTCATATCCAATGCTGTTAAATACCAAAGTTTTCATCTAGACAAAATACAGAACTGGGGTTAATAGAAACTCTAACCTCAGAAAATGAACTATACATGTACAAATAGTTTCTAAACTCACCTTATCCCTTACAATTCTTGTCCCCTAAAACGTTTATTGGCCTCAGGATCTATTATAAATTTAATAGTTAAGTCATGGGGCCCTGGCACTGGCCTTCATCCCCACATGACTTGACCGTCTGTGGCTCTCTTGCCATCTCTTGGTTCCGATAGCAAATAATAAATTTTTAAATAAAGATATCTCTACAAATAAAACAAATATGATTTGCAGACAGCTAGATAAAAAGTAATTGTTTTCTGTTTAATTAATCTTATTTTGAATCTCTTCTTACTTCACATAGACACAATACTACTATTTATTTGCCAGGAAATGAATGCTGTGAATTTTGGCCACAATATATAAGAAAATTGAACAAATGCAGCCTGGGGAATGGGGCGTAAAACTGGGTTTTACGGAACTTGGAACTACCCAACGCTAAGCACTAGTTGATTGTTAGTAAAGAAGATGCATGCCAAGAGCGTAAAACATAAAAACTCAACCACATTATATCAATAAATATTTTTACAATAAATAATTAAATTTCACTTAAAAAATTTTAAAACTATATCTCACTTGAATGGCTGCATTCATACATTGTTCCATGAATTAGTGCCTACATAAAGCACTGAACAATGTGCTAAATTGGCCAAAACCAACTCACTTATTCCAAAGTGTACACAGAAAATTTAGATACACAGGTAATAAATGAACATTATTTAAAAGTATAGGATTTCAAAACGAACAAAAACTAATTATGGGTTTCGCGATTTACAGCTACTAATTTCTGTTGCAAGAGGTAGTTTAAAGATCACAAGATTTAATTACCTCATTTAATTGATGAAGCGACTTAGGAAATCCACCACAGAATACCAGAGGTAGTGTTGCTTCCATTATTTAGGATAGTTCATCTCTTTTACCTGGTGAGATAATGTAATTTTGAAAATTTAATACAAATAATAGCTAATTAATTATATTTAAGTAAACAATAAATCAGTTCAACTGAAAAGAAACCCAAGTTAAGATGAATAAGAAGACATAATCTTACTGTTGTTTTAAATAAAAGTGATTTATTATCAAATAACTTGAGGATATTACAGAACTATTGAGTTCTAATAGTAAGAATGTCCAATTAAATAAAGATCAAAATCAATTATTTCAATTTCAGATTATCAGTACAAATTGGTTTCATCAGTTTAATATTTAGAAATAATAGTAGTTACCTTGGTTCAAAAAACAGAGAATTCCAGTGTGATGAACTAAAATTACACATTATCCTAGTGAAACTTCAAAAATTCTTCATAATAAACATTCAAAAAACAACGTTATTAAGCAGGCGGTTAAAAACAAGCATAATAACGTTTTGACTGAACTAACTCAAGTGCTGCTTGTATTGAACGAACCGTTCGCGAACAAGATTTTGAACGTGAGTTATTTTTAAAATGTTCCTCAAATAAATTTTAAAAAAACATGCTTTCAGAAGCGAAGTTATTTTTTTAAATATCTAATTAATTATTCATGAATTCATGCATACCAAAAGTAGGAGTGACAATAAGTTTTCACTTAACTTCTAACTGATTCAATTCTTAATTGCCATAGCCATTATGAGCTAACGCGCAATAACAGATAAAGTTTATTTGAAAAATGATATGTTTAGTTAATTATTCCGTATTTAGCAATAGATGTAAAGAAAATAACATTTGTAATAACCTTTTGAATACATTTGTAAAAGTAACCATCTTTTTCAGTTATTAACGCACTACTCATTTTTATTGGTTTAAGCTTGCATCGTTCTAGGAGGATTGAAGAATAATAACTACTTTGGGGCTAGAGATGGGAATGGTAATTCCAGTAGGCAGCCATATGCAAAAGCACCAATGACCAGAGTTTATTGTTTATATCTATTATTACATTCTGAAAAAGTGCTTATTAAATACCTAATTGTTTGAAATCTTATAATAATGGCCATTTGTTCTGCAAGCGGACACTGTTGTGGAATGAAACTCACACGGAGTTTGACAAAGTTTGAGGATTTATTTGTTTTTCCTTTTTTTGAATACGGTGCTAAAGGAATTCATCAAGTCTAAATAATAATAACTATCTGTCCTGAGAGGCTATTGGTTAGTCCACTAAATTTGTTCGGTTTTAAGGGGAGATTTTAACCAATTAATAAAGTAAACTCAGTACACCTCAGAAGTAGTTAGAATTTTGTATGCATTATTTTTTTTTTTTTAATATTTCAGTACGACGACCGCTTAGAGATTTTTTTTTTTTTTTTCCCACCCTACCTGAGGCTGAGCCTCAAACGGGCTTGCCCCACAAGCCCGTGAAGCGGGCTCGTGGGGTTACGTAGCCTGTGGTGCGCGTATTCCGGTGCAATGGGATTGTTGCACCGGTCAGCGCACCTTCGGTTATTCTGTTTTGTTCCATTTATTCTCAAAAAAAAAAACAACACATGATAATAATATATAAAAAAGAAAGGAGACAAACTAAAGTAAAGAGAAAAGAAACACCTCTAATAATATATTTACAAATCCTAAACTAGCTATATATACTTTTTTTTTTTTCTCCTCCTTATAGCTAGTTATCTTAATACTATTTACAATTTTGGATCCGTGTTCTACCTATACTTAAAACTATATTTACATGGGGTGTGCATCCTCTATCCCCCTATAACTAAACTTATGTCTATTTCATATACTTCTCAGTCCTACCTTATATCTATATATACATATTTACAGTGACTCCTCTGGAACCGGCGATACATCGTTGAGCCTTCCCGGAGACACGGCTGCTCACCCCACGCCACCCCCCTGGATATAGTAAAGTGCCCGGAGCCTTGAACCCTTTTCCACTCCCCGACGAATCTGCAGAACGCGGTGTATCTTGCTTCGTCATTCACCAGCGACGGCAGGTCGGACTCGCCCAGGCTGTACTCTCCTATCGTTCGGAGCAGCCGTGCTCTAGCCGGTTCGAGTGTATGACAAGAGAACACGACGTGCTCCGCAGTATCGCTCTCTCCGCAATGGGGGCAGGACCCGTTTTCTGCCCTCTTGTATTCATACAGCCTTGCACGGAATCCGCCGTGTCCTGTGAGCACTTGTGACACCCAGTAATCCGGGGAGACCCAACTTGCCCTCAGCCTGTCCTGGACTGTGGGGAAGTACCTCCTCAGGGTGCTCCCCTTGGTCGTGCCAGTCCACCTGGCGCCCCAGGCCTCTATTGTCCATTCGCCTATGAGGGCGTTCCACCTCCCGGGCTCTTCCTCAATTCTTCTCCGTAGGGGAGGTGGAAGATCTTCAATGTGCCCTCTCTTCATCTTCGACCTGAGGCGCTGCTCCAGGAGGACCAGGTCTACTGGTGCCGCCGCTGCCAATACCTCCACCGCGTCCTGAGGCACCGTCCTATAGGACCTCGTGACCCTTATCAAAGCCACTCTCTGAATCCTCTTCAGGGCGTGCATCTGGCCCTTGTTAAGGTGTGCCGAACACGACTGCGAGGCGTACCTGATGATTTCCAAGATGACTGCCTGGTAGAGGGTTCTTGAGACTGGGAACTTGACTCCCCCACATCGCCCCCCCCCCCTATCCTTGTGAAGGAGTTACTCACTGTAACGACTCTGTCTCCGAGGTATTTGATGTGGGGAGAGATGCTTAATCTTTTCCCCAGTCTCCCCCTCAGGTACGTTATTTCCGTGCCCACCCTAACTCTTCTTCCTTCTATTTCCAACCACATAGGGTGGGCACAGTCTATCTTGCCCCGTATCAACGTCGCTGTTGTTTTCTCCGCAGCCATGGTCATCTTCATTCTGGTGCACCACTCCTTGACCAAATTGGCACAGGCGCACGCTCTTCCTACTATCTCGGCTCGTGAATTCCCCACGATGGTCGCCGCAAGGTCGTCCACATATGCCACCACGGGGAACCCACGCTCTTCTAGGGTCACGAGGACCTTGTTAAACACTGACTTCCAAAGGGCAGGGCCCAGAACTGAGCCTTGGGGACACCCTCGCTCCACCGGTGCTTCGACGTCAGTAGATATAATAGGTGGGTTGAGTAAGAGTCCCGAGATATGACCTTGAAGGGTGTCGTATCACGTTATCTCGTGACCTTGAGGTGATAGCCAGGGCGAGGGGTGAGGAAATTCTGGGAATGGGTGTGTAATTTCGTGGAATTGATGCGTCATTGGGGGGTGATAAGAGTTTATGAGTGTGTCAGGAGCCTCCAGATAGTAGATCCGGCAACGTTGGAGGGGGAATCTGGCAACATAGCACGGGGTATGAGTCACTGTGACTCACCCATTGACGAGCAGCTGGGGGCTCGCCCCCTGTGACGTCAGGCCATTCAGCGATAAGAGTTCTCCTGAGTGACACTCAGCTGGGTCTAGTCCATTGATAAGATGTGTCCCATTCATGAGGCCATTCAGTGATTAGGTCTAGTCCATTGATGTGTCCCATTCATGGTTCCCGCCTAAGCACGGGTTTTTCATGGGTCAGGATATTTCTTGGGATCGTCTGTGTGTCCTTGTGACGTACATAGGGAGGTGTCTCGTTGGGGGAGGTGATAAGAGTTGATGAGTGTGTCAAGGTCCTGAGCTTTACTCAATATATATTCGTGCGTAATGTCGTCGTATGCATTCAGAATGAAATTAGTCACACAAGAATAACGTTTTTCCACTGTCAACTTTTCTCCAGTTAAAGTTGATTCAGAAGGAAAACAGTGCATTATTACCGAACACCATTCGAGCATCAATTTGTGGGCCTAGCGGTTGAGGAAAGACTAATATTATTATTGCACTTTTATTAAATTCAAATGGTTTAAAATTTAAAAATGTTTATCTTTTTGGAAAAACATTACATCAACCTAAATACCAGTATTTAAAGAGTGTCATAAATCTTGTTCCTGAAATAGAATTATATGAATTTGAAGATGCAAATGAATTGCCTCAGAAAGTTGAATCCAATTCGGTGTGTATATTCGATGACGTCACTGTGGAAAATCAAGATGTAATTAAACGATACTTTAGTTATAGTCGTCATATGAACCTTGATTGTTTTTATTTAACACAAAGTTATGTTTGTATCCCAAGACACCTTATCAGGTGTAACATCAACTTTTTAATAGTATTTCCTCAAGATGAATTAAATTTGAAACATATTTACGAGGAGCATGTGAGCACTCCTGATTTAAGTTTCACACTTTTTAAAGAAATGTGTTCATTATGTTGGAAAGAGCCTTTTAATTACCTTGTAATTGACAAGAGTAGGGATCTGAATAATGGACGTTTTTGAAAAGGAATCGATACATTCATTGTAGATATATAAAGAGCATTGCGTGGTAGTGATTGTCATTAACAATCATGGACCCAAAACTAGTGAGACTTTAAAAAACAAATTTCGTTCATTCAAGCGTACTGTCCAGGATGTTGAATAAGGTCGACAAGAATTTTTTATCCCGTGCTCCATCCACTAGAAGTCATTAAACAATCAGTAAAGTTGTCTCAGGCCACCCTCGCAGTGACACCAAGAAAAGTAAAAAGGAGAGATACTAATGTTGAGGACGAATCACCTGATAAAAGCGGGGTAGAGTCTACTAGTATTCACAGGAAATCAACATGATTGCCAAAAACAATGTCTCACTACAAAAGAGCTACATCAGTTTCATCCGATGATACAAAAACTAGTACTATGCAAACGCCATTATCTCACTTATCGGATCCCACTCATGAAGTAGAAGTAGATGAGGGTAAATATGAAATAGATGAATTGCTATCTGAAAAAGTTAAAGAATATGCTCAAACTCCAAAGGGAGAAGCAGAATTTAAAGAGCACCTCGCCACATTTGGAAATCTACAGAGAGAATACTTAGATAAGATGTTGAAAGGTGATAAGACACATGACTCTCGTTACGGCATTAGAGTCATGCCTTCTGGGGGATTAGCCATTGGTGACTCGACTGATGTTCAGCTTTTCGCAAACAGTGATGATATGTCTATTAACGATGTGGTTTATGAAGGAACACCAGGATTGCTGGAGCTACTCTACTTAAAAAATCCTAAAGATTACACAGAGTACGAATTGGAAAATTATAATAATATTTTACTCTCAACCAATGCTCATAAAAAAGGCTATAGTGAGGAACAGGGAGTATTAGGAAACAGGTCTGAGAAATATAGAAATATCATATCGAAGTTATTTCCACCTCAAACTTTAAAACCTCGCCCCCCTTCCTCAACATCATCAGCTTCGAGCAGGCTAACTTCACTCCGTTCTCACCCTTACAAACGGGGATCTGGTCTTATGAGAGCCAATAAACCTCTGTATGAGTATTGGAACGACCCCAACGAACTAGTCGATCGTCTTGGGCTGCTAATGTCTTCAAGTTATGCAGGGCATGAAGGTCATCAAAAGAAATAGAATCGCTAATTGAAGAGCTGCAAGAAGAAAATATAGTATATTAATGTACATATTTTTATAATGAGTTTCAGTACGTAGGTGAGTCTGAGAAGGAATCTGATGCGCTCACACGCGGACATCTTAACAAAATACTCAAAGAGAAGTTATAGATGGATTCAAACATAAAAAGGACTGTTGTAAATGAATTACATAAGCCAGCACGCAAAAAATACCCCAGGCGAAAGACAATTTTGAAAGGAATAAATGACTTGTGGCAGATAGATCTTGTAGAGATGATACCTTATTCTCGAGAAAATAAAGGGCACAAATTTTATTGACAGTTATCGACTGTTTTACCAAATATGCTTGGGCCATGCCTCTAAAGCTGAAATCAGCGGACAATGTGACTAAAGCAATGGAGAGTGTGTTTCGTTCGAGTAGACAAACTCCGAAAAATATTCAAAGCGATCAGGGAAAGGAATTTTACAAT